>JAWZYV010016646.1:0-600000 GCA_038373885.1 Cheiracanthium punctorium
GTCTAGCTTGGCCATTTGGTAGAATCTGCCATCGTTCCTGTTGGGTTGAAAAGCTTCTGTGACTCTATTCTTTTGTTGATTTTTGCAGGGGAATTTTTTTTCTTTTTTTTGAATCTGATAGTATATTTGGGTTATAAATGCATGATTTGGGTTCAAAATCATAACTTTGCCCCCTGACTTTTTAGACTAGGGGGGCAATTTTTACAACTGCAGGGGCAATTGCCCCCCCAGATTACGCCTATGTCACTAAGATCTAATTCACATGCAGAAAGTTGCTGGATCTATTAAAGTTATTTTATTGTAAAAAATTAACCAATGATTCTGAATTTCCTGAAATCTATATAGCAAGTTTCTGTGGAAGAGTGGATTTTACACGGTAAAAGGAAATTATCAAAGAAGTGCTTAGATTAAACATAATCAGTATAAAAATTTGGTGCTACAATTAATGTACGTGTAACCAATAAATACCTTTATCATAGATATGATCGCTATCTGCAGATCCTATGACCATCTCAGACAGCTAATAGTGGCAGTCACCCCATTTTAAGAAATGCAGCGGCTGAAAAATAATGTGCTTTAGTGTGAAAAAATAATTTTTGATTACACATTTATTTTTTAATAACATACAATAGTCATACTATTAAAATTATAATTGTCAAACATTTAATTGCCGATTTATATCCTAATAACATACAATACTCATTTTCCACAGTAGAAATTAAAATTGACTAACATAATTATAAAAGTTTATTAAATAGAAAAAAATGAAGATACAATTAACATTACATGGCGAATGAGTGTCAAAAAATTATAAAGAATTGTGTAAAGATTGAAATACTAAAGAACAATTACATGGCTTATAAATGGTAACTTAATTATTTTACTTACAATTTACATAATTTTAATTTTTGACTAGACAGACGCCGATCACAACAAACCATAACAGCAACAACAACAACGACAATCTATTTCCAAATAACACAAAAAATTTGCATAATTATAAATAACAAATTATTTTATGAAACTATCATATTTTATTTTATTAACTATTGATTCTATTTTTAAAATTATTAATCACAGCATTATAGACGACATGCATTGGACACGCATGATAAATATTCAAAAGTGGAGAGTTGACAACTCAACTTCAAACTGTCAATTTTTCTGCCATGTTGAATGTTTGGGTTGATGTATTTTAAATTCTTGAGTGGTACTTTCCTTGTTCAGTATATCTGACAGTGTCAACAAAGTTCATGCCAATACTATCATTTTTCATACCAGTAAACTGGTTTTTATCCTCAGATTTATTTTCATTTCGACAATGTTTAAGTTTGGAAGTAAAAAAGATATAAATATTGACTACAAGTGCACAATTAGACTACTTGATGATACAGAGGTTTTGCAATGTGATTTTCAGGTTAGTTTTGAAACACACATACTTAAAACTGGCATACGGGATGAATTCTTGAATATCTTTTTGAGTAATTAATAAAATGTATTTGTTGAGGCTTATTTTAGGAGGACATGTGGCAAAAATGAAGATCTGCAGTATAATTTTGTTTCTATTTTCCTTTTCCTGTAATGCACACAACTTTGATTATTTACATTTACTTAACAATAATAATAGACTGTAATATAAAAGTGAAATATTAGTTGTTATAATGTACGCATTATTTTTTATGAGTTCGAAATGTTTGGGGTTAGTGTAGTTTCGGTTTTGCTTTGATGTTTTATTTGCTAGTAATTGTTATAATTACTACTTTTCAAATCTTTGTTTTTTCGAATATATATAAATATGTAATTAGAAAATATTTATGTATAATTATTTCGCATAAACAGTCGCTAATATTTCACTAAATTTTATGCAGATTACTTTTCACTTCCAAATATTATAAACTTAAAAATACTATAAAAGCTTAAAAGCCATACAAAAAAAAAAAAAAAAAAAAAAAAAGTGTAACAATATAGTACCCCATTTTCAAATTATCAGTGTCAGATTTCATATAAAACATCAATTTTTATATCCACAAAGGCGAATTTATAGAAATAAATAACTTGTAAAAAACTTCTTGCATTCGCAAAAAGTACGGACAGTATAGCACATACTGTTAAAACTAAAGAGTGAGCTGATGAGGAGCTCCAGTCAAAAGTAAACATTTCTTTTTTGCGGACGACCAGCTGTTGATTACACGATGAGCGTGATTAAGCAAATTATTGTTTTAAGCTTTGAATGCTGTGTGATAACTCTTGATGTTTCTATTCACTTACTACTTTTGATATTTATAACATTGGGATTTATTTTAAAAGCACTCAGCATTTCCTGAGCTTGTCAATTACTCGTAATTGAGTTTTTACCGTAATAATAGTGTAAGGCAGTGTTTATTCGGTACACTGATCCTTCACAGGGCGCAAAGCTGCAAGACGAGGAGACAAAAATAACTTATAAATGAACCTTTTTGGAGGGGGGAGGGGGTAGAATGGTTAAACTCGCACAGGGTGCGAGAGACTAGTTTTGGTTGAGATTCAGTAGTTTAAGAACAATCAGGCCCGGACTGACTCCTATGGGGGTACTCAGCTATTGAAAAGGGACACCTTACTGATGACTTTGGAGGGAATAGAATATCAGGATATGTAATATTTGAAAATTAGGCTTACTTGGTTAAAAACCATATTTAACTATTTTAAAGATGTTGGGGCTCCTGATTCTTCGGCAATCCTGCGCATCCTTCACAACGCCACTGTGTAAAAGGGTAAAATTACAAAGAAATAAACAATCGAACTACTTTAGTACGATACTTTAATTCATGGATTCGGACCTCCCTACAAACCCAAAAAAAACCACACAGAAATAGGTTTTTTGGGTTTTATTAAAATTTATCAAAATTTTTCCTTTCTTTCATTTAAATCATTTTTTATTTGATATTAAATGCATGTAATATTACCTACATAACTTAATGCATTGTATTAGATAAATATAAATATGCCAGTTTAATTTTTTTATAATTATTTTTCCAAATTTAACAAAGAATAACCTTTTTGAAAATACCTTGAGCTAATTCTATTTGCAATATTTGCTTTGAAATGAACTGGTGTAGAATGCAGGCAGGAATAACTTAATAATTTATCACTATTCATATTTAAAACCTTATTTATTAAAATATGTAATTATCAGTATAGTGACCAAAAAAAAAAAAAACCTTTCCCAGATAAGAGAAGAATGGGACTTGTCTCTCTCTTACAGCTCACAAGCATGCATCTCAAGAATGAATTCAGGTTCAGGAAACTATCTGTATTCTATCAGTTGCTGCATTACTTTAGTACTGAGAAGTGTAAAACTGATTCATTATACATTGTTTATGTGGGATTTAATATCACATATTAATTCTAGATTTTTGAAAGTAAAAAGGAATATATATTTCAAGCAAAAATCAATAACTATAAAGAAAATTATTAAATAAATAGTAGTACTGCAGTAAGTTGGCCTGCAAAGAGTTTACTGACTTATATTCTAACTAGGCAATATAACTATGACTTAAAAAACATAAAAGTAAAAAAACAAAATTAAAAAGTTCATAAATTAAAAAAGTAACAGAAAATAACCAATCAAAAACAACATATTTTTCTAAGTGAACAATAATATACTTTTATTATGGTCATAAAACAAAGGAGCCCTTTATAAACGCCAGCAGAAAAAGATAGTACTGCATTTAAGTTGAAGTTATTTTTATATTTTAATTAATTATTATTTTGTAATGAAAGTTTTCTTTCAGACTAAAATTATTCCTGCTTTGAAATAAAACTATAAAATTTAAATCCAAAAAGTGTTGGGGTTGGGTTTAAAAAAAAAAACCCAGGTTTTTTAAAACCCTGCTTTGATGTATATCAAATTACTTTAATTATAAAGTAGTATATCCATTTTGGGGAGGCCATGCTGGGCTGGGGACCCCTCCCTTATGCCGGGGGCCCTCGGCGATTCCCAACCTGGCCAGTCCGGGCCTGAGAACAATGGACGTTCATTGGAACACAGGGTTGCGGTTAATCGAAGGTAGTGCACTTTTGTGGTATTTTAACGAACTTTAGCCCATCAAAATATATATATTAAAACCTTCATCAAAATTTAATTATAGTTTTAAAATGTAGACATAACCCCTCCCCTTTTTTCTTTTTTTAAAATTTACTTAATTGAGAAGACATCGGTTGGATTTATGTACCCACCCACAGCTCTGGATCAAACCACTTTTCAACGGGGTAGGCTCGCATTCTGATTCGTTATGCTGTGCTCCATGCACCACTAAACAGTACGTGCTCAGTGGTGGCACCATCTTTAGAGAATTATTACTAAATAACTTTTATGATTTTTCGTTGAAGATTGGCTAAAATTTTTTTTTAAATATCGTAAATGGCGCACTTACTATTTTTTAACACTTATACTCGTAAACACCGCAGCATTTCTTCCATAAATTATGGTAGTTTTGTCTGTACAGTATAGAACCTGTTATCCGGAATGGTTGGGACTGGGTGTATTCTGGATAACTGGTTGGGGATTAACTTGACATCTACTGATTTGATTGGTAGCATAAATGTTTAATTCTAATCAAAAATAGGGAGTAACCTTAATTGTTAATATGCTAGAAAAATAATATAAAAACACTCTAATATGATCGAGATAAATAATAATCATGTAGAGAGGAAGTAGTAAATATACGATAACTTCTTGAACACTTAGTCACACACTAAAAAAATAAATAAAATACCTTACCAGATTGCTTACTTTATAAATTCTAGCTGTAGAACTCAAAATAAAAAAACAAAAACATTAGAAATTTAAAAAAAAAGCTCATTTTTTGCTTTTCTTTTGAAAAAAAAAAAGAATTTAATTTATTGAAAAATGATTCTGGATGACTGGTTTTCCGGATAAGAGGTTCCATATTGTAATAATTTTCTCCCTTGTATTCTTCACTTTCATATTCACATTCACTTATATTCTTCGGTACTTATGTGTTATCACGGCGGTCATTTTCATCAAATGATTTTTGCGTCAAATATGCTGGATAACTGTTGCCAAACGTATTTCTAACTAGGGATGTAATGGATAGTGATTTTGCCGGATATCAGATAACCGAAGCTCCTTTGATTGCCAGATATGGATATCCGGCACTAAACATATATTTAGTTAAGTGTTTTTTTCATTTTTTTTATATAATGACATCAGAAGAATAAATTGCAAATATGTTTCACACATCATTAAAGTATTTTTTAATTGACTTATAATTTACAAAATCTAAATATCTTTTCATATATAGATATACATAAAAGATGTTACTTAAAATGTAAAAAGTTAAAATATTCTTTTTATGTGTGCGGTGCTGGCAGAAGCAAGGGTCATTCCATGTCAAATCAACACAATTTTGGGAGATTTTCAGAATTGATGTCTCGGATTTTCATGATTTTTGGTATGCAGCAGTATATCACACTTACGAAAAAATACCAAATTTCAGTTATGTAGCACAATTATTTTTTAGGTTATTAATTTTTAAAGATTTAAATTTTTATGAAAAAAATTCATATTTTGGCACCTTTAGATGCCTATAGGCTGGCAACCAGTGATGGTATAAAGCTGAGAGTGGTCTCATTCTAAAGCTGTTGAATGGGGCTTTAATATGATATGCCACGAGATAGGGGGTTACAATTTTAAAAATTGAAAATTTTAATTTTAAAATTTAAATTTCTCAAAAAGTGAAAATTTTAAAATTTTCAAAAAAATATCAAAAATAGTTTGATGTCTAAATACACACAGCAAAATTCTATTATGGGATCAGGAGATACAGGGCTAATAGAAATACACATTTGTAAAAAAAAAAAGAGGAAGTACATTGAATGAAGCAAGCAGTGGCTATTACTTTTACATTATTTTTTGAATGGAGAAAGGTTTCATAAGCACTTACAGTTATTGAAAATCCGATCTAATGTGTAAAGCTAAAGTGTAATAAATCAGTACCTTTAATTATGTTTGTTTTGTCTTCTATTGTTGGAAGAAATCCATACCTTTGTTCACTTCAACGTAGAGCCTCTTTCTTTTTTTGAAGTTAGTTAAAAAGATTGATTTCCCTACCAGTGGCTGAGTGTTTAGCGGACATGAACGGTGCCTGGTTTAAATCCAGGTCGCATCCACTGACCTAGACGTTCGGTGTATCCCGTGGTTTTCTCCGAAACTTTGCGTACTTAGAAGTCAGGACAACTTAGAAAGACCCCATGGAGAGCACTCCTTTCGGACTAGATCCCTCGAGTGGGTAATCGACCATAATCTAAAAAAAAAAGTACGAAAAACTCATGGCTTCTTTTATGTCTATTAAAGTATATACATTTTTGATGTGCTCCATTTAAACTTATTTAAGGGTCATTCTCAGAAAAAGCAGGAATTTCTGTCATATGATATTTATAATAAAAGTTACAACTTTTAAACTAATATACATGAGTTTTAAACCTTAATAAAAGAGGTAGAAAGCATAGAAACTGCAAATTAAGTAAAATCTACTAAATTTATTAATCAAAATTTGTCCACAGATGGTGATTAGTCACGTCTGTGGACTGTCACTTCTTACTGTTTCCCTAATTTCTAGGCTTATAGTTGCTAAAAAAAACATTAAATAATCTCAATAAATATCATTTTGAATTGTGAATGTATTTGAAATACTAGCTTCAAAACAAAAAATTGCATTATAAATTTTAAAGTACTCTTAATTTCAAAATAAATGCTTGTATACGGGGTAATAGGTCACATCTGTGGACAGAAACAAAAGTATCAATAAATTCCTCCAGATAGCAGTATTTTATTGTTACACTTCATAAATCTGTTCTCAAAGAACCATTTTGTTTGCAGATACTAGAACAAATGTATTACTTTGTGTTTAACTGTATTTACTTTTAAGTTTTTAGCAGTTTTTTGTTACGTGTAGAGATCAACACATCACATCTGTGGAGCTAACAGAACTCATATAATTAGGTAAGTTTATTAAACAAACCAATATACATATAATTTTAGGTATTAAAAATTTGTTTACTGATTCTTAGAACATAATCTTGAATACATCTGTGTCTTAATTGTAGAAAAGTATGGTTTCATCACGTCTGTGGACATCACATCTGTGGACAAAGTATGTCCACAGATGTGACACTGTGTCTACAGATGAGATTGGGACAGGACTTGAAGTAACCAATGTGCCTTATATTTAAGTTTAATGGGTTTGGGTGATCAAGAACATTACTAAATACACAATATTTTAATATGTGAAATAACCATAATTTTACCAAAATTTAATGTATTTTGAGATTTTAGCACAGTGGTAAATTTATTTTCATGTATTATTTTTTCTTATGTTTGATTTTTTTTTTTTCCTTCAGATTTAAAATGGAAAAACAAGAGGTTAGAAATATTATAAAAAAAAAAAACCTAAAAAGAAAAGTGAGAAAGAAACAGAAAGAAGAAGAGAAATGAAAAAGCTAAGCATGAGACGTGCCAGAGCGAGATTAAAGAATGAAAATCCAGAAATGTATGAGGAAATAAAAAAGATAGATATGGAATATCAGAAAGCATCAAGAAATAAAATTACATATTAGAAAAAAATGGCGTGAATGAGCTAAGATTCATAGGAAAAAGAAAAAAGACATAAAACAAAATCTTATTGGAACTCCACCTGAAAGCCCTGAACATGAAACCCTCAAAAGCAGATCATCTTGTTCCAGGGTTAAAAGTGGCATTAAAAAAAGAAGGAAGAATAGAAAACTAATGAAGGAAGAATTGGATAAACTTGGAGAAGAGAATAAAATGTTGAAAAGAAATGTCAATAAGTACAAACAAAGATATTTCAGAATAAAATTAGCAAAATAAGATACACCAAAAAAAGAAGTAAAGAAGATGCTTAGTGGCCAACAGGTGCCTGATGTTATTCGTAAAAACCTTGAGTTTGGAGCTGTATTAAGTAAACAGACTAAGGAGAACTTCAAAAAATGTGTTTTAAGTAAAAAGAGAAGTTTAATAAGTATGATAAGTGGTAAAATCATTTTAAAATGCAGGTATTACCGACGAATTTCACTTTTAACATAAAAAAATCTGTTGAAAACGAAAATTGGCCTTCAAAAAACAAAAAACAAAATTCAAAAAGAAAGAATGAAAAATGCTATTGTGATGTTTCTTGAACAAGATGATAATAGTAGGCTCTGCCCTGGAAAAAAAGACACAGTTACAAAGAAAAAAACAGAAAATGCAAAAAAAGCTGCTATCTGATTCTGTAAAAAACTTACACCAAAAATTTATAATCAAATTTCCAGAGTTTAAATCTATTAGCTACTCACAGTTTTGCCGTGAAAGGCCATTTTGGATTGTCTCACCTGATTGTGAAAAACGAAATACTTGCAACTGCAATTTATATGATAACTTTAAATTGATTTTGAAAAAATTGAAATTGATAGGAATAATTAATATAGGATCACCTAATGAGTTACTTCAAAATATAACTTGTGATAAACAACTTTATGTAAAATGTCTAGAGAAAACCTGTTTGAAATGTGCAAGTAATGGGATTGAAATGAGTAAATTTACAGATATAGTAAAGTACGAGCAATGGGTAAACAAAAAAGTAGAGCATCAGATTGCAAATGGGGTTAAATTGATACAAATAACTAACAAAGAAGAAATTACTTGCTCTAAACGTGAACTAGTTTTGAAATTTACAAAGCAACTTGCACAGTATAGACAGCATGTTGCTAACATCAGTAAGTTATTCATATATTAAAATGCAGTTTGTATTTTGTACCCAAAAGGTAGTGTATGTGTTTTTCAATTATTTTTTGCTGAATGTTTTAAAATTTCAGTGATAACTTTCTACTAATTCCAAAACCAATGGGTAATTATGCAAATTGATACTTACATTTATGCTAATTTCTTACCTTTTCCTTCACATACAGCCCGTAAAACCCTTTGTGTCATGTCTGTGGAAATGGTGGTCACATCTGTGGACATCTTTTATTTTGTGTTCTAATAACTTCAAAATTTATTATATATGATCTGAACCACTATAACAGTGTCATTATTTAAGCTAAGATCTCTTCAGAATATACGTATAAACTTAATTAAAATTAAAAAAATAAAATAAAAAATCAGTAGTGAAATTCCTGCTTTTACTGAGAATGACCCTTAATTTGAAATTAGGATACTTCAATGCCCGTCTATACAGATTTTCTAAAATGTAAAAAAAAAAGGAATTTTTTAATGTAAGGACTATAATGAAAAATGCTTATTTGCCCGTCTTACAGATTTTCTAAAATGTAAAAAAAAAGGAATTTTTTAATGTAAGGACTATAATGAAAAATGCTTATTTTTAAACGTAATTACAAAATTCCTGATCCCTTGGAATCTACTGGGAAGTATTTTTTAAACCCTATGCCCTCCCAATCGAATCATTCGAGCCCTCCACCCCACCCCACCCCAATATTTTTAACAAGTCAGCGCCAGTCTGAATATGAAAGCTAACAGTTTGGATGTATTTTTATTATTTCTTTTGTGCTTATAAGAAAAACTATCACGAAAGTGCTCTCTTGGGAAAGGATATAATTTTGCCCTCCCCCCCCCCCGGACTCCTTGTGTAAAGGAGAGGCGACTGAACACTGAAAACTCTCTGAAACTTGATAATTATTTTTCTTTTCACCCACTTGGTCATCGTCCTGGCAACTTTTCTGTGGATACCCGTTGAGAGGAAATTTTTTCATTACATTCCTCCACAAATTTACTTAGCTTGATTATCTCCACGACACCACGCGTATACGCTCGCAGCACCTCAGGGTGCCATGGCACACAGTTTGGGAACCTTTGCTGTAAGGTAATCATTGCATTTTATTTACTTTATAATGTCCTATACACTGCATAACAAAATTAGTAATTAAAAAAGAAAACAATTTTACTACATCGTATTCGCAAAACGTACATTTCCGAAGCCCTGTTATCTCCTGATCCCATTGAGATCCCATAATAGAATTTTGCTATGTGTATTTAGAAATCACAAACTATTTTTGATAATTTTTTGAAAATTTTAAATTTGTCACTTTTTGAGAAATTAAATATTAAAATTAAAATTTACATTTTTTAAAAAATTGTAACCCCTATCTTGCGGCATATCATTTTAAAGCCCCATTCAACAGCTTTAGAATGAGACCACTTTCAGCTTTATACCATCACTGGTTACCAGCCTATAGGCATCTAAAGGTACCATAATATGAATTTTTATCATAAAAATTTAAATCTTTAAAAATTAATGACTTCAAAAATAATTGTGCTAGATAACTGAAATTTGATATTTTTTCATATGTCAATGATATATTACTGAATACCAAAAATTATGAAAATCTGAGACATCAAGTCTGAATCAGTGTGTTGATTTGACATGGAATGACCCGCAAATAAATTTCCAGGGTTGGATTTTTGACGTCAAAAACTGGTTTAAACTGTCAAAAACTGGTAACCGTCTAAAACTAATCCATGAAAGAAAGAGAACAATATGTAAACTAATTGTGTAGTATATTTTCATTTTGCATTAAACTAAATGCATAATTAAAGTTAATTATATTGAAAAATCATTATTATATTAAAAAATGAGTTATTTCTCAACAAATGACAATTATTGGGCTCATTAATAATTGTCTGTAGTGTGCATTTCTTTGTATAAATATATAAAAACCATTTATAGGATAAAAATTTTAAAATTTAATTTATTCAGTAGTATATATACATATAATTTGGAGGGAGAGTTAATATATAAATAATGTTCAGCAGTCTTTCAGAATTTTCAAACTGAAGTATGGCTAAACATTTCCTGTAGAAGCAAATATTAAACTTATTTTGATTTAATCTAATTACCTAAATTGAAAGGGTTTTAAGCAAAAACAAATAACATACTTTCAGTCATTTAAATAAAATGAAATAAAGACCAACACCTGTAATTATCAGTATACTTAAGTTTCCCATTCAATATAGATTACCAATTTATTGAATGTAACCAATGTATTAAATGTAATGCAGCATTGAAATTTATCACAAAATGGTATAGGTATTTTACATGTGGGAAACTTACAAGCCATGGAAGATTTTAAGGACAGTCCTAATTTTTGATGCAGGTAGATAATTTAGAATTTTAATGTTATAACAGCAAGAATAATGTTTTGAACATATTAGATATGTAATAAAATTACTTTTCCCCACTCTCTCTTCTGCTTTTAGACAACATGCTTGATAAAAAAATGTATAAAAGATGTTTACAATATTTCTTAAGTTAATATTATAATAATATTTCACAATGTGTGCCATTTTGAAGAAATCAATTAGTATTTTTACTACAGTTGATATTTGTAGTAGATTAATATTAATAATCAAAAACAATCAATCAATATTTGTAATTGTATTAAAATAAATTAAAATATGTAATTTGCATATATTTTAAAGTGCAATATTTAAGGTTTTGACGTGACAATTTAAACCATAGGTTCCCAACGTGGGCGATAATGCCCCCCAGTGGGTGTTTGAGGCTTTCAGGGGGGCGGTAAAAGATCCAGAGAAAATTAGGAGGCATTGATATGGCACTGAGGGGCATGGGAAGATTAACCAAATATAGTCTAAAAAAGACTTAAAAATCACTCTGATAATTCATTTCTATCACGTGTGCGACAATTTACATATTTCGATACAAGACTTCACTGTTGAGAGAAAGAGATACCTCTCTAGTATACCTCTCTAAAACTTTTATTCCTCTTTTTTAAATGAAGAAGAAATTCAGTAGAGTTTCAATTCCAACAACTCACTGAATCTATATATTAGTAATTTTTTTTCTTTAATTCTTGTTTTTACCATGCATTATGTACGCTCTTATTTTCTGGAGTGAGAGGGGGGGGGGGCGGTATTGAAATATTCACTAGAAAAGGGGGTGCCAGTTCAAAAAAGATTGGGAACCTATGGTTTAAACCATGGTTAAAACTGTCATGCGTCAAAAACCTGCCAACCCTGCGACACATTTATTAATGTATCTATAACTGCAGATTTTCACAAACAAATGCATACTTTTATTATTTATTTAAGAATAAGATATCTATTTTGATAAGATACATGTGATAGATGAGTTAATTTTTCAGAAACATAGGTTTAATGCCTTTTTTTGTTTTAATAATTTAATATTAAGTCATTTTTAGTTTTATTTTAAGTTAAATTACTTTTAGAGATTGATAAATAAAAAGTCAATCTCTTTTAAATATTTAAAATGAAATTATAATGCTTTTCCTTTTATAGTTTTATATAAAGATGTAATGAATATTCAGCCATTATTTGGTATTGGTATGTTTTTCATGTGTATAGATTTATATAACTTCGATTTGTGAGAAAATTTTGGAAATAAACACAGATTTGTGAAGGATCTGCTTTTCACAGAAAGAATATTTTGAAGGGTCCTCTTTTAATAGGAAAAATATTGTGAATCGTTCATTTTTAAGGTAAAATATTTTGTGCAGGGTTCATTTTTAAGATAAAATATTTTATGAAGGGACCATTTATGGACCAAATTTCTCCTAAACGGACCGCTGAACAATGAATCTGACACTTCTCACTCGCACAGAAATCACTCTGCTTGGCAGACCAACGGTAAAATATGTAAATACCAAAATTCGCATTTTAATGTCATTTAGATAATTATTTCTTTTTGATTAATAGAGTGAACATAAGGGTCAGTATCTCTTGGATTATACATGCAATGCCTTAAACTTGCTGGAAAAAGACTACTTTGGATTAAGATATGTGGATGTACACAAACAAAGGGTATTATTTTACTTTATACTATATTATTTAATTTTATGTATGTTACATTGCACTTTTATATTCATAGTATGCATATTGTAGTTAAAACTAAGCCCCTGTTCCAAACAACTTATCTATTTTTAAATTATTCTGAAGTTCAAATTATTACTAGGAGGCATAGTTTATTTATTTATTTTAATAAAAATCTATCTTGTGGACATTTCACAGTATTTGGCTTCACAAGTTTGAAAAAAAAAAAAAAAAACATTATTTTAAAGCTTGAAATCTCTTCTACTGAAGCTTATCAACAGAAAATCAGGATATATTCCTTAAGCGAGAGCATGTCGTCAAGCCAGGCAGCGGTGTAACAGATTTCGCTAAGTGATCTCTCAATCTCATGGGCCAGAGGGCCATGACTAATCATGATCACCATTTCTTTTTATTTTGATTGACGGTCGCCTTATTTCTTTGAAAAAATGTTTTTTTTCTTCTTCACCATTTGTACACCTGACATAACCTACTTAGCCCTTTTATTTGGACAATGATTCACCGCTGCCTTTAAGATTTTTTTTTGTTTGTGAAGTGGGCTTGAGCCCCCCCCCCCTGCTTGGTGAAGAGCGATTCCAGCATGGGCATGCTGTTTTAGCACTCCTGCACCACCAGCCATGTATGTCCGAATGATCCTGCTCCGAGTCCATTGTTTCCCGGCACGGGTGCTGCTCGTGATAGATAGAATGATCCCCACGGTCTGCCGTTTCTCCGACTGCTGTTTGTGCCATCATTTTTTTAATCAGTTTTTCTACTAAATGTAAGTGTTGATTTTAAAATGTTTTATTTTAAGGAAAAATGGGATTTCTGTTTGATTATTGCTTAGTTGGCTAATCACCAAAGGAAACAAACAGAATTTCTTTGATTTATCATATATTTTTAAAACTATTTCTTGAGATCTAAACTTTATGTATTTTTATAGCACACAATCTAATTCAAAACTTTCAACACAAGTTTTTGTGAGAATTTCTACCACCCAATTTAAAAGTCCATCTTTGTTTCATAAAATTATTTATGTTTTTAAAGATGTTGCTGTAATGTCTATTTCTCTATATGATCTCAAAATACTTTTGTTTTGATAAGTTGCAGAATTTTTTTTTTTTTTTTTTTCATTTTCTTTTCTAAACTTAGAAATAATTTTAAAATGTGTTATGTGTCATACATCAATTTATCTTGTCTAATTGAAATATGCTTAATCTTTAAATTAATATAAGGCTTACTTTTTGTAGTGTTGTCAAATAAATTTTTTTAAAAATATATTTGTCATTGGGTGTTTAAGAAAGGGTAAAATGTTTAAATTTTAAAAGGAACAAGATAACACTGAAAGTAAGTGGAATATGAAGTCCACAAAAGCGGGTGAGATAGTCGGGGAAAAACGTCTCAGAAGTCAAGGAAACAAACTTTGGAAATCTGAAGAAACCCTGTTTCTAAAATCATTTTCTGTTATTAAAACTATAAGTATCTTTTTGTACAATAAAGTTTTAACAATCTGCTTTTGAAAGAAGCTTTTCTCTTCTTTATTAACCGTCTAATGCCCATGGTAACATATATGCTAACATCCTTTAGATACCATTTTTAAGGGGAAAACAAATGTAATTTTGAAGTCATAAAACCATTATTTGTACCTTCAATCAATAATAGTAGTAGTTTGGACAGATGCTAGCATTAATGGATGAAAAATATTTCTGAAGCAACATAGATGAAGTCAATAGTGAAAACAATGTTTCCAATGATAAGATTTTCTACTATTTCAATAATATTTAATATGAAGAAAAAAATTAATAATTGCCATTTATATGTAAGAAAATATATGCTTTTTTACTAGGTATAAAATAATTTAAAAAGTTTAATTTTTAATGTTTAGAGGAGTCTTAATGTCATTGTGATACCATTAAAAAACCCTTTTTTAACAATTTTTTTTATTATATTTGTTATTTGACTTTAAAAGAAAACCATTAATTTTTTTTTTTCTTGCTTGGAAATTTCTTTTAGAGGGCATTAGAGGGTTAATCCATTCATTGTATTTGGCATGCCAAATTTGCTCAATCACATTTTCTTGTTGAAGACTTGGAGAATTTACTGATACTTGCGTTATAGCAAGTATCAGTAAGTACTATCAAGTCTACTTTTGAATTGAAATTGTTTCATTTCAGAGATAATACTTTCTCAAAAATAGTTGGCAGGTTAATATCGAAAATTGTTTTTGGTTTATTTTTTAATTTATAACTGTATTGTAGACTCATAGTTATAATATATATATATATATATTTTTTTTTAGCATTGGTTGGATCCTACCAGGTCTGTTCTTAAGCAAGTCAAAGGTATAAGCTTTATTTGAATCATAACATTTGAAATTAATCTCTTTTTGTTTCTTATAAATTAGTCTTGCTGTTTTAAAATCAGTGTGGTTTTTGCTTTTTCACTTTTCCATGACACAATCTGTTTATCTTTCTTCTACCTAACTTTGTCTTTGAGACTAATGGTATGTGGCATATGCATTTATTATTCTCTGGCTAAGCCAAATATGAACCATGTGATACTCCAGCATGCTGGGGACAAAAAAAAAAAAAATTTTTTTAAATGGAACTTTTTACTTTAGAATCTTTAATTTTGCTTTAGTTAAGTGCAAAACATTTTTATATTAATTATCAATAGATAAGTATGCGGTACCAATAGTTTCTGTTTAGCAAAACAAGATACAAAAAAGAATTTTTATTTTAATGCCCTTAAAATACAAGGTGGTTATGATTAAAGAACCTGTCTTGGTGGACATATTTCACTGAAACATGGTAAATACATTATTTGGACCATGGGTAAAGGTAATAAAGAAATAGTTCAAATTCTGACTCATAGAAGGTAAAAAGGACGTTATTTGAACCATTTAAAAAAAGACAACTAATGCGTTATAATTTTTTTTTTTTTTAAGTGCACTAATTTATCAATTGCACTGCATTTGCATTAGACTGATTGAATATAAAAAAAACTATCTTTTTCTTCCTCTCCCTCTCTCTTTTAAGTAAAAATAAATGCAGTGTTTTCTAGTTTTTTTAGTTTTTTTTATTAAGACAATTTTTTTAATGCAACTGAACAGAAAAGTATTTTTTCACCATACTATATATATATATATATATTGATCTGTGTGTCTTTTCCACTGAATTTTAAAAATTGCTGCAACTACCTAGTTGTGCTGTAAGTTCTGCAACAGTTATAAAGAAGTTAAAATAAAAATCTTTGTAGTAAAATTTAAAACCAAAAATGCTTAAAGTTTTAATTTCCCTTTAAACTTAACATATTGCACCTTTTATTCAAAATGATCACCATTTGACTTCACACAGGCTTTAAGACTGTGTTCAATTATCTATCGAGGTACACACTATTTCCATTAGAACTTCCATTGCTGCTTTCCTTAACAAAAGTTTTAGACTTTTTTGAATTGGGATGCTTTTACTACCAGCACTGACTACAATTTATAATTGAGTGAATTTAAATATGGGCTGCAGAAAGGCCAATCTTTGTCCAACACATTCTCTTGCAATCCTGCTGGATTGTCTTCGCCTTATGATCTGGAGCACAGTACGGTAAAAAAAATCCATTCGACTTCATTGAATAAATAGGTTAACATTCAAGCGCTTCATTATTAAATCTAAGATAGTATATTGATAAACTTTTGTTGTAGTTTTAACTCTTTTCTCACAAGAATGAGGCATAATAGATAATATCTGTAATTCTTTTTAGAATTTATGGCATGGATAGGTATATTTAATTTCATTTTCTTCTAGTTAGTTGCTAATAAGACAAGCATTTATTCCTGACTTGTTTTTGTCTCTTCGTATTATGGTACCGTAAGACCAAAGAGATTCTAAAATTTAACTGGAAAAGTATTTAGAGATGTGCAGTAAATCGGTAACGGTGCTAAGCAATCACCAAGTGATGTTTTTTTTTTTTTTTTGGGGGGGGGGGGGGGGGGAAGACCTATCTTTTTCTAGGCATGGGAGTTTTCCCCGCACTCTCATCATTATGGTATGCAAAGGGGATTTTATATTTATACATGGGTCAGTCATTTTTGAAAGATTTTTTGTGGGAAGGTTGGGGATGGGCTTATATGCATATATATATGGTATGTATCTTAATATTTTCTTGCACATTTTGCTTTATAAGTATTTATCATTATTGATTATATTGTTTGGTTTTAGGCATGAATCCTATTGTGTTTTGCTTCAGAGTAAAATTTTACCCTCAAGATCCTTACCGCTTGAAGGAAGAAATAACAAGGTTAAATATTTATGTAAATTTAAATTTGTATAATAATTACATCTTATCAGTATTTAATTTAAGGTTTTGTTTTTCTAGGTATCAGATATTTTTACAGCTTAGACGAGATCTTCTTCATGGCAGATTATATTGCTCACAGACCGATTCTGCATGGCTTGCTGCTTATATTATCCAGTGTAAGTTTTAAATTTTGTATTAATTTAAAGGCATAACACATTATGTGTGTGCTTTCCTTAGTGAAAGACATGAGACTAAGTTTTTTTTTTTTTTTTTCAAAATTTAATGTGGTGTTAGCATTATTGATTTACAAGATTTTTTTAAAAAGTGTTATATGTAATATTTTATTCTTCTGTTTTGATTTATCATTGATTATAGTTTGTGATTATAATATATCTTACAATAATTGATAATGTCTGCAAAAAAATCAAGTGTACATGGTTTCTAAATAATGGCTATAATAAGTTTCTTTCTAAAAAAAAATTACAAATGTTTTATTTTTTTTATGATAATGAATTGATTATTAATGATGATTTTCTTTTTTTAAGAATCCAATATTATTTTTTAATTTCGTGTACTTCAGACTTCTTTTTGTATCATCAGTAAAATTTAATAGCATATGAAACTTGCAAATTTTTTAATCAAAAATAGAAATTTTGATTTATTTAATTATTGAATTTTAAACAGCAAAGCTTAAATTATTATTTTAGTGTTGGGATAACAAGACATGACAAAATTTTTAATTACAGAATTTAACATTATTTTAAAATTTTATTATTTTTGATTAACAGGTTAAATAATTCTTTGAAGACTGCATTATCATATGGTGTTTGAAAACTAATGTGCTGGCTAATGTTTTCAATTTTTTTAAATGCAGTAATGGCTTGGAAAATAAGTCTCATTCCCATGGGGAAAAAAAAAAAAAAAAAAAAAAAAAAAAGATTCACAGTGGACATCAATTGACAATTTTTGTTTTCGGAAGTTATGCATTAAAGTATGTAATACAGATGTGCAACACTGAGCAATGCACAGTAACATATGTAGGAAGCATATCATCCATTTGAATCAAATGAACAAACAATAACAAATAATAATTAAAAAAAAACTTTTTAATCAGTAACTCTTTTTGAATGGTCCAACACTTATGTTGCTAATGCACCCAAAATCTATAGAACCTTTTTTTTTTTTTTTTTTTAAATATTTTTATCTCGTAGTTAATTTTGTGCATACAACCTGTACATCATTTTGTAATAATAAAATGTCACATTTTAAATAAAAGCTGTGAATTTATTCTAAAATCAGTGACTAACAGCTCCCATATTTTATGTATATATATTAAATTTATTTATTAATTAAAATGTAAATATATATAAACTAGCTGACACGTGCGAAAATTTCGCACAATATTGTATTTAATGCTACAACCGTAAATATTATAGTGTGAAAATTAATAAATGTGTCTATAAGTACATAATATTCTGTTAAATATTTTCATGGGTCAGTTAGATGTTTGATTGGAAATCATTCAAAAAGTAGACATTTATTTTAACAGAAATAAATTTATTTTAACTGTTTTATTTTATAAAACCTCTTTAAAAACAATATTAGCAGTTATTATGTGATCATCATTGATTTTTTGACGAAATGTTTCTTTACTACAAACATGAATATTACTGAATTTGCGAACTCGTGAAAAAGCCATATATAATTGTCCGTGTGAAAATACACGTTCTGGTAAATATAATCCTGCCCTTTGAAGTGTCTGGCCTTGAGCCTTATTAATGGTCATAGCAAAGGCTACTTTTATTAGGAATTGTTTTCTCATCATTTGGAAGGGTACTGTTGGATCTGAAGGTGTGATATTAATCTGGGGAATAAGTACAGTTTTATCGGAGCCGCCCGCCTGGGGGCGCCAGAAAAATGTCGCCAAACCTTCGAGAAAATGGCATAGAACAAAATATTCTGCCGGCAACTGATGAATACAACTCACTGAATTATCAAAATGAGATGGCTCGATTGAAAAGACAAGAAGTTCTTTTAACCTCGTTTAAATATTTATTTTACAAACTATTTACAAAAAAACCTGTATTTCTAGTTACCGTCAATCATCCATCCAATCTATACAAAAAACATAACAACTCCTAGCTGTTCTATTTTTACATTTTTTATCTGTCGTTGCCACTTATTTTTAAAGAAAGTATATTCAATACATCTGACTCCATGGCAACCTGGAACCATGGAGTCTGTTACATTTTTTTGGTCACGTATTTAATGAGATCTAGCTGTGCCAGAAAAAACACCTTTGAGAAATATTCATATATGATTTTTCTTTTATTTATTTATTTTTTATTAACAAAAAGATTTTTTCTGAATTTTTGCATATTTTTCATCAAAAGTAGAAATTATAAGCTTTAACTGGGTATTATTATTATTTTTTTTTTTTTTGCTCAAGTATTTAATGAGATCTAGCCGCACCAGAAAAAAACACCTTTGAGAAATAATATATATGATGAAATAGCAAAATAAAAAAACTGTAGTACTCCATGAATGTACATTATTAGCACTCGGGTCCTATTTCTTTCAAGAACGGGATTTTTGTCTACGCGGTGCACCGTGGTCACTTTTCCGTTTGATTTCGTGTTTTCTGCAGAGTGATTTGATATTGCTAACGGAAACATGGACTATCCCTTCAGAAGATTTTCAAATATCAGGGGCGGGGGGAGTTAAAGGGATATATTAATTGAAGAATTCATTTCCTGTGCCGACTGGTGCAAATATTTAAATCAATTTTCCTGAACCTCTATTTTGTCACCTGTTTGTTGCTATGAGCCAGATAAAAGGTTTCCAAATTAGACCCAAAACAGCTTCCTGCTTGTTCTTACTATATGTGTCTTTGTTTTTTGTTCATTCCTCGATTTTGTGCTTACAAAAGTAAACACATGAAATTTATTCAACTTCAAAGATTGCAAGTTTTATATAGATTTTATTTAATTATAATTCTTTCACATATGAAAATATATTTTAGATTACTTAAACTGCATTAAATCGTGATAATGTATAAACTGTGCAGTATTATGCAAGCATACGTATGTATTTACATATTGTTCACTAAATATGTATGTAAATTCTTCCCTTAAAATGCATAATAAGTTAACATTAATTAATGATTTTATTTATCTGCTCCAATTATTTAATCACTAAGTGAATTATTAAATGTTTTAGAAAGATTTCGTTTTAGCATGAACTCATATGATCACTTTAAAGTTATTTTTGAAAATCCGAATATTTTGATTCTCCGGACAGGGTTAAGTCACAATCAATCCGGATGATCCATGTATTTGATATTTTCCGTACGAAGAACAGGTACACACCGATTATTCCTTTGTTTTCCTTATATATAAAACAAATACTATTCACAAGAAATTTATTTTTTACCCCAAAATTTGAAATAAACTAAATAATTAGTCATACTAATTATACTAATACAGCTTCAATTTTTTAAATTAACAATATAAATAATTATTAAATATTGATAGTTATTACACTTATCAAAACAGAATTATACACAAATCCTACATTCTCTCATTAATCTGATAGATAATAAAATCATTAAATGTTTGATAATTCGTAATTTTGATAGTGTGTAATGTTTTAAAAAATGAATCATTTAACTTCTCAACCAACATAATTAAAGTTCACGGGAGTCGCCAGCTTTCAAGTTACTGCCAAAAAGTTAACTTCTTTGTGACACAAAGAAGAAATAATTGTTTTTACATATAGGTTTCGTTTATAATTTTGTATCATTAATTTTGTCATTGAAAGAGCTACAATATGAAGAAAAATATTTTTGCTCGTTTTCAAGCTATGCCTTGGAGGATCTAAATAAAAGACGCTTAAAAATGAAGAGATTTTACGAAGGTTAAAGAAAAATCCAAAAATGATAAACTAAATTCAATTTTCAAGTCTTAAAAAAAGTTGCTATTTAAAGTACCCGTATTTAATGAAATTGCTCTTCATTGTTTTTGCTTTTATGATCATTGTTAACATGTTTTTCTGTGATTTGATATGAACAAATTTTATCTGTTTTAATTCTAAGCTCTGAGCAGGGGCGGCGTGGCACAGTAAGCAAGGTCTGGGTGGCATCGTCGAAAGGGGGGTCATTTCGAACTAAAACTGAGAAAATCTTGATCTAGAGCAGTGGTTCCCAAACTTTTTGTCCTTCTCTTCAAAAAATCTTAAACTAATTTTTTTTTTTTTTGCAACTTACTACTACATAACGATTAACGATAACCAATATAGGCTATATAAAATAGTATGGTTTACTATATAAAATACTAAAGTTTAATTTTTCCCACCCTTTTTGACCCAGTGAAATTGCTCTCGTGACCCAATAATGGGTCGTGGCCCATAGTTTGGGAACCACTGATCTAGAGCACAAAAGGGGTGGCTTTTTTACGTTTGCAGAGGGGCACTATGGGGGGGGGGGTATGTCTGGCAAACGTCATTCGGTCCAAACCTTAACCCACGTTTGCAATCGCAAAAATATCATTCACTTCCGATAGCAGAATGCTACTTTCGGTTTCAAATATTTCCGGCTGACTAATATTAAAATGTCTGAAGTTCTAAGAGCTAAATAGAAACAAATTCCTCAAACGTATTTCGAAGGCTGAAATATTACATTTATAGCCAACCGCTGGCCCTCGTCCCGCATGTGGTCCGCCACGGCTTTTGATCCGGCCCGCGGAACATTTGAAAACTCTGTATAAACGATTCAATATCCCATATAAATCACAATTATATGGCCCGCCACTTTGCTAAAATCCGGAAGTTTGGCCCACGACTTCGCTAACATCCTAAGTTTGGCACACAACTTTTCAAAGGTTGCCCATACCTGCTTTAACACTTTAAAGGTCATCATCCCCTGAAATATCAAATGATGTCAAGGACTGTCTCCCCATCAATTTTGATATCTATATCATACCGAAGCCGAATCAGATGTCCTTGTGCCAATTTTTTTAAATAAAAATTTAAAACATGTCTCTTAAGCGTCAAATCTATATCAAGAGCTTGACTTTCTCCAACGATATCAAAAGCCTATATATACAGTAGAATCTCCCTATAACGAAGTCTCTTTACAACAAATTTCTCCCTATAAAGAAATTTTAATGGAAACATAACTTTAAGGCTTAAATAACACTATAAGCATTCTCCATATAATGACGAGCTTATCTTCCCATAGCGAATATTTCAGATTTACCTTTGATTTTTTTTGTTACTTTTGAAGAAAATTTTAATTTTTGGACAGACCACTTAGTGGAAGAGTAACAGATGATAAAAATGGAGGCCAGGAAAGTGAAACTGATTCTGTTAATGAAGACACTACTGCAGCGTCTGAATATGACCAACAGGGGCACCGGGCATTGATGGATTTGGGGGATTTTGATACGTATATATTTGATACATTGATAGATTTTTGATACATATATATATGAATGAACTCTTTTTCGAGTCCACACAGTGAAAAAATAAACGTTTATAAAACTGAAGTAAAATTATAGCCTACCTCTTGACATTTGTTTTTTGCAATCCTTGCAAATAGCGCATTTAGTGTTGGGCACCAAATCAAAATAATTTAGAAGTATAGACGATTGTCCTGTTAAACTGTCATCTAACGATTCTTCGTCCATAATTTCGACCACGCTTGGTGATACGACATCCATTCAGCAATGGCTAGAATTTAAAAAAAAAAAACACAGTTTGAAAACACTCGCGCAAACAAATGCCTCTCGAATGAAACGATGCCTCTCATTTCATTACCAAAATAAAGATTCTAGAATGGTGTTCCGCCTGCGTGGTTTTCTTCTGAAAAGCGAAGTATCGGTGAAAATGGATGAAAGCAACAGAAACCGATACTTTTCTGATACTTTTAGAATAGAAAGAACCGATACCTAAAAAAATAGGGGGTATTGGCACCGATACTGTCGGTCAATCCTTAGTTATCTATGTTAACCTTATATTAAAATTATTCTTTAATAACAATTAAAGAATCTTGATTCCCCCCCCCCCTCCTCCCCATATACATACTATTTCTTTTCTCATAAAGCTGTGAATAATTTCAAGCACACTTCAAACTGTGGTTACATATAATGCATTTTATAAACTTAGTAGAAAAACTGTATTTTTTAGCAGACAGAAGCAATAGTTTGTAATTAGACTTTAAACAGTTCAGAAAAGTAATTGTTTTTATGTCAATCCTTGATGATGGTATACAGTTTTATATAAACAAAAAATAAGATAAGCTATTGACTTTAAAATTATAATTCCTTCTCATATCATATAAGTTAATACTGAAGATACTGTCGTGAGAAATAAGTATATACATAACATAATAAACCCACTAAAATCCCAAATTTCTTGGAACTGTGCAGTTTTAATTCAGTTGGGAACAAAGGAATTAGCTTTAAAAAACCACAACTAATAAACAGTTCCTTCAATTCCTTTGTAATTTTGTAGTCGGTCCCCACGTCCAGTTAATCTGGCGTCTTAAAAGTCACAACAAACCTTGGAAAACCACGGCCCAGATTTTGGGATCAGTCAATAATTGCAAGGTGTGTGGGTCATGTGACACGACCTCAAAAGTTAATAAAAGGGCTTGCACAGCCCGGATGAAAAACTTTGTGTGTAGCTGCAATTGCCAAGGAAAGGTGTATCAAATTGTCCAATAAGTTAATGTAACCTGTAAGACTTTTTTTGCTTGACCCGACTATAATTTCCAGTAGCATCGGGTGGCCAGGGAAGTCTCTAAGCCTGAGTCCCGAGCCGCTTCTCCTCCCCTGAACCCGACGATGATACTATACCCTGTGTCTCTGCCCAACATTGTCCCGCCCTGAGCCTAACTACGGGAAACTGCTTCAACCACTCCAAGGTTGTGTGTTTATTTCAGACCTCTCCTGCCCAACCTGATGCTCTCCTGCTCAACCCATGACTTACACCGCTCCTACAATTTCAAAGTCGTTCTCACTACATATATATATATCAGGGGTTCCCAAACTTTTTTCACCACAGCACCCTTGTCAGGCTAAAAGCATTTCGCGGCACCCTTCTCAGGCTGAAAACTTTTGCGGCAGGTTACCTTTGAAGAAATTAGCTTAGAATGAAACTGTTTGGATGCATTTTTCATTACTTTTATGTTTATAGGGCTAACTATTAAGAAAGTTCTCTCCTTGGGAAAGGCATACAGAATTTTGACACCCCTCTCCCATTTCAGGGAGTTCCTGTAAAAGTGCAGCTACTGGACACTGAACTCTCTTGATCTTGACTGAAAAATTTCTTTTTTGCCCACTTGGTCATTGGCTTGGCTAACTTTTTTGTGGGATACCTGTTCAGAGGAAATTATTTGATTATACTTCGCCAAAACACTTTTCTTGATTATCTCCATGGCACCCCTGGCATAAGCTCGCGGCACCCTAGGGTACTGCAGCACACAGTTTGGGAACCTCATATATATATATATATATATATATATATATATATATATATATATATATATATATACAATTCACTTTTTAGATTTACACACACACACACACACACACACACACATATATATATATATATATATATATATATATGTGTGTGTGTGTGTGTAAATCTAAAAAGTGAATTGTATATTTTGATATTTAAGAAATTATATACCTGATGAGTAATTTTTAGGGACTATTATTATTTACATTTTTAGTATTTATAAGTATGGTATCATTTGTATACTTTTTTACTGTAGTATAATTAATTGGAAGCCCAGTGGTGTAATGGTTAACGCACCGTGCTGTCGTCCCACAGGTCCGGGGTTCGAATCCTGGGCTGGGCAAGGTTGACTCAGCCTTTCATCCCTTGAGTGGGTCGATAAAATGAGAACCAAGCTTGCTTGAGGTCAAACACTGGGGGTTTCGCGTCAGGCTGACCACCTGGCCCCGAGGCATATGCATCCGCACCCCAGAGCCTATGGTAGTGAAGGCACGGTTGGGCAGCGCAGGCCTTGGCCCCGCAAAGGGGCTGTTGCACCAATGTTTTACTTTTTTATAATTAATTGTACCATTTTCCACAATAATATAAATATTATATATTTATAATTTTTCTGTAGCGGAACTTGGTGACTATGACCCAGATGAGCATCCACCAAATTATGTTTCCGAATTTAAACTTTTGTTAAAACAGACTCAAAGGATAGAAGAAAAAATTGCAGATATTCATCAAACATTGAGGTATTAGCTAAAATTTTTAGTCTAGTTAAGTCTACTTTTATTTTCATTTTAGATTATAGTATTTTCCTAACTTTTAGTATTTTATTTTATGTATTATTTTATTTTAAGAAGAATTTATAAAAGCATCGTTGTGGGGCGATGCTTTTTACCTTTATAAGGGGTTTATTTAAATTCTTCTAGCTGCAAAGTCATGGACATTTAAAACATTAACTATACGTTCAGGGATGTGCCAGCTGCACCAATTGCACCAAATCAATGATAATGTGCCAATCTGCTACAAAAAGATTGTATTCAGACATTTTTGCCCCAATTTTAACAAAGCTGCACCAAGTTTTACTTTTTCCATATGCTTTTCATTTTTTGTTCGTCCAAGTGCCTCCGTTGTTTGATGCGTCAAGTAACTCACTCTACTCAGTGTTTTCTCTTTCCTGCAAACTGCTATTCTATAGAGAGCCTTGGCTGTGTGACATCAAAAAATGCTGGGCATTGGGCATGTATAAGAGGGGGGGGGGGGGATTGACTCCTATTTTAAAACTAAATGCTCCTTGAATCAAGAACTTGCTTTGGGTTTGAATTGTACCAACATCAACTGTTTGGCTCATGCTATCTTTAAAAGTGTGCACATATTTCTTTTTTTACTTTCTGCTTTTGTGTAATTTATTAAGCATATCGAGGTATTACTATAGCCGCCTTTGACGACCAGTTTTGGCTGTCGATGATCGCTTCGCAATAGGCTTGTACAACCTACGGTACGCGGTCCTCTTCGCAACCGCAATTTGCAACCTGTGGGTTGTCCACGGGCTAGTAATTATAGATTTATGACAAAAACAAAATAAACGACACCAAATTAACCTAAATAAAAGCTATGAAATCCAACAACATTGAAATCAAAATCCATCTGGTTGAACGAATTCAAATTTAAACAAACATTTATGACAAAAACATATGTCACAATCAATCTAAAACACTCAATTAAACACTTCAAAATTAAATAAATGCTTATGGATTTATGAGAAATTAAACAAATGTCTGAAAACAATTGAAATAAAAGTTATGATCCAACAACGTTCAAATCAAAATGTATCTGTTTAAACCAGGGATGGGCAAACTACGGCCCTCGGGCCAAATCCGTCCCGCCAGAAGATTTTATCTGGCCCGCAGATAGAATTTTAAGTTTGCCAGTCTGATGGAAATTAAAAGAAAATATATATTTATATATTATATATCCATATTAAGAATTATGAAGATGGCTTGAAAAAACTGCATTTTGAGTTCGAACTCAGATTTAAAGATTTCAGTGCCAGTCAAACAGAATTGGATACTTTTACCATGCCTTTCAACGTAAATTGTGAAGCAGTGAGGTCAGATTTGCAGCTTGAATTAATTGAGTTGCAATCTAACAATCATCGCTAGCAATTGTTTCTAAATATGCAAAAGTTGAGAGTTTTACAAATCATCATCGAAAGTAAGTTTTCCAAATTTAATATCTCATATCCAGAAAATCAGTGCTATGTTTGCTTCATCTTAAATATGTGAACAAGTGTTTTCAACTATGAACCTTAGAAAGAATTCTTTCAGAAGTAGACTCACAGATGAGCATTTAGCCTCGTTCCTTAGAATCAGTATATCTCATTTCGAACCTCAATGTAAAAAACTTTTAAAAATGAAATCGCAATTTCATTCATCTCATTATCATATTTGAATTGTAATGCATGTGTATTGTTTTTAAAATTTTAGAAAAATTTATCTTGGCCCGCCAAACTTTTTTTTTTTTTTTCGATTTTTGGCCCGCGACCAAAAAAGTTTGCCCATCCCTGGTTTAAACGAATTCAAAATTAAACAAACACTGTCATCAAAACAATCTAAAACACTCAAATACTTTTAAAATGGAATTTCACAAATGTCGTGCCATTAGCACTGAAAAACACCCAGCTGAGAGCAATGGGGAAAAAAACAAAAAAAGTAACTTCCACATACAACAAATACGTTTTTCTCATCTCTGCCAATTTCTAAAAAATAATTTCTATAAATAGGTGTTAAGTGTTGTGCAAAACAAAAGTTTACACTTTCTCAATAAATTTGCCCAAAATCTATCAAATTTTTCAGTTAAATTAAGGTGACCATAATTTTGAACATAATATTGAGGACATGTCCCCAAATTTGAAACACAATTGGGGACATTCTCTAATTAATAAAATAATTAACAGTAATCTAAATAAAAAACAATGTTATAATTAAAAATTGTCTCCAATTGCTTTTTTACATTGTGGGGACAAATCATAAACACAGAAATTGGGTACTGTCCCCAAAGAACTTAAATAAAACTGTGCTTCCGTTGCAGAGAATTTTCGTCACCATACGACGTCATCTAATCGATCTACGCCAGGGATTATGTTCCGTAATTCTTTTTCAAAGAATCGAGTAATGATTCCATATACACTGCTTGGCGACGGATTTAACAATATAATTCATAGATGTCGCCACCTCTCATTGATCTCGTTCATCGATCTTTGCTTCGCTTGTGTTTACTTGTTCAAAGCGTGATATCTCGCTAGATATTTAGAGTTGAAATTAACGCAACTTTGAAAAGGTTAATTTTTTAGAGATCTTTCGAACTGTACAAAAAATTTTCCTTTTAATTAGAGATAAAAATGTCGTTTTTACCAAAATTTCAACATGCCCCGTCAGATGCACTGGAACCAATGAGTTGAACCCGGCAGCATTATATTCAGGACTTGTATTATTTAGATGAATACGCTAAGGAAAACCTTTGTATCCCTTTTGCAGCACATTGCATAAACAGATGAGCGTGAAATTCGGCACAGTTAAAGTTTGAATTGAGGTGGTTGTGTGAAAGTAAAAAATTTTGTGTAATTTGCAAATACACCGTAAAAAATTACAGAAGTAATTTGGCACGATGTATTTTGCTCCAAGTCAGGCAATGGTTCCAGACAGTGTTTCAAAATGTCTTTAAACGTTTCCCAGATGAAACAGTTGTTGGCGGGATTTGCACCTGACTAACCGAAAAGTACCATAGTTTGCCACCACATAAGTTAGTATTGAAAGTTAATTGTATCGCTATACTAATAAGAAACTTAAATACATAGGAAGCATTAGTCAATGGAACAAGAATGCGCATTAAGTTTATGTATCGTAATGCTATTGATTGCAAAGTTTGAAGTGGAGCCATAGACAATAAAAGAATTTTAATTCCACTTATAAAATATTCTGGTACTATTTTACCATATCCTTTCATGAAATTCAATTTTCAAATGTACCTGCATTTGCGATGACAGTAAACAAATCTCAAGGAATCAAATAAGAAATTACATGAAAAATCTTGAGATCCTAAAGATATAATTAGAGATCCTATTTTAATGGATTACCATTATATTCATATATTTGATGATTTTTTACGATCTTATTCACGAAATGCCTGTTTTTTTATGCTTTAAAAGAATTTTGAAGGATTTTGTTTTAATATTTTAATGAAATATGGCAATAAAGCCACACCACATATTTTGTTTCAAAGATTATTATTATTATTTTAGGAATGTACCTTAATTGTGTGCATTATGTAAATATATTTTCAATATTTTATTTCATGTAAAATATGTTAACTGTTAAAACTTAGTGTCTCATGAGTTAGTTTGATGAAGCCCATTGAATATGATGTTTAAATGTGCCATTTGGCTAAAATCATCAAAAATGTAGTTTGCATGCTCCAGATATCTGGCAAACATACTGTATCTGGCCAACATAACTGATAATTGGCAGTAGCTGGATATTAAAAATATCCGGCCTAAAATTATATACATACTCAGAAATAACATGAATAGATTCCAAAAACTGCAAAAAAAAAAAAAAAAAAAAAAAAAATCAACGTTTGAAAATATTTTATTTTACATACTCTTAGAATATATTTTTATCATGTATAGAAAACTGACAAAAAAATTAAGCAATCTTTTTTTAAGACTTAAATTTATGGTGCAAAAATGCTAACTGGCCAAATAGTCTAGTTAACTTTTCTTCATGATTATTAATTTATCTACAAGGTTCTCAAATTAAGGCAATACATTTATTCTGTCTGTGGGAACTTGGTAAAGAAATACAAAGATTCCTTCAAACTCCTACAAAAATGTCTTTCTCGCTCCAAACTGCTCCAGAATGTTTTTTTTCTTGCTCCAAACTGCTCCAAAAAATGTCTTAAATGCTCTCAAAAAATTGGAGCCAGCTCCAAAAATTTCAGTTGGCACATCACTGTATATTGAAAATGAGAGAGAAAACCCTGTGTTTATAGATCCATATTGTTAGTTTTGTGTAGGGAAAAAACAAACAAACAAACAAACAAATAATAAGAAATGATATGTTGGAAAAAATTATATAATCATTTGCATCAAAAATGTTTTGTCCAGTTCTGTCCCACATGTGACATGAAATGGCCTGAAAGGATGTTCTCTGTATGCATTAGCATTGCCCTAAAGTTGAGAAATTTTCAGAAAAGTGTGTTCTAAAATTTTATTTTAGGTTGTACTATCCCTGTGAATATGAAATAAAATGAATTCATATTGCTTCTTTCATATAATTGTTAATTTTTTATGGTGAAAAGCAAAATAGAATTGTCAGGTTTTGGATTGAGAATGACCCATTTGACAAGTTATGAGTTTGATTATCAGAAATACATGTGACAAAGTATCTTGAACTCTACTAAAAATAATTTCCCTTCTATAAGACAATAGATAAGTAGAGCTCAGACCTGGATGAAATGTAAAACTGTCTGTAAACTCAAATAATTTCTTAAAAATTTTCTGAGGGGGGGGGGGGGAAGCGCTGTGTGCCTCTTGAGTTTTTTTATTGCTGCTAATAGAAAACCACATCATTTTAAAGTAACACAAGTTTAAGGTATTACAATATATTTTTATCTATTAGTGCTACTTTTAAATTAAATTTTATATTGATATTGACTGATCATTGTGTAAAATCAAACATAATAAATATACTTTATTATCAAAGCTGTCTGCAAACTTTGAGAATTTTCTGCAAATGCTGTTCACATGTTTGTCTGTATTACCCGAGTCTGGTAGAGCTTAAGAAAAAGATATAGAAGCAAAATTGTAATAGTGTCTTAAACTAATAGGCTTATATCCTATGATTTTGTAAAATAAAAGGTGTAAAGCATTTTTATTTATTTCTGTGTATAATAGTGCTGGAATGTGCTGAAATTTTTACATTATGATGTATCATCAGCTTTACACTAATGTCAAAATAGACAAAATCATCCATATATGTACTTTTTTATACTTATTAAATTATAATTATTTAACAAAATAGCTAATTAAAAATACACTTCATATTTCTTTTTAATGTTAAATTTGCTGGCAAAAAGAAATGAAGGTGAGTAATTTAAAAAATTTATGAAGTCACAATAAATATTTAAAAACTGATCTGATTTATTTCTTTCTTTATATTAAAAGGTATAAAATTTCTCCAAACAGTTTTAATAACAGAGCATCAAACCAGGGTATAAACATCTTGAAAAGCTAAAAAAAATTTAGAGTTCTTTATATTAATTTTATAAAGAATAAGCAGTAAAGGAAATCTTATAAGGTTACATTATATATTTATAATAAAAATATTATAAATTTATAATAAATTTATAATTGTTTAAATTTTGGTTCTTTTTAAATTAGTTATGGAACTTTTTTTTAATATAGGGAAAATTATCAGATGTTTAATGATTTTTTTACAGAGATAATTTAATAAATGTAAAATAACGAAAGATAAAATTAGAAGCACTAGAGATGTGGGGAGGAAAATTTTCGACTATGTTTTTCTGGAAAATTTTCAATGTCATAAAGACAATTTTTCATGGAAAACATTTGAGCTTTCTATATTTTCTTTAATTAGTCAATTTCTGTACTATTTAAACAAAAAATAGAAGTCATAATTCTAACATTGTAATCTACATGAATAAAATTCATGTTTGATTCTGTTTCATACTTTCAAATTCTGCTTCTACGTATGAGCATGACCTATCAAAGGAATGCACAGACAAAATATTCTCTGTTAGTAGTAGTCATTCTGATTTATATTACCCCATGCTCTCCAGTTCAGAGAGTGACCCAGAAAGTTTGTAGAAAAAATTGTGATTAAAATATTCAAAATAACATTTTAATTTTTTTTCCTGAAAATTCTTATTGCCTAAATTTTTCCTTTACCAAAAAAAAAGGGGGGTGGGGGTGGGGGAAGAAATAAAAGCTAACATATTTTTATAGTAATTTGTTTTTTTGTGAAATGTGTCAGAATAACTAATTTTTTATTTATTTTTTTTTTAGAGAAATATGCTGTTATTTTGGAACATATTTTATTTCCATTTCAGCTATTCATAGATCAATTTAATAAGTAAAATATTTTATCCAATATGGTATTTTTTAATGAATTACTGAGACATTATATGGGTGAAATAATTATTAAAGAATTATATTTTGAATTATCAGCTTCATACATGATTAAAAACTTTTAAACCGCGATTTCTGTGCTTTGTTAAAAATGTAATTTCGCTTATATTTTGTTGAAAGGAGAAAACTCAAAAGGACATCACAGAGCTGATAATAATACTCCAGTTTTGTTTACTTGTAGCTTCTAGTGAATGCAAGTTTAATATTACAGTACCTTATTGTGTTAATGGCTTAGAAAATTTTCTGGAAAATTTTCCCCTGAAAATTTCCTGTTTTAAAATTTTCCAGAACTCTAAGAAGCACAAATTGCATAATAAACCTTTAAAATAGAGTTTTAAAAAATCATAGTGCTTTAATTGCAACAGATACATTTTCCGAGCATTTATTGAATTCTATGGACCCTTCACTTGACTTGCAATAAAAACTTATATTTGAAACTACTTTATAGTGAACATATGTATTTTTTATGCTCTGGCCATAAAAATATTATTGGCAAGCCTGATTATGATATGCATTACTGAGATTCAAGATCAGAACTGTTGGATTATATGCTAGAACTAGAACATTCAGTGGAAAACTGGGGTTAAAAGGTTAAAAAAAAAAAATAATAATAATAATAATTAAAACTTTGTAACCTAACACACATAAAAAGATACTCATAAAAAATAATATTGTTTTGGGTGGTACAAAAGGTTTAATCTTCATCAGCTGCCAACAAATTTCACCATCCACAGAAAAGAATGGTGATTTATTATTATTATTATTATTATTATTTTACATGTTGATGAAGAGTGGACTTTTTGTATCACCCAAAATAGTTGTACTGGATCTATATACTTTCATGTGTGTTATTTTATAAAAATTTTAAAGATTTTTTTATGTGCTAGAAAATTAGCCATTAAATCATCATCAATTTCATAACATCAGTGGTTTTACAGCTATTTTTTCATGTACAAATATTCTTGCAATTTAACCAAATTTGAGAAGTATGCATCACCAAATTAATAATGCTTACATCATTATAATTTTTAACGAATGGTTATTTATTAATGCTTACAAATCAATGAACAAAAATGGCTGGCGGCTAGCTCATCCAGAAAAAAATAATACTGAAAATTAGCCTTTCCTAGATATTTTATGAAAGTAAGAGCTCCAGTACAGCCTGCAAGTAGAGGTCTGTGGTGCACAGAAATTCATAGTAGCGGTAGTAACCACGTCAGAAACGCCATGGCATGGGAAAATTTTCGAAAATGAGCATAATGAAAATGGGAGTATGCATGCACTCACAAATGACTTTTTTTAAGACTATGAAAACTAATCTTGAGTGTAAGCTTTCTACTGTGCAAAATTGAAACAGTAGATTTTATTAAAATCAAATAGGTATGTGTTTTTTATATGGCACATTTAGGAGATATTTAATTATCAGTATGTGATTGATACATTATTTGCTTTTTAGCATTTCCCCCCCCCCTCCCCCTACATAATCTTCTCATGAACCATTTATTCCAAACTGATAATGTTCTTTTTTGGGTATGATACAATAGGTAAATAGTTATTAAAGCAATCAGATTGTGCCATTGACTTAAAAAATTTAAATTGTATCTTTACAAGTTACTATAGCATTGAGAAGTATCCAGAAAAAATATGCAGTTAATAGTTTATATTAAACTTTTCAAAAATTTTGAAGACGATTGTACAGGTATGCCAAGGTGTACAATCGGCATTTTTCGTCGGCACACCAACTTAGACCTTGGTAACGACGCAGACCACTACCTGCAAATAAAATTTATCTTGCTAAAGAAAAGTCCTGCTCTGGGCTGACCCACTGGCCTGGCAGAATACGGCATACAGACAAACTGAGATAGACCGTGGAGATCTCCAGCCTGTATGATTAATTCTATGGCTCTGCTTCTAATTCGTGAAACTATAAAATAATTAATCTTTTGAATATTTTTCTTAGCATCAAATACATGCTTATAGTATTTTATTATGTACAGAAAAAGAAACATTAAAATTAATGAAAAATGAAAAATAAAACAGTCTGGAAAAAAGTTGTTTTAGTATTTTCATTGTTTTAAATCTATTCCAGTTTTTTTTTTACTGAAAAATCTTTCATGAAAAACCATCATTTAATTATTTTATATTTTATCCTCTTAACAGAATTGTACCAGTCTTACCAACCAGGAACTGAAATTTAATTTGAAATGAAAAACATGAAGTCCAATCAGTACTACAAATTAAAAAAATGCTAGTCAAAATGAAGCTTAGATGATTCATTTTCACTCATTCAGACTCACAACTCACGGGTGACAGGGGAAAAAAAAAAAAAAAAAAAAAAGCTTTACTTGGATCCTATTTGTAAACTCTAGATCAGGGGGTCTCTAGATTAGGGGTCTTTAATCTTTCAAGATTAGTCTTGAAAGATTAAAGAAACTTTTCTGTCCGGGGGCCTCATTAGCTATCAAACAGCAGTTTGAGGACCCTCAAGCTCCAAATAAAGTGTATTCAAAACAGATGCTGTTTTTGCGTATCTAGGTTTAGGTTGCCATATTTGGCAAGTTTAATAAATGATTCAGACTCTTGAAGTAAAAATAAGAATGATTTTTTTTTTTTTTTAAGATTATTTGTAAGGTTATTTTTTAATTAAAATATCGTGTGCATGTGAAATCAGAGCATGAATGAAATGTTTTATACTCAAAAGAAAAATAGGATTTGGAAATTTTCCGAAACTAAAATGTGCCACTTTTTAATTTGGCAAAAAATAAAATGGTTGATGTTCGAGTTTGAGGATATGTGATCCTAATTCTTGGCACAATTTATCATCTGCTACTTGGATTCTGAATACACCTGAATAAGTTTTTGAGAAAATTTCACTCAGTTCGAATTGTGTATTTTTCTGTTCAGCTTTTCCCCATCTATTTCTAATGTATTACATCCAGAAAAAGGATGTTACAAATATCAATTTTAATTTTGTTTAATCACACTCGTGAATTATGATGTACTTTCCAACTTAATGGAATAAGGAAAGAAAATAGGGAAGACCCATGGATTATAATACGTTTTTAATATATAAAGCACTTTAGTGCTTTTTTAAAATCTGAAAGTGTTTCAGATTTTTTTTTCCTTTCCGTTTTTAGTAAAGGCCAATATATCTATAAGCTCTTCAGAATTAATATAGGACGAAAATAATTTACACCTTTTTGTAGCTTTTTATCATTAAACCCCATCTTATTTTTGTAACCAGGGGCGGCCCGACATGGTAAGCATCACATCAGGGTGCCAGCTTCGAAGGGATGTCATTTCGAACTCAAACTAAGTAGAGCATAAAAAGAGGCGTCTTTTTTACATTAGCAGGGGTCTCTACACTTACCCTAGGGCCGCTCCTGTTTGTAACCATCTTAATTTTAAATTACATTCAGAATCCAAGAGATTTCAGTGCCAAGGAAGCCAGTGAGAAACGGGATTCTCTCCGAACAAGATTTATTAAGATGGAGAACCAACTGGTTGCCGGAGGTGGCTAATTATTTAATAATGCATTGATACACTACACTTGAATGCTTGCATTAGTGGGAATGTTGTAATTGTTTCCTGGATGCCAAAAAAGCAGGCATTTCTGGCTTTAGATTTGATGTCCCTAATATCCACAATAGCCTGAGATTATCATCAGACAAGCTTGTTCTTCTACCATGGACAAGCTTGTTTTATCTTCTCATTGACTGTATAAAAAATAAGCAGCAAATAAGGTTTTGCAATGTAGTAATCAATTAGAAAACATATTGCACTATTGTGCACTTTTATTTTTAATTTGGTAAAGACATAACGTAACATCTACGTAACTGGCAGCTGATCAAAGCTCAACAGATACAAAAAAATAAATTGAGTTTGATCTAACTTTGAAACCCCATTGATTTCCCACTGATGAAAATCATTCATTAAGAATGAGTGAATAATAATGCAATCGATTTCGCATTCTCTTACATAAAAGCAAAAATCAGTGGCATTTTTCTATATCGTTCCTTTCAATGAATCTATTTCTTTGAAAATGTGTCAATATTATGATATTTGATTTATATCTTTCTTTTTTTTTGTTGTGTGTGTGTATCAATACATTGCCTAGTCTTAGTGTATGCATAAACATTTTAACTGTATGCAAAAGTGAAGTTGTAATTAATCTTTTGAATTGTATGTTTTATTGCTTAAACCTATTTCTTTTACTAGAGGACAAGTTCCTGCAGTTGCAGAAATGAATTTTTTACGTAAAGCATGTGCTTTAGACACTTATGGTGTTGATCCCCATCCTGTGAAAGTAAATAAATAAATGTATATGTGTCTTCATCAGTGTGTTATTTATCTTAATGTAAGATCTTTTATTTGTTTATTTATTTTTAATTTAATACAGTGTCATATACTGGTAACTCATTTTTAATAATAGTTATAAAATATTAGTACATCATGCATTAAGAGTGGTATGTTTCAGTTTTGCTCTCAATGCCATATGAAGATATTAGCCGATAAATATTACAAACTAAAGAAATAAATGCAATTTGTTTTCTTTTGAATTGATTAAAAATTATATTTTTAACTTTAGATACATATGTTTGAACATCCTATACTATAAATTTTAATCACTCAATTAGCTATTGTAAAATAGTGGCTTACAAATTGAATTTACTTTGACTTAAACTGAGCTAAAACAAACTTTATTTAACATTTTGCAACTGCAGCTCACATAACAACATAATCTTAAAATCACTGGCAAATACAACTATTTCAGGTTGTAATTGTAATAGTTCTCTCTACAAGATCAACACACTTTTATTGTAACTCACATACTTCCCTACTACTCTACTCAGAAGCAAGAATAATATATTTGAATAGTATGTGCCATTTTTACTCATGTCAGCTTCCAGAAATTTTCAGATGTTTCAAGAAATCGTGTATATTTTCAATATTGGCATAATCCTGAATGTATCGTCTGATTTGAACCAAAACATTGTGTGCCAAAAATTTCGTCAAGAAGCTGAAATCTTCATGATTTACTAAATTTGTAATACTATTGTTACTGAAACTATTAGAAGTGCATTTGAGCATTTTTAAGGTGCTACTATTATTCTAAAACAGTTTGAACAAAAGGCAAAACGGATAGTTTATCAAGGGATTTTCTCTTTTGTAACCTATCATATTAAGATGAATTGAGGATTTTATTGACTTTAAAACTGACTGACTGAGAATTGACTTTAAAATACAATCACACACATAAAATCTGTATATGAAAGAAAACTAGTGGAAAAAATATTTTACACAATTTTTTAATAAAATCAAACTGATTAATTTACATTTTGAAACAAATTACATACACTATGTAAAAATATAATTGATCAGAATTTGAAATTTAGAAATAATTGATATATGTAAATCACTTATTATTAATAGTAATATCATACAAAGAACTATTTTAAAATATGTTTTAAAGTAATACATCTTAGTGCTGGTGTGTATGTTAAAATATTCATGGTTGAAGTATTACAGTGCTTAACTAATGAACTTTCTTAAAATTTTTTCAATAAAATAATGATTACTTGCTATGCTTAAGAGATGTATCAAAGAAGTAGAAAACTCTACGAAAAATACTAAATTTAAAGTATTGATTGTTATGTTTGCAATCTTGAAAACTAATTTTTGAAAATTCTTTGGGTAACTGAACAGTTTTACTCTTACTAATAGTATAGATTTTAGTTGTTGTAGGTTTCTCATTTTCATGTAACTTTATAGGATCAGAAAGGCAATCAGCTGTACCTTGGAATAAATCATGGTGGTATTCTGACATTTCAAGGAAGTCGTAAAACACATAATTTAAAATGGTATTTTTTTCACCTGTTATATAATTTCCAACATAGTTTTTAAATTTTGTAGCATAATTTTGAAGATGTTATTTTTTTTCAAAAGTTTGTTCTAAGCTAACAAAATTATCAAAGTTTGTTAGCTTAAAACATTGTAATGCTTGAAAAATGACGTACATATTCTACTTTAATCCATAGAGTAACTAATTTTATTTTTCAAACTAATTTTACTTTCAACTTTATAGTTACCATAGAAAGAACAGGTTTGTTTGTCACTCACTTTAAAATTCAACAATTAAATTTTTAAAGTTCTGGTATCTTCTGTTGAAATTACAGCAGGATGCATATTGGTGTAGAATTAATTATTGTTTAGTTAGTTGTAAGGCGCTTGTTAAAAAATGATCAATATAACAAATATTTTAAATTTAATATGCTCGAAATATTTATTAAAACATTATATTGTGCTTTAATCCACACTACCATAGCAAATTTTCTATTTTTTAAATTTGTAATCTAATATCAAGCCTTGGCAATCATGTGACACCATCAAAATTTATAGTATTTTTGCAAAATATTCAAAATTTTATGAATTTCCAATGTTTTGTTTGAGTTAGAACTAGTGTTACAAAACCAAATTTAATTTGCTTCCATTACAATAACTAGTTCATCAGAATGCTAAATTTCATTTACAAAACAGAGCTTGAAAGGTTGTCAGACTTAAGCAATTAAAAAAAAGAAATAGTTAATACTCATGGGCTATTTCCAGCAAATCCTAATCTTTTAGATGCGAAAAATTTTCACAATTGCACTTATAAAGAAATTCTGCACTTCTTCAAAATGCTTATTCCTGTCAGTGAAACTGAAAGCTCTTCTAAAAGATCCGTGGGAGTGTGTTTGTAGATACTTTCAATATTTAAAAGATTTTGCTTTGCTGGGAACAGCTCCTCTTATACCAATGCTTCAAGCAGAGGAAATTATTTTATTTGTGAAAAAAAAAGAGTTAAATTGGGTAATCTGAAGAAGCTATCTCAAACGAACTGGAATCACAATTTTCCTTTCAAAGCCCAACATGGCATCAGAATGATGTCAATATAACTTAATGATACCAAATTTTGTTTCACTCAAATAATTAACAATTTTTTACTCGGAATCAAAAAAGCTGAAAATAGTGAAAACTAAAATTGGGGAACGGGTAGATTGTCAGATTCTTAAAATAGAATAAAAATTTCCCTGTATCTTTTTGCATATTTGTGCAAAATTTCTAGCTAATTGGTTCCACTATGTAGATGTGTATGTAGCATGGAGAAACACACATACATAGATTTTTTGTAAGTTAACCCTAATTTTTCTAATAGAACAATTATGAATAGAATATTTATGATTTTCTGTTTTTTTCTTTTCCTGCAAAAGGTGTGTTTCTATTGCTACTTGGTGATTGTTTTCATGTCTAAACATTGTAAAAGAACTTTGTTCAGAAATTTGTTATCAATATAATTCTAGTTTTGATCTCATGGTTTAGCTTCCAGTATGGTAAGTATTCTATTGAAATATCAACAAAAGCGGTTTCAAACATTTAAAATTATCCAGTGTATTGTAAAAAACTGAAGAATGCATCATGGAAAGAATTACTTATGTTGATAACAATCTAATTGTTACTAGAAATGCAATTCAATTTTCAAAACAAGCTGTGAAACTATCTGGAAGTTATTAAAAGGAAAAGTTGTAAATATGGAAAAATTTATTCAGTTAGAATAATAATATATCATTTTCATTATATTATGTTTTGATTTATTATAAAAGGAAATTTTGCTTTAAAAAAAAAAAATTGAAATATTTCTTTGTAGGGAAGATATCCAAAAAATCAACTATGAAGGCAAGATGTTTATCGTACATTTGCTATTTAGTGAGGTATGTATGTATGCATTTTCCCCTGTTATAAATAAACTTTGTGTAACACATGTAACAAGCTACTTACCTATCAGTACAATCATTTTGGCCGAAAAAATCTTTGGCCTTCTTTGGCTGTCAGCACAGTGTCACAGAACAATGCTGCCAACTCTGTCGGATAAAAAGTGGCTAGAATCAAAGCGAAAAGTAGCTAGTAATGGCAGAAAATTATTGCAAGCTGAGAGACAAATAAATTACTCCTAATTAATTCTAATAAAATTATTTTTTTTTCCCTCGTTTTTGAAATGTCTGTCCTAAAAGGAATGAATTGTAATATTAAGTGAAACTGACGTTATTGTATTGTTGATATCTGGACAGTCATCTGCAAAGTTTTATTTCGCTGCCACATATCGTCTGTGTTTTTGAAAAGACCTCATAGGTGAAATTTTAACCCTTGAGTTTTCTTTGCGCATGCGTATTATAAAATAAATTTATGTAACATTTAATAATGCAAATAGAAAACTACAGATATGAGTTAGCAGAACAGACAGTATGATCAACAACAGTTGAAAATGGCTAGAAATGGCATAGAACAGAAAGAATGTGGCTAAAATAGCTACTAGTAAATTTTTTGATTATTTGTAGCTAGCTAGGTTTATAAAGTGGCCAGATCTAGCCACGAAGTTGGCAACCCTGTCATAAAATACTTGGGACTGAAAGATGAACAAAAGGAAAGTGAACAGCAAGTTGCCAATTGGAAAAAAGAAAAATCAACAAACCACAAAGAATAAAGGAAAGGAAAAAAAAGAAGTTAGATGAAAAAGAAAGATTAAAATAAAGTATAGGAAAAAACAAAACAAACAAACAAAAAAAAAATCTCAAAATAAGAACACACAAAAATCAGCAGACAGTGAAACAGGAAATAAAAAGCCACCATAGAAATACGGAAGTGTTCCCCCCCCCCCCCCCGAATATTTCTGTATTTCTATGTTTTTGTTCTTTCGCTGTTCCATTTTCTATTGTCTTTTGTATGTTCTTATTTTGTGCTTTATAATTTTTATTTATTTTTCTATATTTTACTTTTACCTTTATTTCTTTTTATCTGTCCCACCACCTTTTTGTCCTTCTTTTATTCTCCATGGTTTGCTGATTTTTCTTTTTTCCAATTGGCAACTTGCTGTTTGCTTTCAGCAGAAGAAGGCTGAAGTTGTTTTCAGCCGAAATATTCATGCTGACAGATAAGTATCTTGTTATGTGCGTTATTATAGAAGTTATATTTATATCTTTAGTAAAACTTATTTGAGTGTTTTCTGTTGCATTTCCCCCTCATTTAGTTGACAGACCTTATAAAAATAACTAGATAAGATTAACTTTTTGTTAATCAATGTTAACTACATTCAATACCATGCTACAAAAGAAATTAATACTTAATAAACTTGTCTTTATTTATTTATTTCATAAATAGAAGTTACCTATCGCATTTTAACTTAAAAATTTGAACTCTATAGAAAAAATTAATATGTACAGTTGAAACCGTTCAAGTGCACAAGATATGAAAACCCCAAATTTCTCCCCTATGCATCTAATGTTATGTTAACCCGTGTAAGTACACACCTCCATAAGTGCATAAACTGCTACAGTGCACATTTTTCACATTAAAAAAATTTGTTTTTATAATGGAATTTTAACCGCATAAGTGCACATACATCCAAAAAGAAGTAAATTGCAGTTTATCTGAGAAATCTCCAGAGAACACTCGGTAGTAATTTCTACCCTTCTATTTCAATCCTGATTTCCCCTCAAATCCACCCGCACACAGTACTGCCATGTAGCGAATCCTAGTGCACGCCATCTCTAAATCAAAACTAGTTACTTCATTTCAATACAGATGATCAATTTTTCAATACATTGACAATACAGATCATTTAAATACAGTTATGCAAATACAGATATTGTAGTTATATATATACAAAATACATATACAGTCGACCCTTGTTTATTGCAGATAATTGGTTCCAGACTCTACCACGATAAGTGAATTTCCACGAAGTAGGATTCTTTATTTATAAACGAATATTTTCGTAGTTAGATCATAAAAATCCCGTTAACGACCTTCTAAATGCGTTTTTTAACATTATTAGAGCTCTCTAGACATGAAATAGCACCTCTAAGTCACCATTACTCTCGTATTACCTAATATATTAGACAAAATAAGACATATTAGACATTACAAATATTATTATCATTGTACATTTAATTGCACACAACCACTAATCTATGAGGAATAGAACTTGTTCGAAGATGAAGATGAAAAGGTGTACTGCACAGCAAAGAAGAGCAAGGTTACTGCACCTCTAAAGGAACGACTTCAGTAGCAGAATCTTCAGGTGGTGCAGTATCTTCAGCACGTGCGTCGTAGTCTTCTTCCACTGAAGGAATATGTAGGGAGTGGATGTCTGGGTGCGCGGCTCAAGAACATCGTGATAGGCAGTTGCTTACGCTGTTTTTTCATGTGCGTGAGGAGGCTCTTGTAGGGTTCCATCGCTCCATTAAGTGCATTCCGGAACAAGAATGCACGCATCATTTGTGGATCCAAATCGTCAATCATGTCCGGGACTTCCTTAATAGGTCTCACGACTTGCGAGAGACGCCCAAGTGTAAGGCCACTTACTCCTCCTGTCCCCTGGAACCCCTGGATGCTCTTCCTTCTCCTCACTCGCAGAATTAATTATCTCCACTAGATCCTCATCAGTTAAGGGATCCGAATGCGTCTCCAGCAGCTCATCTACGTCATCACGGGTCATATCCTCGAAAACTTCTCCTCCCAGCATCCGGGCTAGCCCAACTGCCTGATCCACTGCCAAGTTTCTTATAGACTCTGCGGTGAATCCTCTATAGTCGTGGACAATTTCAGGCCACAACTTCTTCCAGCTGGTCTTTACGGTCTCAGTCTTCATTTCCTCCAATGCTGCCTGGATGTTCTTCAGGCAGGTCGCGATGGTATACTGCCGCCAGTCAGGGTGCAAATTGATGGGGGGGATGCCGGGGATCGTCCCTGGCTGAAGAATGTAATATCCCTGCCTACAGAAATATTAATGGATCCTTGCCAGGGATACTATTTATCCCCTGCTGAAGAAATGTTAAACTGTTGATTGAAGATTTGGGATTGCAGTCAAGAAGTCAAAATGAAGGTAGTATGTTATCGTTTGTTACTATACTCCAAGGCGACTGCCTTAAAATTTCGTCTCTTTTCTAAGCTCAAAAACCTCGAGGTCTTCCAATACAGGTACATTGTATGCAGCTTGTGTATCTGTGATTCCATAGAACAATCTATGACTTTTGTTTGAATATAAGTCTGTTCCCAGACGTGTCGGTGACTGTATTCGTCATGTAATATCATGTGAGTGAAGCATTTACACCTTCCCCCCCTTTTTCTTTTCTTTCTTTACAAGTGTCCCCCTTTGGAGAATGTTTTCTTTCAAATGTCCCCCCCCTGAAGAAAATGTTCAGTTGGCACCCTGCCGCCAGTACTCCTTCAGCAAGGAGTTCATCTCAAGGTCCATGCTTTTGACGAGGTGCTGCAGGGTGTTTCGCGTGTAGAGGCTTGATATCTCCAGACTAGGAGCGGCTGCACCTGGATCGTTCTTCATTCTCACTGTCTCGATCAACTTTTCAAACAAAACCCTCTATAACAACAACAACAAAAAAGGATTTTTTGAAAAAACCGCGATAGAGTGAAGACGCGAAAGTCGAAGCGCAAAGTGGCGAGGGACGACTGTACATATATTTTGTATATTTATATAACTGCTTATGCTATTTAACATCAAATACACAGATTTTCAATGAGAAATTGCTCTACATATGTTAATTTAAGATAGTTTGCATAAGTGCACATAACTTTGTTGCCACATCGATATGCACTTATGCTGTTTCTACTGTATATACATATATTTAGGTGGTCAAGGATGAAAGTTGTAGAAAAAAATATTACCAGTTATAATATTTTATTATTTGCTATTGGTTGTTTAATACTCTCTCCCCCCCCCCCTTTCTTCTACCTTTTTTTTTTTTTTTTTTTTTTTTTTTTTTTTGAAAGTTGGGTATCTAAACTGTTTTTTAAACAATCGTTGTATGCCCAAATTAATGTTTAACTTTTTAAAAAATGAATTTTATTGAAAATGGAATGGTTGGAAATGTGCACTATTATGAAGCACGAATTCTTACTTAGAGCTGCAGCATCACAGACTGTGTAAAAAATTATAGTTAGAGGTACATAATTTTTGCAAATAAAAAACAGAAATTTCACGGGGGGAAAAATATGAAAATTTAAAATTTTGCTAAAATTTGCATAAACTACTTGTAAAATATTTTTATATATTTAAATTTATATTCAATGTTAATTAAAAGTTACATTGTTGTAATTTCAGCGCTTGACTGTTTTAGAGTCGTTCTGTCCGTAACGATGACATTATAGTCATGAAAGGAACATTCTGCATCTATGCTATTTGTTGGGGTTCCAAATGCTCTGCAAAGCTGCTTCAGCTAAGATTGGAAAAGAGCATTTATTAGCTCACACTATGCCCTTAACATTGGGATTTTCATTCCTGTTTATTGTTTGTAACATTAGGCGATGAAAATGGGTGTACCCATCAATGAGTTCATTTTGAGGAAGTGCTCTGAAGAAAGGAATTTTTGAAAAACTTTAGAGCAATATAATTCAGAGTGGTCGAACTTGCAGCCACAGATGGGCAAAATAATTGGACAATGTGCTTCATTTGTTGTATTTAATTTATGTGCAAAGAAAGTTTAATGAAATCTTTTTCAAGTGTCCCTTTTAGCATTGTGTTTAAATTCAAATCCCCTGACTTTGTTGTTCAACTATTATTGTCAAGCCTTTTAATTTTGTCTCACAAATGCTGAGCAAATGGGTAACTTGTCTTCTAATTTGTTAATTAATTTCGAGCCCAGCTCAAGTATGAAGCTTTGGAAAAAACACTCAAATTACTGGTGTTAAACGATAAAGTAAATAAAAAACTTTGTAAAAAACACACATAAGATGTTATAGGTAAGAAGATATGTACGTTTCGGCCAAAAATTGTTTTGGCCTGTGACGAAGGGCTTGGACTGAGGAAGGCCAAAACAATTTTTGGCCAAAACGTACATATCTTCTTACCTATAACATCTTATGTGTGTTTTTTACAAAGTTTTTTATTTACTTTAAGTATGAAGCTTATTTTATTCTTGAGTTTTTGAAAAATTCTTTTGCATGCTTTTCTTTCTTGCTTGTTTTTGCCTGTAATAAGAAATTTTCTTATTACACAAAAATAAGAAAATAAGAAATAATTCTTAATAAGAGATAATAAGAAATAATAAAAAATAAGAAATTTTCTCATAAATTTGTAACTATTTGCAATTATAAGAAAATTTTGCATTAATTAGATCTATTTTGTAAAAACAAAAATTCTGTACCTCTAATTATTGTGTTTGCCTCTACTGTTACTATGCAGCAGATAGTATCAAATTGGGCCACCAAATTTCATGCAAGTAACTTTGACCTCACAAACGAGTTATGCAGTCACTCAGAGGTCAATATTTATGAACTAAAGTTCATCTGAAAAAACTAAAGAAAAAGAGCTTAGATTGATCAGCAGATGGTCCTCTATCATGTTACTGCTAGTCCACATACTGCACTAATGATTGTGGCAATTGGAGTTGGAACTTCATCTTCCATACTCACCCTACCTAGCCTCCTCTATTTACCACTTCTTTTTGCAATTTGGACAACTCTTTAATCAGAAAAAAAAATATATATATATTAATTCGGACAATTATGTAAAACTGGACTTACCAAAAATTGATTCTTGTCCAACAGGGTTTATACCACTAGACTAAACAACCTACTACAAATACTCATTTTTGAAAATTATTTCCTTGTTGCTTAGCCTTATGTCAGCTTATTTTTTGTAACTTTGTCGCAATGATTCATAAATCCACCTTTTTTAAAACTATTTTGGAGCAGTAGTAATGGTCTTCAAGCAGTTATGTCACAATAGATGCTAATTCACTGATGTTTTTTGTATAGCATCTTACCACTGGTTGAGGATTTTCTAGTAGCTACATAATCAGAATACATAAATTTATCTTTTTTTTTTTTTTTGAATGGGGGGGGGGGCTAATAACAGACCACTTATTGAGGACTTTTCAGTTATTTAGATTGAACTTTTTACATGCTATTCCTTTTTATTGTTGTAATTGATGACAAAACTGCAGTTTGGCTTTTCCAAGATGGTATGTGGGTTGCTGACAGTCACCAGTGCTTGGTGACATCCATCTTAGAAAGCAATTGTCAATGTGTGAAGGGCAATCGATGGCATAATATACAAGTACTATTTTTCTAATTTATTCAGATGACACCTAGCTCTAAAAGAAAGGAAGAAGAAAAAAAGCCTTTGCTATCAATAATTTAATTATACTATGAAAAATTGTAAGTTTTTAAATCCTTAAACAAATGAATGAGATTTTAAGGGAGTGTTTGATGTTTTAAGTATTTTGTAAAATATTGTAAACTGCTGCCACATGTATATGATAGCCATATGAGGTAGAGGGAAAAGTCATACTTGTAATAAAGGTGCTAATTTTATATATATATATATATACTTGTAATAAAGGTGCTAATTTTATATATATATAATTATAATAAATTTTATGAATTATTTTTATTTTATAATTAAAATTTAATCAAAATCCAACGTAAATTAATTTTCTTCATTTAGTTATATATTTATCTTATTTCAATTTAACTTTAATAATAATATAAATATATTTTTGTTTTACAGGATGCCAGGACAAAGGTATGCATTTAGTTACGAAATTTTAATTGTAAACATGCCAGGACAAAGGTATGCATTTAGTTAAGAAATTTTAATTGTAAACATAGTGCTTTAGTTGCATAGTGTATATTAACGATTTCCAAGTGCTTATGTTTGTCAGTTGGCAATATTTAAAATTAATACCCAAATGTCAATAAATTTTGTTAGTGTATGTAATTAGGCTTTTTTTTTCCTAATTCAGTGATATAATATCGTTAATTTATACTAGAAAAAACACACAATTGGATTTAAGTGTCCTTCTCAAGCTGCATGCCACCATTTGTGGAAATGTGCTGTTGAACAGAGGTATTTCTTTACGTAAGTAAACTTTATTACTTTAAAATGTGAAAGTTATGATTTTTAACTTATCAAATAAAATATTACAGCATTTTATGAATGTAAAAATTTGTGTGTCATTTTATCTCATTTAGAATGTTTGTTTTCTTGTTGATATTGACAAGGTGAAATTTTAAATGTGTTTTATATCAACATAAAAATATTAAACTCTTATATAATGTTTTGCCAATATTACAACTAAGCTAAACTAATTTTCTCAAAATTATATCAACCTTATGTTGCACCCAGAAGAGAACTCAGAAATGTGGTTAGAAATAAAAATGTTGTCCCCCCATATTTATTACTGAAAGATACCTTGATACTATTGCTGCAGCATTGTGACCATAGGTTTACTCTTGATTTTGCATATTTGAAATGCTTAGTTTTTTTAAATATACTTTTATACAACAAAAAATCTGATCTCAAGCAACATTCGTAGTTCTAATTGCCCCAAATGTTTTTTTTTTTTTTTTTTTTTTTTTTTTTTTTTTTTTCCCCATGAATATTCTCTGTTATTCTGTGTAGTAAATTTTGCAGTAGGAGGTTTAATGACAACCAGGTGTTTCATGGGAAAAAGTTTGAGCACAAATTTTCATTAATTTTGAAACCAATAATAAATTAGTCACTAAATTTAAATTGTGCATCTAATAAAGAAAAATTACAAGCTTTTAACATGATTTTTCAATAATAAGGGCATTTTTTTCTTTCAAAAGTTAACATATAAAAGCCCAAAGATATGCTATATTTTTTCATACTAATTATGAAGTATGAAATAAGAATGAAGATAAAATCATAGAAACATGCTTCCCCCCCCCCCTTACTGTTAGTATGGCCCAGTATTTACAAAAATTAATTTTGTTTATATTCTAATATCTGAATTTGAAAATTTTTGCTAAATTGAGCCTTAAGGTTGTTTAAAATATCACTCAACTTTTGAATAGTTTTTTTTTTTTTTTTTTTTTTTTTAAATCTAATTGCAGTATAGACTTGAAGAAATGTAGATTGTCTGTTTACAAGCTGTAGTATGCACTGTTAAAAGCAGTCTAGGTGTAACAATTTCAGGGGAAAAAATCTTAAAACATACACTATTTTCCAATATTTGTGTAAACGGATAACTTTCCCACCCATAAACATGAATGAGATTCTTCATAATTTTGTCTGATTTTGGAATGTGTTTGATAATTAAAAAAATTCAGCTTTTTCAATTAGAAAAAAATTTTTTTTTAATGTAAGGATAGATTGAATATTTGCTGCAATTACAATATTTAGTAAATTTGAAATTCATAAGTATTTTTCAAATGTGTTTCCACGTTTCTGAAAGCTGCATGAGACACATAGGTTTACTTAGCACATAGTGTATTTGGTGAAGAAGCATTCATAATTTTTTTATCATGGGTTTGTTTTTAAAGTTGTTCAAAAATCATGTGATGCTTATCAATTTTAAAAAGAACAACCTTAAAAAAAAAGTTTGATTGTACTACTGTCTGCATTGCCACATTTAGCTTTGTAATATTAGGGTCATAGTAGGGGCAGGTAGAGTAATTACGACAAGCAGAATTTTTGAAAAATCTATAAATGATAAACTTACGCGAAATTATTTGGCATAAAGCTTATAATGCATTTTTCATGATAGGTATCTTTCATAATACTCTGGAGTAATAAAATTTTACTGTCTGCAATAAATAAGATCCAAGAAATTGCTTGTGCAAGTAAAAAAAAAACTCTGCTGTCCGAGCCTCGTAAGGGGCAGACCCCCCCCTCCCCCTGTACCCCCCTAATTTTTTAGTTTCATTATTGCCACATTAAAACAATAATAATTGACTATGCCATTTTCTCTCATCTTTCGTGTATTTTGCCTGGTAACCCTATGTTGAAATTTTTGTGGTTGTAATCTATTTATAGAAAAATACATGCATATTCTACAGCTTATAAAATATTGTAACAATAGATTAAAGCTGTTGCAAACTAATAGTATTTAAATATATGTAAAAAATACATGTGATGCATATTCTACAGCTTAGGAAATATTATAACAATAGATTAAAGATGTTGTGAACTAATAGTATTTAAATAAATGTAAAATTGTCTCATTTTTATGTAGCTTTTTTGGGACAAAATAATTTGCAATGGAAATTTAAAGATTACATGACAGTGGCGGCCTGTGATAAAAAATGTTAGTGAAGCCGGAAACATATGAGTGCCCCCCCCCCTTCCTCCGGACAGGAATGGAAAATCTTTGTTATTGAATTCGAAAACTGGTGGATTAAGCCCTTACTGAGGATAAAAAGAAGAAACTACATAAAAAATTCTACTTCCATAAAATCGACATAAATTTCAACCAGCCGCTCTTATCCTCAAAACTGAATTCATCCGTATCTGATTCGAAGTTTCCTTAGGATTTTCTTTTGTAATGATAACTTGAGAAGAAAAGAAAAAAGGAGAAAACTGACTTATTTTTTTTATAAGTCCAATCAATCCTCCTTTCTTTTAAACTTGCGAATCGGTCAGTAATGTCCTCATAAAAAGGTGTTGTTTTTAATTCAGATATCAATAATTTTAAAAGCTCTTTAAAATTCCCCCTGTTTAAAGAATTTTCTCGCACGCGATGTCCTCTAAATGCCAGTTCTTGATTACTTAAAAACAATAATGCTTTGATGGGTAATTGTATGAAGCGTCCGTTCAGGCTTACCTCCTTGATAAATTCAGCAATATAAAAGTCGAGAGTTTTCCTTTAATGCATCAGCAATTTAGGTCCCACTTTTTATCAACTCCTTAAATTTTAAAGAGCTAGGGGCCAAGGCCCCCAGGCTCGCTGTGCTCGCTTTTCGTATGAGGCATTCGGGCCCTAATCAGGCTTATTCGTAAAGACATAATTTCAACAGACAAAACCCGAAGATTGGATCAGATAGAATGTTATTGAGCTAAGCTACACATTGCTTGGTTCTTGCATCTTCATTGGTACATAAAAATTTAAACTTCACACTACAGTAGACCCCTTCCCCTTCATAACACGGAAGATATTTTGTCATGGGAATCCGTGTTGTACGGGTCTTGAGCTATACTCCACCTGGAGTGCGGACTCCGCTTATAATCGCTGGAAAAATTATTTGCACTCCTCAGAAACACAATGATATTTAATGTTGCCATTCAAAAGTTATATTAATTAGGAGCTAAAGCGTAATAAAATCAGAACATATGTTTCAGCTGTATTTTTAATAATGTAAAACCTATTGGACACCTTGCGAATTTGCCACCCATGGCGATTTTTCATTATTCGGCGACTTGGGTACATGTAAAGTTAATAAAAGCTATGGAACAGATAGAATAGCCTTCCACCAATGGCAACTTTTCATTATTTGGCGATTTACACATGCTCACAACCTATATTTACTGTTCATTTAAGGTTACCTGAAAACCGTTATCCATATTTTCATTTACATAATCATTTGCAGATTGGCGTACTTAACACCACGAATTATAGCATCTCGTCGCGCTAGCAAATATCCAAAGTGTACTATAACTGCTATAATGGCATAGTTAATGCCGTAGTAGTTAAATGGCATAGTTAAAATATTTCTACTGGCAGCAAATAATCCAGCTGGACGAGAACCGGCTTTAAAATAATCTGCATTTTAATTATTTTTCATTTTCAAGATATTAGTTATTCTGTTTTGGAAAAACGAATAATCGCTAATTCTAAACTCCTGTTGTTTAAGCGAACTTACTATTTGAAAATTGTCAACTTTGTGTAACACATTTTGAGTTACTTATTTCATGTAGTTTTTATTTTGGTGTAAAATGGGCGTAATTCTAACTCATGTTTGTAAATTTCAGGCGATTCTAGATACTTGGAAACGCTTTGTTGCAAAGGAATGAATAATTTTATGCCAAATCTGGCAACCATTCGGTTTATTTTTTCAGTTTTTTATTAATATCTTCTAAAATAATTCGATTTTTAAAATTTAAATCAGCTTAGCATGTTCCTCAGAATTTTTTGAATCTGTGGGCACCTTAGTCGAAACTCAAATCCCTACAGTTTAGGAGGAGATAGATGCACAAGCTTTGACAGCGCCATCGGTCTTTACTTTTTTTTTAGAATAGAGAGATTTTTTAAATGTTCGATTGAGCTTTCATGTATTTTACATGCTCGTGTGATGGGAGTTAATCCATCATATCCAGTACCATTCCAAATGCTTTTTTTTTTATCTCAACGATTAAACAAGGACAACAAAACATTTTTTTGTAAATAAAAACTGCCACATAGCCACGAGAATAGTGCATTCCATGATGACTGGAAGCTACGACCATGCTGAGACAAACCTGCTTTTTTCTTATGAATGGACAATTTTTGTGTCGGTCTATTTTCTTTTAGTGATTGTCGTTTATCATCTTCTTTCCGTATGTTAAACGGAGTTTCAAGCAAGACGCAAACTGGATCATAACAGGCCTCCATGTTTCAAAACGGCTAAATCATAAATTCCAATAATACATGGACACAGTAACAAATAAAGCTAAGAACTTTCAACCTTCCCAGACAAACAACAACAACAACAACAAAAAAAAAAACTATTGCTTCCATTACAATAGGCTAGAACATATATTCTCTGTGTCTTGCTGCCTCCCTCACTTCTTGTCCAAGCCAATCAGTTAGTCGAATTCACAAGCGCAGCCGTTGTTAGAAACCGTTGAATGAATGGTATTTACGGTTAATTGGGATTTCACTATTCGACAGTGAAGCGATTATTCGCTTTTTCACAATTCGAATTGTATTCACAATTAACAGTTTTCAGAATTCAAACTGTATTCGCGATTAGCCGTTTTCGCAATTTCAATAGTATTCGTTATTGTTGGTTAACACATTTCTTTTATGTTTCCCAAACCTTTATTTCATTTTCAAATAATATCTTTAAAAGCAAAGATCAATCTAGTAAAACATAATTATATTCCTTAAAACTTAACTTACAACTTAAAATGCATAAGTAAGCCTTCCTCAAAGATGTAAACAAACCCTTATTGAAGCACACATTAAAGTTCCACTTCAAGTTAAAGTTACAGTTCAGCTAAAGTTAGTATTTTGTTGCTTCACTGCAACTGAACTTTCTAGTTCTAAATGTCATATTAAATCATCACTTTTTTAATTGTAATTATTATTTATAAACAACCATTTTTCATTAATTAATTTTTTATATTTAATTGTTCCACTAAGCCCTCTGCTCAGTGTTTATGCAAATATCATTAGGCTTGTTCTGATTGGATGACATGGCAACCTGTGATTGGATGATGACATGGCAATCTATTATTGGTTAATGCACATATATAAGGAACTGTGCTAATGCATCAGTATTCAGTTTTGTTTTTTGAAAGCACTAAAGTCCAGTGCAAGGTATTTGTATCTATTAATGTTTTGTTAAAATAAATGTGTGTTCAAGCTTTAACTTTTTGTGGTGTTTATTAGTATCAGGGAGCACACAGTTATTAATCATTTCACTTTTCGAATTGTATTCATGATTAATCGCTTCACTATTCGAACTGTATTCATGATTAATAGCGATTAATCATTTCACAATTTGAATTGTACTCGCGATTAATCGCAATTACTCATTTTATTATGCGAATTGTATTCATGATTAATCGCGATTACTTATTTCACTAGACGAGTTGTATTCTTGATTAATCGCGATTAATCATTTCACCGATGCTATTCGAATGCTATGTTCTGGGGGTTTGAATGAATTTTTCGAAATCGGTTCATACGAATGAATTTAATAATTGATTAATTTCATTCATTCATGCCTATCATTAATCTCACTATGAAGCATGCCATGGGACAAAAATTGAATACCCGTTCAGCTCTATAAATAGCAATCGATTTACTGTTCCTGAAAAGCAGAAAGCTATTAGATTAGTTTCAGAAAGATTCCCCTTATTTACTTGAAGCAATCATTTTTAATAATTTTTTTTTGAATCATTATTATTATAGAATGGCATCATCTAGTGAAGTGCCTCAAGTGACTACTAGTGGTGGAATTTTTTCAAGGGGATGCAAATTTAGATACAGGTAACATTTTACTATCTTGTATTGTCAAATATAACTAAATATTTTAGTAGTTAAAAAGTGACACAAATGAATGCATTTATAATGTTCAAATTGTGCTGAGCATTTGATTCTTTTCTTTTAGTTTTTTTAAGTTTAATTCTAAATACACCAAATATATAAGTATCCAGTATTCTTGCAGCTTAGCCAATGGCTCTTTAACTTTGCCAAATTATTTCCAATAAGCTTACAATTTCCTTTATTATTATCAACTTAGCCTTTTATTTGTAAAATCTATTGGATAAACAATTTATGTCAAAGATATAGTTCTCTACCACTCTTAATATTTTATTTGGATTTTTTTTTTTTTTTTTTTTTTTTGTCCACTTTGTACAATCTCTATCAAAATGAGTTATTCTAAGCATGGGCAGGTTTTTTTTTTTTTTTTTTTTAGTGTTTATTTAAGGTATTAATTGGTTGTTTGGATGTACAATATAAAGGCTAAATGATTTTATCTATGCACATTGAACAAGAGCCTTTGGTGAATGCTTTTATTGATAACGAATTTGTAAAATATGTATCAAGTCAGTAGTTCTTTTAAAATAACACTTTGAACTTTTCTGTTTTAGTGGTCGAGTAGAAAAAGAAATTGTTGAGGATACTAAATTAATCAGAAGAGAACAACCACAATTTCAAAGATCTCTTACTAGACCTCCTTCATTTCGTAACAGGATGGGTGACGGTTATTCAAGCTCACATTCAGCTTCACCGCATGATGATCATATTGTTAATGGTATGGATTAATTATAAATGATACTTTAGCTGAGGTTTATGTTACATCCCAATGTTTGTATATAAAAAAAAAAATGAACAAATATTTATAAAACTTATTATCATTCTTTAAGTATGCATTTTGCATTTTCAGATTACAATGGTATGATTTATGCCAATCATTCAGTAAGTAACACCTATGCCAATAAAACCGATCAAGAAACACTGCAGATGAATCACTCAAACATGTCTGCTCCTGCACCCACTGTACCTTCTGACGGTCTGGATATTTTGGAGGAAGAATGCGATTCATACAGCCCCACAGATACCCTACATTCTGAATCGCCCACATTCAATAGCCAGTCTTGTGATAACTCCCTCATCCAGCAGAGTCTCGATGAGGAAAGGGATGATTCTGACACTGCTGAAGATATACCCGACTCTATGGAAATGGAGATGAGCTCCTATCAGGCTCCTGTGTACAGGCAGATGGATGATGTTCTACCCCTTGATGTGAAAATCCCAAAACGCAAGGTGCCAATGGCTCCTTCAACTGCTCTTCCTCTCCATGTAAATGTGATGCGTGTCATTGTATTAGCTAGCTTGTTTGTGTTACTTCTGCTCTCGTGCCTTCTCATTGTTGTTATGGAATCAGATTCCTCACTTTTCAGCGACATCCGCAAGTTGCCCGAAATGATCATCTTGCGGAGGGAGTATTATGAGCCTGCAAAAGATTATATTGTGGAGCAAATGAACTTCATGTTCAAGAGATGAAGACATCATTCTGTCATTTTATATATTTTATCACAAGTGTTCCCAACTAGGAATGCTGGCATTTCCTGGGGATGGCATCGATAGTGAGAGGTTGTTTTTTATATAAATTTATACATTGCTTAGCTATTTTTTAATATAATTTTTTTCTTTCTTTCTTTCTTTTTTTTAATTTATTTTTACAAGACTAGTTTTTTATGAGATGTTCTGTGATTTTTAACCTTTAAAAATGTAAAAAATGTAATTTTTTAGACTTATTTGCTAGGAACTTATTTTTCCTTTCTTGAGCTTTCAATGACATGCATAGTTTTAAAATAAATAGTTTTGATATTTATTAAGTAATACAATTCCAATAGAGTTATATTAAAATTTAGAGCATTTATAAAATAAAAAAAATAAAAATGTATTGTTTACAATACAGGCTTTTCTTCTTTGTATGAAAGATTTTGCTACATCTGTATTCAAGAAAATGATCTTTAATTACATACTTTCAAGAAACTAAATTAAATTTAGAAATATTGGTATTATACATAATGATTACAAATATTTTACTTAGGAAGTCATAAATTGTTAATTCTTAATACACATTTATTAAAATTATTTAATAGACAATTGAAAAATTTTAAAAATATTTATCTATTTTCTATAGAATTAAAAAAAGCAATTATCAATTTTAGAGAAGCTTTTTTATTAATTGTGATTTCATTAATGGTTTCTGCATTTTTAAAATTCCCATAAATATACACTTGGCAAAGGATGCCTACTTTACCCATAAATTTAAATATAGTACTATAATTTTATCATACTGTACTTTGTTTTATAGCTTTTAAAAGATATAAAAAGCTTAAATTTTTTTAGAAATTGATTATTTTTGACTGGAGTAAAAATCTAGATTTCGTTATCTTCCTAAATTACAGCATTTGTAAAGTTTTCATGCTGTTACTTTTTGTAGAAATGTGCATAGGTAAAAACAAAAAAAGCCAAAATATTTTGTATTATCTCTTATGTCTGAAAGCTTTTAAATTGTTCATAGTCAATAGCTTTCTAAAAATCTTACTGAATATTAATGTAAACTTAGTTTTTCTTTTATTCGTGGGAATGAAACTTTAACACCTTCAAAGATTCTCTTTATTATACTATGAATTATGGTATGTTAATTTCTAAGCTGAAAATATTACTGTGTTTTGTATGTATGCAAACTAGATTTTTAATTATAAGTTACATACTGATATTCATAAAGTAAATATGTAAAAATGTTGAAGATGAATATTTCAAATTAAATGATTTATTTAGAAAATAAATGAGTGTAAATGAATTAGAAAAGAAATGAAGATCAGTTCTAGAAGAGGCTCACACCAGCTAAAATCAGACAGAAAAGCTTGCTTTGGGCATCTCCTTAATGCACTTATTGGCATATAGATGTACCTGGTGTTTTTGTATTACTCTTATCTTGTTTTTACTTTTTACATTTACTTTTTTTTTTTTTTTTTTTTTTTTTTTTTTTTAAATACAAATACAGCTTTATTACTTATTAGCAACTTACTAAAGCAAATTTATATTTTGTTCAGAACTGGTGTTAAAATTAGTATTTGAAATCACTTTTATATGACTGTTTGACATTCAAAAGAACTGTACTTATAATTACTTTCAAAGCCGCCCAGGTAGTATAGTGGCTTAAGAACCACTCTATCACGCCTTGGGTCCGGGCTCAATTCCCGGCTTGGGTGTTAAATTGTCTGTCGCTTCATACAGGGTAACTCTGCCCGCCCATTGGGTACCACCATGATATAAAAGGGTTTGTGGTTTGGGCCTTAGTAGTTACAAAGGCTTGTGGGCAGAGCACGACTATTGGGGAAGAAAATAATTACTTTCAAACCATGAATTGCATGGAGGTTTCGACTTGAGATGTCAACTTAAATATATATTGTAAAGTTTAAAATACGGTATCTTCTTTTTTTGCCTGAAAGGATGACTATTTTTCTTAGCTGGGGGAAAGGATTTTTTGAAAAATATGGTGATCATTTTTTGTCCTTGAAAAATTTAGAGATGAGCCTTGAAGTCCTTTAAACGTGCTTGAATTTTTACTAACAATTTTAGTGGATACCCTGTTTCAGTTTTTGTCAACTCCCTTTTCTTTTCAAAGCTACAATTAATCATTCATCAAACATTCTAATCTGTTTTTTAATTGCACTTTAAAAATAAATTCAGTTATGTGTTTTGCACTTTTTTATAAGTTTTTTAACTTACTTTATAAGTTTTTTAACTTACTTTGTAAGTTTTTTAACTTATCATTTTATTCATTCCTTCTTAAATGAAGCTAAATGATATATGTTTATTACTTAGCCACAAAATCATGCAAAAATGCTACTATTTTGCCAACTAAAATTTAAAAAATGGCTACTAAACTGGCGACTTTTTTACATTTGTAAGGCTACTAAAGATACTATTTCTGCCTCTTGACATTGGTGGACACCCTGCTAATGGGAATGAAACTGATACAAAAATTCCATTCCTATTAATATGTATCTACTGTAATCGACTATTTTTTGCAATTTGTCAAAAGATTCAGATAAATTTTTCCTAAGTGTGACCATTGTTTTATATAATAGTTATTACTCCTTTTCTTTAATTTCTCTTCCAAATGCACCAGATTGTAACTACATCAAATAGGACAGAGTTGTGAGATTTTTTGTGTTATTTTTGCATTTTCTATTTTCTCCCTTTTTATTATACATTAATTTATGACTATTTAAAACACTGTTAGCTGTCTTTTGATGTAAGAAATGCTATCTTACTTTGCTTAGTTTAAATGTACATACTTTTACTGCTGTTTTCTTTTAAAGAAATAATTACAACTTTGATAATATACTTAGAATGGTTATTTAGAATGTCTGAGGACCTTGAAGAGAGCCATTCTTTGCTCTGTCTCATACACTGTTGCCCCACTAAAGAGATTTTAAAAATTTATTTACTCAGATTCCAGTCATGTGCAGCTCAAATGTGAAAGTAGCACTCCTTATAAAAATTGTCAGAATAATCATGTGCATCCAGTTTATGACATTTTTTTAAACTATCAAATGTTTCCCCTTTTTTAAGAAATTATCGTGTTTTTTTTTTCATTGAGCACATACATTATTTGATTATAGCTAATTTTGAAAAATGCATAGTTATATTAAGAAATCAACAGAATTTATTTTAACAAGATTTATATATTCTATACAAACCATATCATATTGGCAGATAAAATATATTAAACGCACATTTATTTTTATGCCACTTCATTTTTCTTTTTGTTTGAATAAAGATATTTTAACTGTGTAAATATTTTTTCCTATAGTTTTTATATTCAAATTATTACAAAATTGAGAATTTTGTAATTAAAAATTGTGCATTTAAAAAAAAGTTGTTTTGAGTGTTGTATAATGACAGTGATAGTTGTTTTGTTAGAACTATTTGTTATATTTATGCATAAATATTGAGTTTATATACTGCTAGCATTTTAAGTATATTTTCATTCATTATGGTATCTAAGAAAATATTTTCATGGTAATTTTTGTTTGTTTATTATTGTTTTTTATGTGTACATGTATTGTGATAATATGTACATTTAAACTACTTTTTAAAACCCAAAATAATAGTAATGGAATAGAGGAAGGTGGAGTTAATTCTTATTGACCAACAGAATATATTTCTATTTTTTTAAACTTGCAGATAAAATGTAACATAGCTTTTTGAAAAAAGTAATATCTATTTTCTTTTGTTAATTATTTTTTACGTGGTTGATTAGTCTAATTTCATGATTTATTTATTTATTTTTAAAGAAATGTATTTTTGGGTTAACAGCACCCTGACTGAATTTTGGGAAATTTTTTTTCTAAATGGCCATGAGCAAGCTTGGGTGGCCTCTCAATCTGAACTCGAAAAATATGTAAGTAAGTAGCTGATAGAAGGAACAATAAAAAATTAACTCAATTTCTGGTGATACTATTTCGAAAAGAGGTCCATGGAAATCATCTTCCAGTGTTTTTTTTGCTAACCTAAAAAAATCAGTAGTTTTGTGGGGGGAAAGGATGCTTGAAAATACGCAGCTTACTCTGTAGCATCTTTAAAAAAAAAAAAAAAAAAAAAAAAGTATCTTTGAGTTTGGTTACCGCTGTAAGAGATACTCAAAAATTCACTATCAGTAATCCTTAAACACAAGAGGGAAAAAAGAGCAATCTAGAAAAAAATACTGAAAGAATAGTGAAAATTTTTTTATCCATTTCTTCAAAAACAAATCAGCCCCTGTAAAAATCTTTACAATCACACTTTTCGAGAAGATTGCACATTACTATTTCTGTAAAACACTATACCATCACCCCGTCATGCATTTCAAATACATAGATTTCATGTACTAATCAGTCTGCAAAAACAACAATGCTTTTAAATAAAAAATTTTAACATAAACTATTCCCTTGTAAAGTACTATGTTTAATAAAATCAAACTCATGACACTCAAAAAATAACTAATTTTATTTACAGAACTCCAAAGCTAAATATGCACTTAACTAAAAATAAATAAAGCCACCCCTCTAGCCTCAAACCCAGTTGCCTAGCATAATTGCAGAAGGATACATTAGGATTGCCAAGTCTATTACCAAATTTTCCTTTAGGACAGAATCTCACTTGCAGGAGATAAATCACCAAATATTTGCTTGGGGTGTGGTTACCAAATTGTACACACAAGCTTTTAAAGCATGCTAAAAAAAATTCATTTTTTTAAAGTCTAAATTTATCATTTAGAAATTAATTGATAAATTGATTATTAAAAACTACTAGATATGTGTGGTTACAAAACGTTAATTTTTATTTTAGTGTAAATTTAACATTTTAAAGCAATATCATTAGCTTATTCTAGATTGCTAAAAATAAATTACATTATCTGAAGAAAAGTGTTGAAAGGAAAATTTGCAAGGTGGCTAAGAATAAGAAAAAGCAAATAGTTAGGAAATATGAATTACAAGAAATCTAGGAAATGCATACTTGTGAGTGGAAAGGTAAAGCGTCATTCTCCTCCTTTTCCCTTCCTTTATGTGCTATGTAAAATGTGTATAATGTTAAATAAACTCAGCAACAGCTATGCAATTTCAGCTTTAAATGACCTTTATTTGCAGTACTTTTTTAATGCAACTTTTTAAACCTTAGCCTGCAAAATAGCTTTGGGGGGGGAGAGAGAGAGAGAGAGAGAGAAATACAGTAAAACCTTGCTATAACTAAATTTGATACAGCAATCAATCCCTGTAACATGATAAAATTTTGCGGTCCTGCCAAATTTCCACACAATATAACATCTCTTCGATATAACGATACATCCCTTTAGAACGATAATTTTATTTAATCTCTTAAATATGTATCGTTGTATCACCGCATATTATTTAAATTTAGATGGAAAATGTGGCAATTGATATTAATTGAATAAGGAGAGGGAAAAGATGATTTACAAAGTTTTACTGTATTATTTTTTAAAATTACTTTTAAAAGATTGGATAATTTTTATTTTTAATTATTACTGTAATTAATAATCCACCTTTCAGTGTGTTTGTTCGTATATAAATTTTGTTTGTCTGAAGAAACATTTTGTAAAGAAGTATTTCAAGTATTAATCCTTTAATTAAAAGTATATTCTGTATATATATCTATATGTTCTCATTTTATCAGTTTCTTTATTATGTATTAATATATTTTTAGAGGAAATTCTAATTTTCTAAATAGTCTCCCCAGTTAATGAGAAAGCATATACTTTTGTAATGTTGGGAACTACTATTTTATCATGTATTATTGTAGAACAAAACAAAGGTCTTTCCAATTTTTACATAAATCTTGCTTGAATATTAACATATGCAAAATGGCCAAAATAAACTTACTAGCCCATTTTCGTATATTTATATGGGCTATTGTTATATTTGCATTTCAAATATTTTAGCATTGTAAATTTAAAAGTATCTTTTTACCTATTGGTACTATTCCTTTTAAATTCTTACATACATACATACATTTACTATTATATATTTTGTATTTGTGATATTGCTTGATGCTTTCTGAGGTATCATAATTTTTACTTTTGTTATTAAAATTTTTAAACTTTTATTTTTTTATATAAATAATGTTCTACTTTCCAATTTATCATTGTTTGGGATTGTATTGTTTATTATGTTGTTGTATTTTTTCTCTCCCGGTGATCATTATGAGAGAAAATATTGAAAATTTTTTTTATTTAATATATATATATTCAAGTATTTAACGCATGTTATTTTTCTTATCTATTTATGATCCATTGATCTCATTAAATTAAATGCTTGTAAACGTAGTTTTTGTTCTGTTTCATTTTTCATGCTTTTATGTATGAAATAAAATTTGGATTTACAACACAAACTTCAAGATATTATTTATTTATTTACTTTTTTTCGAAGTTAAGTGTTAATACTTTTATGCACTTATTTCATTTATGGTGACTGTGAATCTTTTCTTTCATAAAATACTGAGTATTGTTATTTGCATTTTTAAATTAGACATATTTTTTAGCATTCAGACTGAAATACTTGCATTAGTAAATTCAGCAACAGTATTATGTCTGGAGAAACACTGTCATATTATTTATTTTAGGAATTTAACCATCTCTGTCTGTGTTCTTTGCATGGAAGGAGTCAAATTTTTTTCTTTCTCATATGATTGCAATTTATTTTACATTGTTTCAGAATTTCAAATGTATAAAATTATTTGACTCATTACAAAAGTTTTGCCTTACAATTACTAACTTCAGATGATATAGCAGCGGTCCCCAACCCCTGGTCCATGGATCAAATGGTACCAGGCTACCCGAAGAACATTAAATTATTAATTATTTCTATTTTATTGACTCTGGTGTATTTCTTTCAGGTTTTTACTTTGTTGGGTTTTGTGCTAATTTATACTTTTGAAACAGAAGAAATCTTGTAACTACAGGGTGATCAAAAAAAAAAAAGTCTGTAAAAACTTAAAAAAATCATTAAAAAAGAACAAATAATGACAGAAAACTGCAGTTTTACACATATGGATTTCGAAAAGGTGATGGGATTTTTTTTTTTTAATGACAAAGGTTGTAGTTCTAAGTGTTATCGATAACTATGTTGCAATTGATAAACTATGATACATTCACAACAAAATGTTTTTGAAAGAAAATTTTTTCCTCTGTCTGGCATTGATAACAATTGTTTTCTTGGAGATGTTATTTCCACTCTTATAGCAGGTTATATGTGAAAAATGGCCAAAAAAGTATGAAAAAAAAAAAAAAAAATTGAGGCCATATTTTGAAAAAAAAAAAAAAAAAAAAAAAAAATGTTGAATTGCATAACTTCATGTTTAGAACTTCCTTTGTTTCACATTTGGTGTATATACATGCACACACACATATGTAACCTTTCTTTCCCATGTTGTCACCAAGAGACAAGACATTTCTATTATAATAAGTACAGGCATGAAAGTGCAAATTGGCAAAAAAGACTGATCTTTGAACGTGATACAAAACAATCAAATTAACATGTTCATCAAATGCATTACCGGTTGTTAATACCTTATGCATTCATTATTTAGCCATATATATTCATTATAATATCAGATTGGGTGGAGCTGAAAAAGTCTGAATTCCGTCAAAAGGCAGAAAACTTTCAGGCCTGTAAGTAGAGATAAATGGACTAACTAGTAGTACTATGGTCAAAGCATTTTACATTATAGTTAAATGTTATATTACACAAGTATGCTATTTTTGAGAAGGCAGTGTTATGTAATTTGTATAATATGTTAACTGAAATGAGTAAAAACAAGCCATTTGACATATTAGAACTTCTGAATTTAAAACTCCGACACCAGTTATGAAATTCTAACTTACATTTGTGTCTAGATCCTTCAGGGAATTTTTTTCAAAGGGACTAATAAGTGCAATGTTTGTAATATTTATTTTGACTAATATATATTCTATTTTGTAAATTAGTTTATATAAAAACAACAAAGACTTTATTATTTTGTTTATTTATTAAAAAGATTTATAAATTTCATTTTCAAATATATATTTATGCATATATATATATATATTTAGTCAAATGCTTGTAATCACTTTTATGTATTATTTCAAGATCTTTAATGTTATTTTAGCATTAGAAATAATAGTTATCTGATGAGTTATATATTTTGCTGTAGAATGACTGAAAGCTTTAAAATATTCTTTGGCTTTATTCAGTAAAATTTAGAATGTTAAGACATTGCATTCTGACAATTCCTTGAACAATCAGTTTCAATAAATTATATTTTAATCAAAAACTTTCAGCAATTCCTGTTTATGTTATACAGTGGACATCAGTTATAATCTACTCCCACAGAAACCTCCCCCCCCCCCAAAAAAAAAGTACATTATAAACAATGCCACCGTAAAAATTCAATACTACAATTAAAAAAAGGGGGGGAGGGTGCATAGTTTCATTTTAATGTACATTTTAAGCAGGTATTTCGGTTTTCTTGAAAATTAGGCATGGGACAGAAACAAACATTTACATTTATTAATGTAAATGCTTATGTTGTGTGTTATGTATGTGTTTTGAATTGTATGTTTTATACTTTTGATTTTTTTTATTTTAAAGTTTAATAACATCATATTTACAGGACTTAGCTTCTGAATGTTATAAATGGTGCATTGTGTATGATTTTTCTCATAAGCTGTTTTAAACTTAATTGTTTGTGATTAAAAGTTGCAAAGAAAGTGCTAATTACAGTTTCTTTGATTTCTTTAATCAAAATTTTTATTTGAAATTTAACAATTAAAGTAGTATTGTAAGTGGCATTTGCCATGTGTTACTTAAATTTTCTCAATCTATTTTAGTACCAATAGATGCACAAGTCAAATTTGATGTCATTTTTAAAATTAACATTTTATGAATAATGCATTGCAATTAGTTCTAACTTTATTGCATGTGATTTTGCATAAATGAAAATTCAGGGATTTTTATTAATGCAAATGTTTCATGTCTGATTGGCTGTTACCTGCTTACTTAAATTCATAAATTTATGCAACCCAAAATCTGTAATGCAGTTTTAAGTTGTCAAATATGTTTAACAAATTATTCTTTAGTGTTTCTTAATTGATATTTTATTAAATTATAGTGCCTTTTAAAAACCATATAAATTGAATTTAAATTGTTTTATATTTAAACAAGCAAAAATGAGTTTGATTTTTTACTCTTTTTATTTTATTTTATGGTCAGTTACTGTTATTTTAATATTTAAAAAATTGTTATGCATGAAAAAGTATCCAGCTACAAATGTACAGTTGCATTATTATTCCATTAGAAGTCATATAAAGATATTTATAGTTGACATTGTATATATCTTATAAAAATAAGTATGCAATATGTAAATATATTGAAATAAAATGTACATTCCTCTCAGTACTATGTATTTCTTTTTTTTTTTTTTTTTTTTTTTTTTTTGCTAATTTTTGATTATGTGCTTTTAAATTGTGATAACATAAAGCTGTATAAACTAATGCTACATACTTTTGAATTACTGAGAAATATCAAAATAACTATTTGTTATTTTAAAGTGTTTTGTTTCACTTTTTAATACATTAGAATTTTATAGAAAGTTTAATGATTTCTGATTTGCCAAATTCCATTAGCTGTACAAAGTTGTATTGAATGCAATTTATTGAATTTCAATTGTTGTATGGAAATATTTTTATGTATTGTTTTTGTTTAAAGGAATTATTAAATTGTCTGAATGAATTATGCTTTTCCAAGTAATTAATGAATTAATTTTACTTCTTTCTAGTCAGTTAACAATACCTCTGCTTCTTTTCTATTATTAGTTATGAATGTATTATGAAATAAGACCTAAATTTTATTATTTCTATACAGGGTGTCCCAAAAAGGTGGTAACAGGCTTTAATTCTTTATCTATTAGAGATAAGTGGGGAGGTTAAATTGAAAAAATGTTCAAAATAAGGTCAGAAATAAGACTCCATTAAGAAAAAATTCCTCTCATTCATTTACAAAAAGTTACTTTTTAACACGTTCCAACAAGATTGAAAAGTGTTTGATTTCGGTTTATCTGTCTGTCCGTCCGTCCGTCCATGCGTGCTCTAACTCCCGTAAATATAAATCGATTTCGACGAAATTTATATATGTTATTCTTACCTACTGTACCATGTACCCTATTGAAAATGGTCTATGTAGCATTTATAGTTTTTCTACAGGAGCACTCAAAATATTTCCGATACATTGCGCTCTATGGGAAGTTATTCTTTAAAGCGTATTATCCTTACCTATATAGTTACGCTGATCCCCGACTTCAAGATAAAACTTCTTTCGCCATTACTGCAAAAAGATTACAAAGTTAACACAAAAAACTTAACATCTACACAGTTTGTTCGAACCGCTTGAAATTTTGCATGAATATGTATAAAAATATAGAAAATAATCTGTGCTATTTTAAAAATCTGAAAATCCACCCTCATTTTTAAGCGATTTTTCGCTATTTCAGCTCCATTTCATTTCCGAGAGTAAAAACGTTAATCATTTGAGTGACAAAATTAGCTATTGCATGTGATAATTACTTCATATTGATGTCACACTTAACAAGCTTTTTCCAGATTTGAATTTTTATTTATTTATTTATTTTAATAAAATGATTTCCTCGCGTATTTTCACAGTGAAATGAAATCATTGAATGGGAAAAGTTTCCGAACGTTCCCACAAGAGCATGAAATTCGATTTTAGTATAACGTTTTCGTCAAACGTTTTTTTTTTTTTTCTCTAGAGCCTGTTGCAATTGCCTTCACAACGGGCTTCGACTTCTAGATTTAGAGATATTCTGCTAATTCAAATGAAACAAAATTGATATATGTTGTTAAGGATTACGAGATGAAGTTTTCCATCGAAAAGAGCGAGACTAATTCCATTACAATATAGTATATGGCAGTTTAGAGGAAAGTTGCCAATGTTGGTGACTTTTGCGATAAATTGCCAAATATGGTACGAAAAAAAAATGCTTTGAAAAATGAACAGAGATTGGCGATATGTTCATTATTTGGCGGTAAATCGAAAAATATCTAATGTGATAATATTAAGCTATGACGATTTCTTTGGGGATTTTGAAAATTCATTACTCGTGCTGTAATCAACTGATTTAGTGCATTGTGTCTCGTTAAGGAATGGCTATGGGCTATCTGCCTAGGAGTGGGAGTGGGGTTGCGGTAGTGGAATTTCTCCCATAGTTGAAAATCCATTAATGCGTAAGAACCCAAAACGGGTTAACGGATTTACATGGAACAAAATTGGAATCTCTTTTACAGGATCTCATAAAATTGCATTTATAGTGATAATACAAATTATTGTATCTCCGAAATCTCGTCAGATTTAAGAAAAACACACTGCCAAATTTGGCACAAAAATATTGATGTGTTGGAAAGTGTTTTATAATCAATGCGTTTGGCATGATTTATCTTTCTTGTTAAATTTGTATATGATACCCTGTTATCATATACAAATTGCCTGTTAGTAAAATGTGCCCCATATAGTAATGAGGTGACGTACCAAATTTGAGCCTTTCATCATAATAACATCATAGAGATATCTTTAAAGAAAGATGATCAGGGACTGTACATGATTTTGAATGTAAATATTTATTGCTAGTGTGAAATAAAGATTTTCTTTCGTAATTTCAATATGACCCCTGAAATGCAAACATTCGACATGATTTTTTCCCTTTGAGAGCCATGGAAAAGTGGTTTAAGTCAGCATTTTATTTATTTTTATATCTGACATTTATTAAGGTATAATTTTTGAATTTTGTATGTCACCTCATGAGTGTATGGAACATATTTTACTAATTGGGAATTGTTTTGTACGGGGGTCGTATACAAATTTAAAAAGTGTAACTATTTGAAAATTACTGAGAGGAATTTTTTCTGACCTTATTTTGTACATTTTTTCAATTTATACTGCCCACTTATCTCTTAACAGATAAAGAATTAAAGCCTGTTACTACCTTTTTGGGACACCCTGTAATTTTATTCATTATTTACCTGTACATATATACAACTAATTATAATGTTTTATCAAAAATAATTTTTCTGTTTATGTATGCTTTTAATAAATTGTGCTTGAATGGTTTAGTAAATGTTAAAGTTTGTGAAAATTCAGTCACTTAAAAAAAAAAAAAAAAAAAAACTCTAAGAAATCTCTTTAAAAGTAAATATTGTTCCTTCCCTTACTTTTTGTATTTACTGTTTAGTATTACCAGTGTTACCCTACAGAATGTGTACAAAACATTATTGTGTTGAACTAATAAAATGTAAATACAAGCAATTTATTAAATTGTTGTATTTGTCAATTGTACAAGCAAAAGTTTAAAGTTATCAACATAACATAATTGTTTCATAGTTTTGATGTATAGTTACTGACATTATGTACAGTGCCAGTAACAATTACTTAACTATATTAAATCTTAATTTTTCATAATTTGAGTGTTTTTTTTTTTTTTTTTTTTTTTGGATACATTTTCTAAAATAACTTTTAACGTTATGTATAGATTTTACACATGATTATTCAATTCACTATATATGGTGAAAATATACTAGAGTAAATATTTGAAGTTTTAACTTTGTGTACCTGCTAAAACTATCTACTTATTTAAAATTTCTAACTGTAATTCATCACTCATGATCTAAATAGTTTTATAAAAAATAAATTCCTCATTCAATAGCAAAATTTTACTTATAACAGGACATTTTATGTGTTTATCCTAAAGGGAGAAAAAAATCATGTCTTTAAATATTTTCATCAACTAATAATGAATGTTACTTTTACTTGTTAAATTCCTTTCATGTTTAAATGTGTATGCAGATGTAATGAAGATTTCTATTAACTATTATTATTTTTAGAAAGGAGGAGTGGTCAATTTTATGATTGTTTAATCTTGCATCTTCTCATGTCATTTCAGAAATTTAAATTCAATTTTCTTTCTTTTAAATTTAAGTATAAACGCTAGTACAAACTATCCACAGTCACAGTATTGCTAATTTATGTTACTAACTAATGTTAAGAATTGAAATATACTTATTTCACCATTGAAAGTTGGATATTTTTCAATATTAATAGAATATTTTGTTATGTATTGAAATTTGATTTTTATATCATTGTATGTGCAATTTATGTAAAGCCTCTAAACCTTATTAAACTTTTTCTTATTTGTGTGTAGTTTTCTTATTTATCATTTAATTTTACTTAACATTTTCATACAGTTACCAATGATGCACGATTTAATTGAACATGGCTTTCTGAAACATCACAAACTGTTAATAGCTGCTCAAGACTTTGTCACAGATTTAACAGGGATTGCACAAAAGCCCTGTACACAAGGATCAGCAAAAAGATTATAACTGAACCTATTAATGTAGTTAAGAGTACAATAGTTTGCTAACAAACTTTAAAATAGATCCTATTTATTTTATATAACTTTTAGATAAATATTTGCTTTTAAGACCTTTTTAAATATATGAAATTATGAAGAATATATTAGCATCCATTTATGAATCTCTTCCCAGTTTCTAAAACTAGGCATCATTGGCATTTTTTTTTCTAAATAAGGTGAAATTTTAATTAATCTTTTAAAGTAGTGGGTTATAAATAATTTAAATTACAAAGTCTTTGAAATGTTTGAGTAATTATGTTCATCTATTTTGAATGAAATTTTATTACAAAGCATTTTTTCCTTTGAAAATAATTTAATTTCTAGCAATAGTTACACTATTGGCTATTAAAATTGCTACACAAAGAAGGTGACATACTACAGATATGAAATTTAAAGACAGGAAGAAGATGCTGTGATATGCAAATGATTAGCTTTTCAGCATATTCAGACAAAGAAGGTGCAGGTAGCGACACCTACAATGTGCTTAAATGAGGAAATTGCATAGCTGGTTTTTCATACACAAATTGAATTTGAACAATGTTGGCTGATGAAAAGTTGTTGTGATGCTTCATGTAAGAAGGAGAAATGCGTATTAGCACGCTTCTGACTTTGATAAAAGGTGAATTGAAGCCTACAGGGATTGCGGTTTATCCTATCATAGTATTGCTGCTTGCGTTTGTAGAGATCCAATGACTGTTAGCAGAATATGGAATCGATGGGTTCAGGGTGGTAATACAGAACACCATGCTGGATTTCAACAACCTGCTATCACTAGCAGCCGAGAAGACAGACGTGTTACCCGCATGGCCATAATGAATTGTGCAGCCATGTCACGAGCCCCGAGTCAAGAAATGGGGTTGTTTGCAAGACAAATGTACACAAGCTGTTCGATGACATTTGCAGCAGCATTAGGGAATGCAATCCCGATCCCGCACAAATATTTGCGGGACTAGTCCCGTGGGATTAGGATCGTAATCCCGTGGGATTGATACAGAGAAAGAAATTACTTTTTATTAAAATTTCACGCCGCTTTCCCAACCAATAGACCGAAAATATTTGAATATTCATGTTTTTCATCTAACAATAAACGAATCCGTAATTACAAATTTTAATTTAAAGTTTTATTTTTTAAAATTATCTTCCAATGAGAGTCTGAATCAAACATCTAAATCTAAACACCGTAATCTAAATTTTTCAAACACTTGCTGATGCCAAGTGAACTGAAATATTTCATACTAATTGATCTCTTAGCGAACAATCATGAATTAATTATAAAAAGTTTTCATTTTAGTTATTAAGTTTTTTAATTCACACTTTTAATTATTTTACTAAAATTAAATCTAAACTAGTAAATGATTCATTGGATTTGTTCGATTTTGTACGGGTTTTTTTTTTCAGCAAGAGAAAATACGCAAGTATGTGAAAGCATTTTTCTATAAATGCCTCAATTTTAGAAACTAACATAACTAATACTAATATATTAAGACATAACTTACTGTATTTTTCTGAAAATCATGATTATAATTTTCATATTTCTGTAAGTTATTGTATAAATTATCTCATAAGATTAATTATTATTATTAAAGTTAAGCTTCATAGTGCTTAAAATCTTACTTTTTAAACTTTTCTCTGTTGAAATGAAGCCCTAGCTAAATGAAATGTCAATCCCACGGTATCAATAAATCTCAATCCCGAAATCCCGCAAGCCGAAAAACAGTGTGGGATTGCATTCCCTAAGCAGCATGGACTCTCAGCTTGGGGACCATGGCTGAGGCTACCTTTGAGGTTGCATCACAGACAGGAGTGCCTTCAATGGTGTGATCACCGACGAACTTGGGTGCACGAATTGCAAGACGTCATTTTTTTCAGATGAATCTAGGTTCTGTTTAGAGTGTCATGATGGTCCCATTTGTGTTTGGTGGCATCGTGATGAACGCACATTGGCAGTGTGTATCAGTCATCGTCATACTGGCACATCACCTGGCGTGATGGTATGAGGTGCTATCGGATACATGTTTTGGTCACCTCTTGTTCGCATTGATAGCACTTTGACCAGTGGATGTTACAACCTGTGGCTGTACACTTTATTCAAGCCCTGCAAAACCCTACGTTTCAGCAGGATGATGCATGTTGCCAACAGTGTTGTAGTGCTAAAATTTTTTTCTCCGGAACACGTGACTCCACGTGGGGAGGATGGGTTTAAAACAACTCATCATAAAAAACCACTTTTTATGTCAGTAACCAATATATAAGAGACTATGGATAATTTTGAAAAAATCTTAATTGACCCAAACAAAGTGAACAGTTAAGTAAAATTTTAGTGTAAAACAATGTAAAAATTTTTGGGAGAGGATAATTTATTAAAAAAAGTTCTTTTTACCTATCCAAAGTGTCTAATAAAGCAGAATATTACCCTTTAACAATTGCTTGGGGAGGCTGAAGCTTCATAGTCCTTCCCCTGGATCCGCCACTGGCTGGTCAGGTGGACAGTCACAAATTTCATTGCCTGCAATGCTACCACCGCGTTTGACATCCGTGTTCCTTTTGTTATCGACATTGATTCTGAGAATCTAGTGGTTCTATGTATTTTCTTATTTGCATCCATCATGTGGTTATGTTTATTTTATTCAGACTCAGAGAGACCAGAAAAGGCAGGGCCGTTTTTAACCTTCCCGGTACCCTAGGCACTATAAATTGTTATGCACCCCTTCCTGCCAGTTTTGGTTTGGAAGAGATTTTCACTTAACTCTTAAGGGAAAATCTCTCCCTTTCTAAAGGAGAATCTAAGAATCTCCCTTTTTTAAGAAAATCTCTCCCTTAGAAAAAACCGTCATCCCTTAGAAAGAATCTCACGGCGGGCACAGAACCATTAGGCCTAGATCTCTTGTGCAGATAATTGGCTGTAATCCCACAATACATCCATTATCTACCACCTATGGAGCCATCGTGTCCCAGACGGACAACCGGCAAGCATAAGGATAGGACAGTAATTTGCTATAATTTTAGTTTTTTTCTCTTTTTACGCCCTAAAATTTTCCCTGCAGAAAGGGCAGGAGATCGAAATTCTAATCGACTAGACTCAGTTGTCAGTTCATTGGGATTATTTCAACTATAAAGGTATTCATAGAATTGGAACAGGAATATTGTTAGTGGGAGCAGGCTATAAAAGAATTTCTCTTCCTTTTTAAGATACACAACAACAAAATAATTATCTTATCTTATTTGGGTCCCGGAACGCCGTTCCGACTCACAAAAAAGTACCGGAACGTCGTTCCGGTGCGTTCCAGCCCCACGACACCCCTGGTTGCCAATATAGTACGGACCTTCCTTCATACGGAAAATGTTCGGCTGCTGCCTTGGCCAGCACTTTCTCCATATCTCTTACTAATATAAAACTTCTGGTTGTCGAGTGACTTGCTTGTCACCATATGCCAGTCACTACAGTTGATGAACTGTGGCATCGTGTTGAAGCTGCATAGGCATCTGTACCTGTACATGCCATCCAATCTCTGGCTCAATGCCCAGGCATATAATTGCTGTTACTACTGTCAGAGGGGGTTCTAGGTACTGATTTCTCGGGATTTATGCATCCAAATTTCTTTAAAACTTAATCACTTGTTATTTCCAGTATAATATATTTGTCCAATAAGTATCATTTTGCTATCTACATTTCTTCATGGTGTAGCAATTTTCATGGCCAGTAGTTAATTACAATTACTACATATTTTGTATACAGTATGCCCTCTAAATTCTTGTATTACAACTACTACGTATTCTGCACACAGTATGCCTGCTAAATGTTTCAAGTTGACTGCACTTGCCAGGGACTAGGCTCATATAGTCTTCTTGCTCGGTGTTTTACATCCGCAAATACAGATCTGGACTGTGGTCTACAGTTCCCAGTGTTATGCAATGTCACTTGCCCATTGCATAACATGGCAAGTGACATGCTTGCACAAGTATCAGTAACATGTTTTTATGCCTTATATTTTCAACATTAATGTTAGCTAAGTGTTTTTTTTTAAATTATATTGTCGTTGATGAAAATAATTTTGAGATACAGATTAACTCCAGGCTTTTGTGCAAATGATGAGACACCCAGATGTCAAACAAAACAGTTTATTAAACAACACAAAAAACAACTGCTCAAAACACTTTATACATTGTTAAAAGAACATTTGTGGACAGAGCTCTCAAAAAAAAAAAAAAAAAAAAAAAACTTCATTGCAACAGCAGATTTAACTAACTATAAAACACAAACACATGATTGCATCTCTAAAAATACAGTAAACTTTATTTATAACAAAGTTCAAGGGACTTTGTAATAAAGAAATTTCATTAAAACATTATGATGAAATATTTGGTGTTTTATTGCAGATTTCATTATAATGTCGAAATCCCTTTAAGATACACTTAAGGTATGAAGAAAAAAAATTAGATGTAAATATTAGGGTAAATAAATCATTAAACTTTGTAATAATTAACACATCTGTAACTTCAGTAATTAAACACCAATTTTTTGTTTGCTTGAATTTAATTTTTATAAAATAAATAGAAAACTTACATGACTTATTACTATCTCATGCTGTACTTTACAAATGATACTTATTCAAAAATACATAATTAACTTAATGAGCGGTGAAATAATCAGTTATGGTAGTTTTTCTTTTCTTTAAAGTATCTTTATTTATTTTATGTATGGTATTGACAGTGGCGGCTCGTCATTAAGGGTCAGAGGGGCCTGGCCCCACCGACTAAGCACGGTCTAAATCAAAGTATCTTCCTATTATGTAAGGCAGTTCTTTCAATAATTTACCTTCATTAAAAAAATACACGCATTTTACTCTATTTTAATACTATCCATTAAAAAACGCACTTAAAAAAGCGATAGTTATACGATTTTCCCCCTATCTAAACCATGCTTGGGCCATGGTCTGGCCTGCCCTGAATGGGGCGTCTCTTCTCCGTTCACCGGGTTGACATATTTGGCATTGAGCACAAAGCCATACTGATGCGGAATTAACTTGGCTTCCAAACGGCTTGTTTGGTGCTGCCTTCTGGGCCCAGATGTTCGATCTACACGACCGTACGGGGAAATTTCGGCAATCTGTAGCTATTCACAAAATTTTCCGCCTAGGAGGAAATCATTTTTTATTTGCGTGATCGTATTTTTGCAGTGCAGTCAGATATTTTTCTGTTTTGTTTTCTTGATTTACGAAAAGCGATGTATGAATGTATTTTTTATATATGTTATTTATTTTAAAATAATTAAATCATCTAAAAATTATGAACAGGCAACTATAAAGAACATAAATATTAAATATTTAAATGTGGCTTTTTGTTTAGTAATAAAGTAAACTTTTCAATTTAACATAACTACGTAAAAATAGCAAAAGTTGTATAGTAAATTCGATAATTATTTGTCATTTGAGAAATTTTAAATACTTACGCTGTGTGAACGTGGGGATAGGTTCTATATGTATATATATTTTCGCGATTTTAATTGGCAATATTTTTTTTTCGGGCCCCACCACTGAAATGGGTCACAAGCTGCCACTGGGTATTGATATATCCACAATATAAAGTCCTTTGCTTTTGCATGTAGTGTCTGACTTTTTCAATATATTCAATAGCTTGAACAGATGAAATAGCACTTTGACCATTTTCACTTTCGAGCTCATCCTCACTGAGAGAATCTTCATTTTCTGTATCGAATATGCAGGAATGTCAGAAAAAAAAAAAACTTGGCTTGATTCTTACTATCATTTATATTTAAATACTCATCTATGCTGATTTCAGGCAATTTATGAAACAATGGTATTCGATCAATTCTTTCTCCATCAGATAAAAGGATTTCTACCGGAGACAGAGTATCATGCAGAAATGGGATACATTTTGAGGCTAGGAAACAGTTTTATGGTGGAAGCAGAAACATCTTGCCATGCCCAGTTGATGAGATTTACTGTGTCTAAAACATTGATTTTAGTTTATTTTCTAACGTCAACATTAAAAATGACCTTCTGCAGAAGCTGTTGTCTGTATTTGGCCTTCAATGATCTAATAATTCCTTGATCTAAGATTTGTAATTTTGCAGTAGTATTCGGGGGCAAGTACAAAAGCTCTATAGTTTCTAGTCAAACAATTATACTATGGGATGACACATTATCTAACAACAAAATTTTTCTATTGCTATTAGTACGGGTTTTTAACTTCCTTTCAACAAAAGGCAAAGCAATTTATGGGACTTGCATAAAAACCTTTATTACTCTAACATCAATCATACAATTCCAATGCCAGTTTTATCAGGCGTCCAAAACAAAAACAGTCCCAACAAAATTTTATATAAAACTAAATTAAATCTTTAGAATCCTTGCACCTCTCATTATTGTAACGTGCCCTCATTCTCAAGTACATATTTTATATTTCAGCTCGAGTCAAATTTCCCAGTTTTATTACCATGGAGTTTGGTGCATTCGTTAGTTCATTATCACATAATCCGTTGATAATATCGATGGAACTTTACTACTCCCATGGGGGAAAGCACATCCGTCACAGGAGTGACGATGCTGCTGAAAGAAAATCTTTGTTTACAATCTTTTACCTGATTATCCAGATCACTGTATTATTAATTTTTTTTTTTTTTAAACAGGTTCGAAAAATAAATTATTATATCCTCATAAGACACTGTAATAATTCAATTTAGAATAACACGATTCAATGAAAAAATACATAAACCTGATCCTACTTTATTAAGAAGGATCTAACTTGAGCCTGGATAATGCATCAGCATTTCCATGTTGAACGCCCCTTCCATAAGTAATTTTCAAATTGTATCGCTGCAACGCTAAAGCCCACCTTGTTAATTTGGCGCTGTGTGGAAGACCATCTGTCAAATATGTTAAAGGGTTATGATCTGATACAATCTGGATTTCCGTGCCAAATATCCAAGTATCAAATTTTTTTAGTGCTTCTAAAACTCCATATGCTTCTCTCTCAATCGTAGACCATTTCGTTTGGCTGGGGTTTAGTTTCTTGCTGAAAAAAAGCAATCGGGACTTCCTCTCCCTTGGCGTCCTTTTGTGCGAGGCACGCGCCAATAGCTGTAGCCGATGCGTCCCTGTACAACTGAAACGGCATGTCAAGATCTGGGGTGTGTAAGATAGGTATATTCATCAATTCCTCTTTCAATCGAGTAAACGCTTGGTCCTCAGCGGAGCCCCAAGGTATAGTAATCGGTACTTTCTTCTTGGTTAGATCTGTTAGTGGCAAAATTATTTGTGCGAATTGTGGTATGTAACTCCTATAATAACTTGCTAGCCCGATTAAGCTTCTTAGCTCTTTCTTGGTAGTAGGTCTTGATATCCTCTTTAAAGGTTCAATCTTCTCTGGATCTGGTGTATGCCGACCAGAACCTACAATATGGCCCAAAAATTTTACCTGGGTTCTCCCGAACTCGCATTTTCCAAGATTCACAGTAAGTCCTACTTCCCTCGATGTTTTAAAGACTTGGCTTATATGCTTTAGATGTTCTTCCCAACTGTTAGAGAAAATGGCTATGTCGTCAATGTATGCACAGCAATAATCACGATGTACGAATAATGCTTTATCCATTGATTTCTGGAATGTCCCTCCTGCGTTCTTCATCCCAAAAGGTAAGACTTTCCATTGATAATGCCCCGAATGTGTTACGAAGGCGGTGAAATGCTTGGATTCTTCATGCATGGGAATCTGCCAGTATCCCTTCGTTAAGTCTATGACGGTTATAAATGCAGCTTGTCCTACTCTGAAAATTAAATCCCTGGCGATTTTCATAGGATATGAATCAGGCTCCGTGAAACTATTCAATAGTCTAAAATCAATACATAACCTAATGCTTCCATCCTTTTTGGCAACACAAACAACAGGATGTGCCCATTCGCTATTGCTTGGTTCAATGAGGTCCATTTCAATTAGCTCCTCGATTTGGCGATCAACTTCCTTTTGTAAACTGATGGGGACTCGATACGGTTTGAGTCTCTTTGGCGTGCAGTTCTCCGTAACTTTAACATAATGCCTGTCAACTTTGGCATGTCCTGGCTTTGAACTAAAAATGTCCATATATCTCTTCAGTACATCAAATAACTCTTGGATTTGCTCTTCAGTTAAACTATGATTTCTAGTTTTCACCAAATGTTTTCGGATGTCCTCTACCTCTTTCTTTGTTTTATCAGTAGGCGCGTAATGGATTACGCCAAATTCTTCATCCATTTCGTAAACAACACCAATGTGATTTACAATCTGCACATATGGTCGTACTTTATTCACGTGTAGCTCTCTAGTACTACCATCCTCTAATTCAACTCTTACCGAATGTGGTCTGGTGATTTGAATTACCGTTGCCCGTCCAATCCAAGTGCTTAAAAGTTTGTGAGTTGATGATGGGAGTAATATCAACACTTTGTCGCCAATGGCAAACTGTTTTTCTCTCGCACGGAGGTTATACCTGGAAACGTATTCTCTTTGAGCTTTCTCAGTGTGTTCGGAAGCAACCTCATTAGCTCTACGTATATTTTCAACTAAATCTTCAAGATATTTAGTGATTGGTCTGGACACGGTCGTTAGGATAGTTCGTTCTCCCGTCCAAATACTTTTCAATAAAGATAATGGCCCTTGTGGTAACCGCCCATAAACCGATTGAAATGGTGATAGCCCCATGGTGCTGTGTGGCACTTCATGATACACGAACATGAGATATGGTATATGTATATCCCCGTCTCTCCCATACTCTTGTATGTTTTTATTCATCATCTCCTTAAGAGTTTTATTCCATCGTTCTACTGCCCCCATACTTTCCGGATGTCCGGGTGTCGAAAAACGTGGCGCTACCCCTAATAGATTTTCAAATGATTGAGTCAGTTTGGAAGTGAAATTTGTACCCTGGTCGGTGCATATCACTTTTGGAAAACTGGTGTGAGTGAAAATCTTCATTAAAACGTCACACGTTGTCTTGGCACTAATCTCTTTCACTGGAATTGCCTCAGGCCACTTAGTACATAAATCCACGGCACAAATAATATATCGATGTCCTCTCCTTGATGCAGGCTCTAGTGGTCCTATACAGTCTACGCTCCAGACTTCAAAAGAATTTTCAGGCCTAACGATAGGGTGTATGGGAATATGATCCCGATAGGTGCTAGTTCTCCTCAATTGGCATTCTTTGCAACTTTGACAGTATAACTTTACATCTTGCCTGATATTAGGCCAGTAAAATGAATATCTGATTCTTTGTAGAGTCTTATTTTCCCCTAGATGTCCTGCTAACGGAATCTCATGTGCCATTCTTAAAATAAAATTCCTTCTTTCTTTTGGAATTACTACTTGCTGAATTTCTTCTTCACAGACATAATCCTTATGCTGTAGTATTCCCTGATCAATGAGATACGAATTTTCTTGCCTTTCCGCACAATCAAAGCATCTCTTGAGTGTCTCGTCATCGCCTTGAAGTTTCGCCAACTCTGAAATGGCATCTAGCTTTCTACTCGCAGACTCACTTGCTGTCAAGACATTCACATTCGGCGTAGTGGAATCCAAATCCGAAGATATTTGTACATTTACGTCCTCCTCTGATTTCCCTACAGCTTCTGCTTCCACATTTGAAACTGTTTCTTGCTATAATTGTTTATTATGATAAAGTTCAATGTCCTCATTTAGCATCTCAAAAGCTGAACGACTTATTAACATATCACTGGTAAGTTTCTTTGAAACGGCACACATAATTGCTGTATCGCCATGTTTACCATCGTGGATTTTCATCTCATATGTCCAAAATGGAGCTGTTTCATTATCGCCAAAAGCGGACGATAACTCTATTTGTCCTTCTCCTTCAAAAGGTGTATCATGTACTAATTCCTCGCGAATTACAGACCAGGGCACCAGAATCCACTATACCATTAAAAATTGATTTTCCACATTTGATTTCAATCTCAATTAGGTCATCCAATTTTTTGTGATTACTTGATTGAGATAATGGAACGGAGATCTTTGCTGTCAACACATCTGTTTTCTCGGCTGTTTCAGCACTTACAGTATTTACTTTCGGTTGTGAAATTTGTCGAGTAAAAGTATTGTTTTGAGCATTCGTCATATTGCTTTTAAATTGTCATCCTTGCCCACAGAACTTAGAAATATGCCCCTCTTTACCGCAACTAAAGCATGTGGGGTTAAATCTGCGTTTAACCAACGTTTCATCTTGACGTTTCTGAACCCACTTAGGATTGGTTTGAGACGGAGACTTCAACGTCATCCTAGCTCCTTGATCCATTGGACGCTCATAAGTTCTCTCATTACCTTTATTTTTCGAATCACCTCCCCACGACCTCTTCGCTAAATCATGGACGTTAACATATTCGTCTAGTTTATCTGCCAACTCAGACGGGATTATCAACTTAGACCACTGGTCCAAAAAATGCTCACTTATTTCATGTGGAACTCTCCTCTTGATTTGGTCAGCGATAATCAATTTCTTCAACCCGTCATAATCCTCGATTTCTAATCCTTTTACCCACTCTTCAAAATAGTTAGTTATTTCAAAACAGAAATCTCTCCATGTTTTCTCTGGAACTTTTTGATGGGTCATAAATTTCCTCCTAAAACGTTCAGGGCTTAATTTAAATCGTCTTAACAAAATCGATTTTATATACTCATAGTTTTCTGCATTCTCTACCGGTTCTCTATTAATCAACTGAATAATTTCCGTTGGTAATAAATTTAATAAACAGAAGACCCATTCTTTGTTATCTACTTTCAATCTATTAGCATGATTTTCAAACATCGTTAAATAGCATGTAATATCAGATTCGCGTGGGTCAAACTTAGGTGTGTACTTGAATAATTCTAACCTAGCTTTCCCAGTGTCTCTAAAATTTTAGTCTCTAACGTTGTTGACAAGTCTATTCTACTATTTGCCTCGATTTCCAATTTTCTTACCTCAAATTCTCTTTGCTCTCTTCTTTCTTCAAATTCTCTTTGTTCCCGTTGTTTTCTTTCTTCAATAAATGAACTAAGCATTTCCTTGACCAATTCTAAATCTTCTTCATAAATATTACTACTGGTAATCATTTTCTTTAGATCCGGTAGTAACAAACCAGGTGAAGGATTTTCACCGATCTCTTCCGCTAACTTAATTAAATCTTCCTTCTTTCCCTTATTTAAAAATGACATGGCTCTTCTCACAACTAAATAACTTCTCCACTTCCTAAGTTTTGATCCTATCGCTGCTGCGCCAGTACGGGTTTTTAACTTCCTTTCAACAAAAGGCAAAGCAATTTATGGGACTTACATAAAAACCTTTATTACTCTAACATCAATCATACAATTCCAACGCCAGTTTTATCAGGCGTCCAAAACAAAAACAGTCCCAACAAAATTTTATATAAAACTAAATTAAATCTTTAGAATCCTTGCACCTCTCATTATTGTAACGTGCCCTCATTCTCAAGTACACATTTTATATTTCAGCTCGAGTCAAATTTCCCAGTTTTATTACCATGGAGTTTGGTGCATTCGTTAGTTCATCATCACATAATCCGTTGATAATATCGATGGAACTTTATTGAACATATCTTTGTCAAAATTTAAGAGCCAGTTATCAATTATTATTTTGTTATCCAAGCTTTCGAGTTGTTTTTATAAATAACTGGTAGAAAAGTAACCCCTTTCATGCACCATGGAAATTTTGATTTTTCTATGGCTATAAGTTTCCTTTTTCAATCCCGGTCATATTACAGCAAATTGCTACTCACAAGCGCTCTTTGCTTAATTTGACGTCATGGCACTTTTCACCTTTTAAAGCCAATATTTGTTGAGGCAGAGCTCGGTAAAATAGTCCTGTCTCATCAACGTTAAAAATGTCTTGCGTTTGATGCATTGATAAAAATTCACTTATGCCTTTTTTCCAGCCATCTATAGTATCATCAGATATGGCTGCTGATTCACCGAGAGTTTTATGCACACTATGATGTGCCTTTTTTAAAATTTAGACAGCCATCCATCACTTACATCAAAGTTTTCATATCCTAGAGAAGATGCGAAACCTCTTGCCTTTTATTCTTTCCTCTGGCTTCCTTAAACCAGAAGTACAATGCATCTTCTACATCAACATATTTTGCTGATCGCATCTTTTTGAAGGAAGTTGAAACTTTCCACTTTCTTATCTTTCTTTTTATTTTTTAAAATGTGCTTAGGGTTGAGGGTGGTATTTCAAATTCCTTTGCAACTTCGGACTTTTTAATTTGACTTTCTTCAACGCATTTTATAATTTTTACTGTATCCTCTATGGATAAAGCTTTATATTTAGCTGCCATTTCAATCTGGATTTTCAGCTGAAAGAGCAAACAAGTGCAATTTCTTTAAAATAGCTGGAAAGTGACTGGCACCGATGAAAAACTGTAAAGGATAGAACCGAAGTCTCCTGCTTAGTGCTTACTATAGAGCCAGGGTCAGAACATTCACAGAAATGTAGCAAGTGATATACTGATTTATCCGCTTTGGTTTACAGCAGGTTTGAAACGAATCCCAATAAAAAAGATCTCTGATCCTCTGAGGACCCATTCCCCCTTAGTTCTATGAATTTACTTGTGACCTTCTTGAAACCTGTGTCTGCCCACAAGATTTCCTTTTTTCTTTGTTCTCTGCTGCTAGCCGGTACTGTGGGAATGAAAAATTTCCTTTCCACGCTAAAACTAGTTTACTTCGCTAAAATACTGCCAAGAATATTAAGATAAATTACATAATACATAAATCGATTTCATTATAACGATCGTTTAAACACAATTTTAAACTAACATGCAATCAACCCAGAATCCTGGCAGCATGAAAGTCACAAGGAAACGCACAACAATCCTCACAAAACAGGTATGAAACAGTTAAATGGATAGGGAAGGCAGGTTTACAATTATTCTAAGTTGAGCAATTAGTGATTACAGTACTGTTTTGAGATATGAATGTTAATTTCAAATTTAGCCACCAGATAGCACTGTAAGCAGTTTCATTCACAGGGCATATTTATTTTGCTAATTCCTAGACCCAACCTTTAATGACTATAGCTTTTGCTGCTATAAAGTTAATAGGCTGTTGAAGGAATTTAGTGGGCACACGATATAGCTATCAGAACCAGATATTGTACTGTTTTACAAATAACGAAGCTTTTTTGATTGAAATGTAAAATGAGTTTTAAAAGTAATTATATATGCTGCACAGTTTTATTTATCTAAATATTTATTTACATTTTTATGATAATACTACGCAACTGCAATTTTCATTTAATTTTCTGCTGAAGGTGATATTCAGTGTCATCCGTTTGATTTTTCTTTAACTTCCTTTCCCTTGAGAGCAATAAATCACTTTTATTAATGGAAATGCATCTTTCAGTGTATGCTTTCTCTATAAAAAAAGCTAAAATAAAATAAAAATCAAGGCAGAAAAAGTGTAATATAACAATAAGGTACTTCCTTTACTTTGTATCTCTAAGACAGATGGATCCTTAGTAAAATAAGTAAATAAAAATGTAATAATAGTGCAGCTGTGGTAATGTGCTTTATTCCTGATTTGCCAGACTGCTAAATAAGCTTTTTAGTGAAACTATAATCATGATTTTAAAAAAAAGCAAATTTTATAAAAAGATCTCCCAGAATGTAATTAATAATTTTATTAAATGCATCATTCAAATAAAAATTACATGTGTATTGATTTCAAAACTTTTATTATCTGCTTATTTATTACATAAGATGAAGGAAAATTAATTTTTCAAAAAGTTGCAAGATTGAATTCTAATAAAAAAATGTGGTGCGTGACTCAAAATAATACATGCTTTACATTTGTGTCAGAGGAAAAGGTGAAAAGATATAACAAACCAAAGCACGTAGTTAAAAAAAAAAAAGACAGAAAAACAGGAATCCATAAATAAAAATTTTATTGAACTTCTTATTTACATTAGGTCTGTGTTCCAGTACATTTGCAATGCAATCATCACAACTAGAAATTCCAACCAGATAATTTATATCAAATAGTTCTTCAAACTACTTTTCTGAAAGAAAACATTCTTCACTACATTTCGTGAAACTAACTTTACCATTCCAACTTTATATGTACATCTAATTTTGAAATTAATTTTATTCAGGTCCTCCTCTCTGTAAAAAGAATAAACAATAACTGTATTTAAAAAAAAAAGAAAAAAAATTATAAAAATTGGAGGGAAAATAACTGCTGTTCAATTTATAACTGTAAATAAATAAAACATATGTTAAACTTAATAGTTTTTGTATACATACAGGGTTTACAGGGGCATAGCCAGCAAATATTTTTTCTTTTTTATTGAGAGTGAGTGAGTAAATAAATGAAATTTCTGCAAGACTTGGAGCTTAATGTGAAAATTTCAGGGGGATACATACCAATACACACCCCCTCTAGCTATGCCCCAGAGGGATTAATGTATGCATAACAACAATATATAAAGAATATATATACATATGTACAGTTTTCATGTAAAATTGTTTTGGATTTTTAAAAAATATAATTTTTTAATTTGAAAAATGTAAAAAAAATGCTTTATTTCGATATAAAAATTTTAATAATTAAGGTAAAAAAAATTCTATTTGTGTAAAAATATATTTTAGTAATTCAATGATTTTTAATAAAACAAAATTTAAATGATAACTAATTTGAAATGAAATTACTCATTTAAATGAAAATATGTTACACATGAAACAATGTAGTTATAATTAATATCAACACACAATTTTAGGATATTCAGCAGCACAAAAGTAAGATGGACACAAGCCATACATTAAAAAGACACTTAACCTATAATTTTTGTGCATTTCATAAAAATACTATAAACAAAAAATTTACCATGAAATTTTGATCTTATCTTTGCATGCATTTTCTTTATTATGAGAGTTCAATTGACTAGCTTTGTTAATATAATTAGCAAATTTGGTTTAAAATGTAAAAAAGAAAATTCTCAAAATATAAATTAACAAATGTGAATAGAGATGAATACTATGATACTCAGATTATAAATGCTCATGGAATTTTGTTTCATTTTACTATGGCCCATTAAAAATATCTGAAAGAAACTACATAAAAAAAAAAAAAAACTCTTTTTGCAGATTTGTCTTCATGAATTATGAGAGCAATACATTAAACTAATAAAAACATGCTTCAAGCAAATTAGAAACAGACTTCTTAAAAGCTTCAAATTTTGAAATCCATACATTTTATATTTAAACCTTTCTTCCCCCTCCCACAGCCTACATTTAATGTACAAAAATTAAAACTTATATCAGGGAAGACAAATAATTTAAATAAAAGTAGTATTTAGTATGGTGACTTCATGTTCTAAAAATAAGATGGTAAATTTGTAACTTATGAATCGCCAGATGCTATTCAAGATGACTGACAATTGAAAGGCATAGTTGATACCAGGCTGACAAAATATAAACAGGTGTAAGTTCATTTTTCCTTCCACATTATTTCATGGCTTGAAAATAAAGCTGCTGTTGAAATGTCTGAAGGTAAAGTAAGCTTTGTTATTCAAAAGATGTGTATACTAAACTGACTATATTAAATTTTGTGCTGAGAAGTATTTTAGAAAAGAAAATTACCAATTTAGTATTTTGCTCTATTATTTTAAAACATTTTTAAAGCTAATAATATTACACATAGGATGGGTAAAGTATCTTGTTGAAAGATATATGGACAGTTCAAATGGTAAATCTAACAGATTTTTTTTTTTTTTTTAATAGATAGAAAGCTAGACTAGGATCTAATGGTTATAGTGAAATTACTCTTCTCAAGAGTTTCCTCAATTCCAAGGTTTTTGAAAATGTTAATAAAAAATGCTTTATTTAAATATAAAAAATTTAATAAAGGTAAAAAAATTCTATATAAAAATATATTTTAGTAATTTAATAATTTTTAATAAAATAAAATAGTAATTTCATCTAAATATATATTTAAAAAAATAAAAATCTTCATTGGTAACACTGAAAACATTTTATAGACCCTCTCCCAACTTCTGTTCACCCCACTGAAGGTACATATGGGCACATAGTTTTAACATTACAACCTGTTTATTCACAGTGGTGGTACATCAGTTTAGATTTTGAAGCTGATAAATGTATACTGAGTCAGATTCTGTGAGTTTACTGCAGACCTACAGAATGCATATTTAATAAATTTAGATAAAGCAGTTGCTGTTGACACCAAAAACATGAAGTTGTAAAATATTAGCTTATTTGAAAACTTAATAAAGGGAAGGAAGAGGATGAGAGCTCATTCTTTGCATAACCTTTAAGTCTGTAAACCCTGATATCATGTATTTTTTCTGAACTGCAAAACTTTCCGTTGTTTGAATACCTGGTTTTCATAAACTAATTATCAACAGCATAAACTAAATTGCTATTTTGTGTTTACAATGTTTCAATGCATATGCAATTTGGTGAGTACATGCAGGCATAAATATATCATGTTGCAAGTTGAGAGATTTTTGCATTTTTGGAGTTTGACAGAATTCTGCCACTGGGATGAAAAAATACATTTACTCTATGCATAATATTTATACCAGGTGGCATTTTCAATGGTTTTCGTAAACCGTCTGCACTGAATGCTTCTAAATTCTTATTAAATACTCAACACTTTTACGTCAATGCTTTCTATTTCACTTGCATTTTGGGTGTACAGTGTATTGCACCTTTCTTTGTGCTTTCTTACATTATGTTTTAGGTCTAATTTAATTCATTTTAATTAAAAACTGCTTGATTCAATATAAACAAAGGTACAAACTTACTTCTATAGTTTCTATTTCAGCTTGAGATAAAGGTTTCCTAGAATATTTAAGTGGCAATTCAGTATCATCTAGAATAGTCCCTCTTTGGGTGACAGTTTTTGAAGATGGTGAGCTTTGTATATGTGATGACTGATTATGGTTAGCTGTTGAATAAAGAAAAGTTAAGACATAACTATAAATGCATATACTTGTGTTTGGAAACATTTCAAAATTCAGTTCGGCAAATAAATAATTTAACTTTTGGATTTTTCTTTAATCAAGAGAATGAAAACATGCGAGGCACTGTATAATTATACAGTAAAACATCGATTCTCTGAATTTTTCAAATTAACCGAACTGGGAAAAAAATAAATAAATACTAGGGGCCACGGCCCCCAGACTCGCTACACTCGCTTTTCGTATGAGGCATTCGGCCCCTAATATGGCTTATTCGTAAAAAAGACAGAATTTCAACAGACAAAACCATCTGATCAAGATTGGATCAGATAGAATGTTACTGAGCTACACATTGCTGGGTTCTTGCATGTTCATTGGTACATAAAAATTTAAACTTCACATTACAGTAGACCTCCTCCCCCCTCATAACACGGAAGATACTTTGTTATGGGAATCCGTGCTGTACGGGTACTGAGCTATACTCCACCTGGAGTGCGGACTTTGCTTATATTCGCTGTTAAAATTATTTCCACTCCTCAGAAACACAATGATATTTAATGTTGCCATTCAAAAGTTATATTAATTAGGTGCTAAAGTGTAATAAAATCAGAACATCTGTTTCAGCTGTATTTTTAATAATGTAAAACCTATTGGACACCTTGCGAATTTGCCACCCATGGCGATTTTTCATTATTTGGCGACTTGCGTACATGTAAAGTTAATAAAAGCTACAGAACAGATAGGATAGCTTGCCACCAATGGCGACTTTTCATTATTTGATGATTTACACATGCTCACAACCTATAACTACTGTTCATTTAAGGTTACCGGAAAACCGTAGTCCATATTTTCATTTACATAATCGTTTGCAGATTGACGTACTTAGCACCACGAATTATACCTCTCATCGCGCTAGCAAATATCCAAAGTGTACTGTAACTGCTATAATGGCGTAGTTAACGCCGCCAAATATTTCTACTGGTAGCAAATAATCCAGCTGGACCGAACCGGCTTTAAAATAATCTGCATTTTAATTATTTTTCATTTTCAAGATATTAGTTATTCTGTTTTGGAAAAACGAAAAATCGCTAATTCTAAACTCCTGTTGTTTAAGCGAACTTACTATTTGAAAATTGTCAACTTTGTGTAACACATTTTGAGTTACTTATTTCATGTAGTTTTTATTTTGGCGTAAAATGGGCGTAATTCTAACTCATGTTTGTAAATTTCAGGCGATTCTAGATACTTGGAAACGCTTTGTTGCAAAGGAATGAATGATTTTATGCCAAATCTGGCAACCATTCTGTTTATTTTTTCAGTTTTTTATTAATATCTTCTAAAATACTTCGATTTTCCAAATTTAAGTCAGCTCATCAGGTTCCTCGGAATTTTTCGAATCTGTGAGCACCTTAGTCGAAACTTAAATACCCACCGTTTAGGAGGAGATAGGCCAACAAGTTTTGACAGCGCCAGCGGCCTTTACTTTTTTTTAGAATAGAGAGAAATCTATCTCAAGATTTTCTGAAGATAGTCAAATAATTGATTCTTTTGTCCTTTGGTATAACTGGAAAGATAATCCCCTACTCCTTCTCTGCTCGGATTTGTCTTCCCACTTTCAGTGCAGGTAGAAGGCAAAAAAAGCTAACTTATATGCTGAAAGGATAATGTACTAAGATATGCACTACTGCAACTGCCAGTCCTAAGATTATAGAAAGTGTGCAGGGAAGTTACCTGAAGAACATTGCCATAATCATTCTTTAAAGTTATTCAATTATCTGGATTTAAAAAAAACTGAATTGACCATGGTCCCGACCATTTAGTATATCTATTTACTAAATTTATTTTACTGGAATCAGGGTTACTTTAGTCATAGTTTTCACATAAAATCAAATAAATCATGCACGCACACACACATACACACAAAGAAGACGACGTATAAAATCAATAAAAATTTGCTATAAACAATTAAAAAATCCATAAAAATATACCTTTATGAGATTCATTTCCACCTTTTCTAAATTTGATTAGTGGAATGTGAGGTTTAATAACCTAAAAATAGATTAATAAAATAAATAAATTACAGTTTAGAAGTGTAAATTTTAGTACATTTTTCTCTGGTTAGAAATTTTCAAATGCATAAACAAACAAACAAACAAACAAAAAAAAAAAACAGACTACAAGTTATACATATGTACATAGCAATTTTAAAATTTCTTTTAATAAGTTTCATTCCCGTATGAAGAAACGATGTTTTACCTAGTGTAAGATAAAAAGCATATAAGAGCATTTCTGGAGAAATCTGTTGATTGAAACTCAATCAATATCCTTCAGTAATGCATATTAAATTTATTTCCTTTTTTAAATACTAAGAATGTCATGAAAACTTATAAATATTGATGAAGGCAAGTCATTAATCTATGTCTATACTTTTAATAAGCATTAAAAAAAAAAATGTAAACTAATGTAGGGAATAGCTTCGATATAATCCCGTTTTGGTTTGGGGACAAATTAATCACACCATTTATTTTAATGTACTTTATTGTAAAAATTTATAGATTTTGATTCCCCATCCTTTCAGTTGATGTTTACTTCCTGCACTAAATACCGTTAAACTGAGAAAACAAAGAGAAAATTGAAATTTCACGTCTAAATAGAAGGAAAACAATGGCGAGTCATCGCCATATCATTTATTGTGCCCAAATAAGCCGCCAAATAGAAGTGTGCCAAAAAAGAATGATATTGACGCTGTACCCTTATGCAAAACACTCTCTTTAAATAAACACATAATTTTGAAAATATAGTTAAAATTAACTTATTGAGGACTATGACGACTGTATATTATAATGACATTTGTAATTTTACGTGTAACACAGTATTTTATTAATATAAAATCTTATTAATGAAATACGCTTAGACTTCTGAGGAATGCTATACAGTCTAAAACTAAGAATGGTGAATTATAATTTTTCAATAAAAATGAATGCAATTGAAAATACTTGAAACATAATTTAAAAATAATGCTAACTTTAAGTCACATGTATAAAAAATGTTACAGCTGAAACTTAAATGCCAAAACGCATATGTAATTCATGGAGCAACAAAAGATGTTTTTTCTTAAAGGTAAAACATTTACTTATCAATTAAAGGAATTGTTACTAATACATATACCTTCCACGATCTAGAACCGACGGACATCATCAAGTTAAAATTTTGATTTTGTTTACTCTCACTATTGCCAAATTGAACAGACGAAAATGTAAAAGGCACGGACTAAGAGGGTACAGGCAATCATCCAAGCATTGTGAAAGAACTAAATGAAATTTGCCCAAAAGGTGGCGCTGGGAGTCGTACTCATTAATTTTTTGGCGCATGCGTCGTGTACTAGTAGCTAAAACGTAAACAAATATCAACGGAAGCACCCCGCGGGAGATGCTTACGCCATGTGTCGTTAGAGGGCGCCCATGCCGTTAATCATTAAAAGGGGGTCGCATATTTTCCTTTCAGAGGCTGACGCAGTTTCGCCCGTCTGCCGCTTCCCGATGATCGTCCTAAAGCCTCTTAGTCCGTGGTAAAAGGAGAGAAGAGGTCATAAGCGACGTTGCCACATTCTATCTTTTGGTTCAGTAAAATATTACTATACCATCAGATTCAGATTCTAGAAAACTGATTGTAGAATTCAATTATATTCATTTAGTATACAAAACTTTATTTTTTTCATTGCTTTCTAATAGCTTTTATTTTAAAAATATATTGAATTACTGTTTTGTATGTTCAATAAATTTTTCAGTTAATTAAAATTTGCTCATAGCTTTTGGCAATTTTAAGATTGAACAAGTTTCGGATTGTCAAAATGAAAACAAACCTGACAATATTAAAAAATACTTGCTTTCTTTGTACACATTTTTGAAAGATGATTGCAGGTATAGGAACTAAATTAAAGTATTTTTTTTTTATAAAAAGAACACTCATTGAAGTTTTGTGTTTTTCTCGTTCAATGAAGTACTTAATTCTGTCAAGTAACATATGTTTCAGTATCACGTACATTCTATGTAATTAGAGAGGATACTTAAAAGTATTCTGTGATGCTTTGAGAATATTTTGTATTAAATTTCTAATTTATGCTTATATTATTTTTCATGGAAAGCGTAGTATAAACAAAGATTAAGTTACGAATAATTGTATTTTTTTTTTTAAATTAACAAATCGTTCATGTTTTAAATGCAGCCTAAATATTTCTTGAATTTATTAGATTTATCGTATTTCCTCCATCTTTAATACCGATTTCCGTATATAGCCTCAAAATATACATCAGTACTATTTACTGCGTCATATTTCAAAATTTACCTTTTTGTTGTTATTTACCATGCTCTTTCTGTGCCAACTAATGTGTTAAACATTTTTCAGTGTTTTCGCGAGAATCTTGCATTTTTTTCCCCTTTTTCTCGCTTTAATAAATTATTGCTGCGAGAGATTCGCGCACCCTACAAATCGTTTTCATTCTGCTCAAAATTCTAGCATTTCGATAAATTGGGGCACCTTAAAAAAAAAAAAAGTTGCTTACGCTTCCATTTTCCGCGAAGTGGTTATGCACGCAAAACTCTCACAGTTTCATTCTTTACCTCTATTCTTACTGCTGAATTTTTTAGGTTTCTTAAAAAAAATATTTAGAAAATAATGAAAACAGTTGTGAGTTTAAAACAGAATGTAAAAGTTGATTTTTAAGAACTCCTAAAGTCAATGGAAATTGAAAAAAGTGCCCTTTGGAAACAAATGTTCCTTAACTGGGTTATTTTTATTGCATGTAACTAGGCCTGACTTACAGGCTTGGAGGCCCACAGTCAATGTAGTAAAAATAACTAAAAATCATAAATAACTTAACTTGGGTATTTACCCAAGGCAGAGATAAATACCCATTTATAAACACCTTACTCTCTGTATATTTACCCCAAAAACATCTATACTGAGAAATTCTCATCCATTTAAAAAAAAAAAAATCTTACTCAGTTTTGAGGAAAGAGTGAGGAATTCTCAACCCCCCCCCCCTACTAAAAACCATGTTTTTTGGAATTTAGCTATTACCAATAAAAACAGTTGATTGTTGAATGATGTCAAATTTTATAGTTGATCTTCATCATCCTTTCATAAAAGTTGTTTTGTCGTATGAATGGTAGCTGAGCAACCAACAGATTTTGAAACCTATAATTTTTTGGTTTTTCAAGAGAATAGATACTTGTGGATTACAATGACCAGTTAAAAGTTTGTTGTCATGGTGATGATAGTAAAATCTTGCAAAACGTTTGCAATTCCAAAGACTAGCTGCAATCTTCGCATAATCCTTATGTTGCTAAGCAAGCTCAGTAGCTGCTGCACTAATCCACAAGTACCTTCAAAAGTTCAGTAGGCCAGATTTTTATTTTCTCAATATGCATTACCATGTACTAACATTGGTAAATTGCATGTTGACAGATTTAATATACAGACAATCACATTTCTCTTGGACAGCAATATTTTGATCTTGCTGTGAGAATAGATTTTAAACATAAAAACTTGTGCAGACAAAAAATAAATAAATAATTGTATTGTGGATTGTAAAAGAATAATGGGTGCTTTTTGATTAGCCAAGTGCCCATTTAATCAATATGCAAAACAAATAAAAAAAAGTATTTATATACAATATCCAAAAGTATCAATATGTTACTGGCAAAATATGAAATCCGGTATTCTATAGAATACCTAAAACTAGCCGGCAATGTATGAAATGATTAGTATTTCACACATTTCCTGGACATTCTATTGAATGCCAAATGAGAAGGCAAAGTATGAAATACATATCCGACTGTATGTAAAATGTAATGAAATGTGATTTAAAATGCCATTCAAGCCTTCCATGTTGCATGTGTAGGTTAATTTTAATTTCTTATTTTTTATATGAAAAATTTGTTTCCCTTTATAAGAAAGGCATAAGTTTTGTTTTCTTCAACTTAACGTATTTGTTTTCTACAACTTAACGTTTTCTTTACGTATTATAAATAATTTTTTATGACATTCTCATAATTTTTTTCAGAATAATATCTGTGTTTTTGAGGAATTCACACATTTTATATGGGAATTGGTTAGTTGCACCAGGAAAGGGCTAATTGCACCTTGAAGGGCTAATTGTGCCATGAATTTAATCCATGGGTGAGTTGCATCTGTGAAAGGGAGGGGAGGGGACAATCATACGGGAACCCTGCAGTCTCACAAAGGGCCAGCGATAGTATATTCTCGAAGAGCCCCCTACAGATATGACCAGACCCAGTGATGTTTTTTTGGGGTCTTGCAAAGGGCCAGTGGTAACATACTTTCAAGGGGCCCTTATAGTGATGGCCAGACATAGTGAAGATTTTTTTTTTTTTTTTTTGGGGGGGGGGGGGTGTCGCAAAGAGCCAGGAGTAGCATATTTTTGAGGGGCACCTTTGAGCAATGGCTGGACTCAATAATGTGTTTTTGGGGGGTCTGACAAAGGTCCAGCGATAGCATATTTTTGAAGAGCCCCCTACAAATATGGCCGGACCCAGTAATGCTTTTTTGTGTCTCGTAAAAGGCTAAGGGTAGCATATTTTTTATTACCTCCCTACAGCAATGGCTGGACCTAGTGATTTCTTTTTTTTTTTTGTTGTTTCAGTAACAAAAGCAATGTCTAGGCATTCTATAGAATGCCGGCGTTTCATACTTTGCCGGTAACAAATATACTGAATTTTTTTTTTTTATGCTTATTGGATTAATCAGTTGTTTCAAAATATGAAAATAGGGATGGGAATGAAAGAACTCTTTTCTGGAAATAACACTCAGTGATTCCCGTTAGGTTTATATGCAATTTTTGCTGCTCTCAATTATTTAATGAATTTTCACTTGCACTTGGCTTACCAAATAATGTAATTTAAATACATTATTTTGCTTCAACTTTATGATTTTTACAGGTATGGATTATTCTCAAAAAATGTTTCCAGTTCCTATCCGAACAAGTTTTAAGAAAATTTGTTTTTCAGGAAATTTTGATTTTTATTTTCTTGAAAATATTTTATTTAACAAAATTTGTATAGTTTTCACTTTTTTTTTTTTTTTAGCTTAAAAAAAAAAGGTGGCAGAGGTTCAATGAATTAACTAATAAGTAAATGCCTACTCTTTGGTTGAAAAGTATGGTTTACCTTGATTAGAAAGATAAAAAGTGGGATTATTATTTCACAAATGTTAGTCCTTTATACTAGGTTTTATGAATGTTATTCATGTATCACTAATAAAAGAATATCAGTATCAGATTAAGTCAGCATGGGGCCTGTAGAAAATGTTACCAGGAAGCCTTAGGTTTTATATAATAACAAATTGAAACACAATTTTCGAAAACAAACTTTTCTTGTTTTAACATGAGCAGATTTTCAGGTAACATTAGAAAAATTATTTTCTATAAATTAAATTATGTTCATTAAGATGAGGTTGTTCCTTAATTCCCTTTTTTTTTTTTACACTTTATTGTTGGAAAAAGAGGGTCTACACTGCAATTAGTCATTGTTAAATTCAGTATTTTTCAGTTAGCCAAGCACAAGTGAAAAATCCCCTAATAATTAAGACCTGCACCATTATTAAGTGTTATTTCCAGTGTAGATTTCTTTTATCCACATTCCTCACTTTGCTTAATTCTCCTGAAAATAGCTTCAAATCAACACCATAATACAGGGTGTCGACAGATCAGGGAAATCATGGAAAAATCGGGTACTTTATCAATCTGGAAAAATCATGGAAATATCAGGGAATTTTGCAAAAATATTTAAAAATCAGTGAACTTTCGTTTTTTGCCTAGTGAACTAGATCATTTTTAATTTTCAATCTGATGCGCGGCTCCATTCTGGATCACACGATACTCAACTGATGCACAGATACAGACATTTTACGAATCCGAAACCAGAATGCAGATCATACGAGAACACAGAAATATGAATCCGAGACTCAAGTGATGTAGGCACTAACACTATACGAATCCGAAAAAGCACATGTATTCGGAGTCGTTCTAAGATGCGGATTATACAAGAAGCCAGTTATGTGAATCATATCGGCATGTAAATTGTTTTCTGAATAAAGTCATAGGTTAAATGAATGGTAAAAGTTGATTTAGTCTTTTACTATTCCATTGTGTTTTTAAAAGTGATGGGACATTTGAGTGATGCCTGCAAAGCTCCCCCGCAAGACAATTTTTTTTTATTTTATAGATAGTGCTCATTTTCAAGCCTTTTTACATATTTTTTGAAATTTAAAATGATACATTGATTGAAATTAAATAAGTTGACTAGGTGGCCAGTTTATTTTGATCAGTCATCCTTACGCTTAAAATTTAACACTATCTTTATAAAACGAGGAAACCTTCTGCTACATATTGTCTTTTTGTGTTCAACTAAATTTTATGTTTGGATTTATGAAACTGAACTAACATTTTATAATGCAAAAATATTAAGCATTTTTGTGGTTTTCTATTATTTATTTCCCTATATGAAGCTTTCACCTGTTGGTGCATGATTGTAATAGTAGCAATCAATCATCCTTCCACTCCTTATTTGTATCAGAACATAAATCCCAAAACATATATTCAATCAGATTCTCCTGATATTTTTCTCCCAGGGCCCCTGATTACCGAAAAGGGTCGAGAAGCTTCCTCTCAAAACTATAAAGGTACAAAAAATGACTTACAAACTGTGATTAAAAATTCCATTCCCTGTTTTTAATTGCATTTTTAAAGCTTTTCTAAGGATTTTTTTATTCCAAAATGATTAAAATTGCCAAACAATTTTACTAAACATTTATTTTAAAGTTAATGTCTATTGTCAATTTTTAATTTGTTATAAATATCTCAGTATGTACTGTAAACAAATTTGCTAAAAATAATTTTTATCTAGATAAATAAATGAAAAATTCCATGCCGACATTTAGCCTAACTTGGTAACAATGTACTTATATACAATATAATTAATTCTCTGAAGTACATTGTAAGACCATGATTAATCTGATTCAACAACTAACAGAATTTCAATGCAACCATACACAAGGTATCCCTAAAACGTTGTAACAGATTTTAATTCTTTATCTATTAGAGATAAGTGGGCATTGCAAATTGAAAAAATGTTTAAAATAAGGTAAGAAAAAAAGACTACATTAAGAAAAGATTTCTCTCCGAGAATTTCTAAAAAATGTGCACCCCTGTACAAAAGCACTCCCAATTAGTAATATGTGCCTCATATGCTTATAAGGTGATGTGCAAATTTGTAGAATTATATCTTAAAAAGTGTCAAAGATAAATATATGCTGACTTAAACCACTTTTCAATAGTTCTTGAAGCAGGATGGCATTTCAGTGGTCATTCCAAAATTTAAATATATATATATATATATATATATACATATATTCACTCTAGCAATAAACTTTCACATTTAAATTTCTGTCTAACCCCTGACCATCTTTATTTAAAGATATCTCTGAGGGGGTTTACGATGAAGGGAAAGGCTGTAATTTTCTGCATCATCTTGTTAGTCTGTGAGGCACAGGGCTAGCTGATGGGGTTGCAGCCATAACCAAAATGAATAAATGTAGGATATGGAAAAATTACATATTTGTGGATAAAATCCCCTCCGATATGCCCATGGTTTATTTGAAAGTTCTTTAGAAATTTGAGGTTCAGCTACAGACCTAAACCAAGTTTTAAAAAAATTTCTGGTGCATGCTTTTCCAACTGCAAAGATTTTAAGCTTGATTTATGAAATTTTTTTTCTTTCTTTCTTTTTTTTCTTTAACCCATTTTAATATATGAACAATTTTCAGCAAAATAAAGGGGGCAAATATGCCCCCTTTATTTTAGTATGAGCAAAATAAAGGGGGCAAATATACCCCCTTTATTTTGAAAATGGGAGGCTATTGAAGGGGCTTATAAGCATATTTGCCCCCTTTATTTTGCTCATACAAAAATAAAGGGGGCTTATAATAAAGGGAGGCTATTGATGGGGCACATTTTTCTAACTGGGATTTGTTATGTATGGGTACCATATAAAAGGTTAAAAAGTATCACTTTTTGAAAATTAATGAAAGATTTTTTTTCTTAATGTAATCTTTCTTCTAACTTATTTTGAACAGTTTTAATTCACATTGCCCACTTATCTCTAATGAATAAAAAGTTAAAGTATGTTACCATCTTTCTGGGACACCCTGTATAGCACTCATACAGTAGCCCCAAGAGGTTAGGGAGAGTGCCTCCAGCAAAAATCAGACAGAAAAATTTGAGTTTTTAACATCACTTTCACTGTAAAAGTATAAAATGAGTAAAAGCAGTCAAAAAATTTCGAGTTTCCAAAGTACTTATTAGTACAGAATGTAAAAGCATGTTATAGTCTTATTTGAACAGTTTTCAGTTTCAGGAGCACTACTTTCAAAAATTGTGTACGTGTAAAAGTAGCTAGAAAAATTTTGAGATTCTCTTAAGAACAACTTTAACCTCTTTGTAAGTGTGTGAATCAAGTATTAAGCAGTTGGAAATTTCAGAAACACTAATTTCACTTCTCATTTGTAAATGTGTGAATCAAACAAAATCTTATCAGAAAATTTTCAGTGTAGGAAGTGTATTACTTTTAAAAATTGTTGTAAGTGATTAAAATTCACTCAGAAAATTTGGAAATTTAGTAACACAACTTTTACTAGTCAATCAAATAAAAAAATCAGTCTAGGGATCAATGCAGCGGAAATTTGGGACCATTTTACAGCCCCTTCACAAAAATACAGTTGATTAAAACAACTCTTCATTAGCATTTTACCATATACAGTGGACTCCGCTTAATGTGATCGCGGTTAATGTTATCAATCGCTTATTGTTATTGAAATCACTTGGTTCCGATTTTCTCTATTCATTTGTATGTTAAAATTATCGCTTTATGTGATCATTACATCGGTTAATGTTATCAGTTTTCGAACCTCATTTTAACTGGCAAAGGAATATTCACAATGCATTTAGAAGGAACCCATTCTTTTCTTTCCCTTTGCTGTTATTTGAATTTCCCAGAATTCTCCCTCTTCCACCTAGGGAAATGGGGAATGAACAAAGGAGTGAGGAATTACACTTTCCTGGAATTCCCCCCCCCCCTCCATGCACATCCTGCTGGTGGTCAGTGGTTGTCAGATAACCCTTTTCTGGCCCATTTTCACTTGCTGGGCATTGTAATCGAAAAATTTATGGCTTTTCTTATGACCAGTCGGAATGAGCCGACAAACAGTAACCCATAAAACCACACCCCTCACATGATAGATAGACGGAACGGGAGCTTTTTTCCTGAGAACGTTTCCTTCAATACATTGTTTACTCCTGGAGTTCCCCTCAATCTTCAGCGCATGTGAACTGGACATTATCGGAACTCAGAAGGAGCGTATTCACATTTTATGCCTTACTCCCTTACATGCAGCTTGTCGATATGGAAGCCAGAAAGCGAAATGATTTAATGTTAAAACAAAAGATCGAAATTTTAAATCGTTATGACAGGTTACCAAAAATGAGTCAGCGCAATGCTGCAGCGCAGTTAAACATTTCTCAGCCTTTATTGTGTAAAATTTTGAAAAATCGTGATGAACTTACTAGAAGAGATAAACAAAATGAAAATACGGAGTGCAAACGTAATAGAGCTGGTAAAGATGAGCAAGTTGAAAAGGCTCTAAGACTTTGGTTTGAAAATGTTCGAGAATGTGATGCTCCAGTCAACGGACCCCTTATGCAACAAAAAGCAGAAAGTTTAGCTGCTCAAATAGGAAAAAAAGATTTTGTTGCAACAAATGGTTGGTTTCAGCGACGGAAGATACGCGAAAATATTGTTCACAAGAGAATTCATGGCGAACAAAAAGATGCCGATAAGCCAGCAGCAGAAAATTGGCTACGAGACGAGTGGCCAAAACTAATTGCCTCATATTCACCAGAAAATGTGTACAGTGCCGACGAAACAGCTTTGTATTTTAGAGCACTACCAGAACATACATACTTATTTAAGAGTGAAAGCTTAAAAGGACATAAAGTCTCAAAAGAATGTATCACTGTTTTATGTTGCGTCAGTATGTCTGGAGAAAAACAGAGACTTTTAGTCATTGGGAAAAGTAAGAATCCCCATTGTTTTAAAGGTGTTAAAAAACTTCCTGTCGACTACTATGCCAACAAGAATTCCTGGATGACAACAGTCATTTTCAATGATTGGATACGTAAGTGGGACGATAAGCTAAAACAAGATATTTTTCTCCTTGTGGACAATTGCACTGCACACGTTTTAAATGTCACTCTGAAGCATATTAATGTTGTTTTTTTACCCGCAAACACTACTTCCCTTTTGCAGCCTTGTGATCAAGGAATTATTCGTGCTTTGAAAGCATATTATCGCCACGAAATGCGGGCATGATTACTGGATGAAATAGAGTGCACACAAAATCTTAAAGCTAATGATTTGGCCAAGAAAACTAACGTTCTTGATGCGGTGCACCTGTTAACAGCTTTCTGGAATTGAGTTTCTGCTCAAACGATCAAAAATTGCTTCGCCTACGCAATATCTTGCGAAAAAAATGACCAGAAATCTGAAGAAAAGATTGAAATTCCTTCAGATATGACCCCTGAAGAGTTCGAGGCATGGGTGGAAGTAGATCAAAGCATCCCAGTAGCTTCCACATTAACAGAATCTGAAGTCTGTCAGATTGCCATAGGAAAACAGACGAATGATGAACTGATGAGTCCGATGAAGAATCTGTTGATATTGAGTCACCTCCTACAAGTGCTGAAATGAGACATGCATTAAAAGTGTTGAAATGTGGAGTTCAACACCGCTCCAATGACTTTAAAAAACATTATGAATACGAACAATTTATTAATAACCTTCTAAGAAAAAATTGTAGACAAACAACCATTGATAAATTTTTTTAATTATCTATACAATTCTTGTGTTTTAAAGGATAATATACAGTACATAAATATAAGGTGAGTTTTTTCATTTTATTTTGAAATTTAGTACATGTAAATTAGAGTATGGGGGGGGGGGGTAAATTTATCTAATTTTGCATATTGTTTATTGTTATCAATCGTTTATTGTTATCAAAATCACGGTGTCCCAAACTGATCACATTAAGCGGAGTCCACTGTATTTTAATTTTTTTGGTAAATTATGCTAAGAAAAAAAGTGACTTTAAAAAAAATTGGTATGAAAATTCACAAAAATAGATGTTGAAATTCACAAAAATGGAACCCTGAAAAAAATTCCTGGATCGACCGCTGCAGTCAGACATTTTTGAACTTAGAGAGTATCACTTTGCAAATTGTACATATCTCAATAAAAGTAATGTCCATGGCTAGTTGGTTGGTTAAGATAAATCTACACGAGGATGGGAATGCCTTGTACGAGATTGAACGAAGGATTTTTTAAGGGGTATGTATGCACAATCAAGTTACATCTGGCAAGAACTTCCCAAAACTCAGATCATTAGATTGACAAATGCAAGATAGACCCGAACCCTGGACCTTCACATTTCAGCCATCTACTGATGCTTAGTGCCTTAATGGCAGTGGCAATTTAAGATTTATAATTTTATTTAAAGAAAATTGTTTCAATTAAAAATAAGTATCTTTTAGTACTTTCAACTTAAAACAAACAAACAAAAAAAAAAAAAACATACCAAATAAATTTCTACAGAGGCTACTGAATATTAATGAAAATTTCCAGTTTTGTCTTACAAATTAAGCTTGTTTAAAAATGTTACTTTTTAATGTAAAAAGATATTTTCATCATTTTGAATTTAATAATGGTTGATTTGTGGACACAGTTTTCTTACTCCCCCCCCCCTTCTCTTTTCTATTTTAGTACCTACTGAGGCATCAGCTTTTCTTGGAGCAGTTGGAGCTTGTTTGGTGATTTTAGTTATATTTTATTTGTATTTGAGCAAAAAATTATGTTTCAGTACTATTGGTGGATTTCCTTGCTGTGACAAACCTCTTGTGGACCACAAAGAACCAATATCAAAGGATCTAGGTAATTAAAAAAATATTAATTCTGATTTATTTGTATAAAATATGTTAGCCAAATTTTGTACAAAATACAAAAAACTTGAGAAATTACTAATTTTCAAGTGCACAATTGGAAGAAATTTATCAATAACTTTATGTGTGATAATATATTAGCTTTATATTTTACAGTAAAACCTCGCTATAACAATACTTGATACAATGATAAATCTCTCTCTATAATGATAAAATTCTGTTGTTCTACAGAGTTTCCATACAATGTAATCTCCTCTCAGTATAACGAAACATTCCACTAGAACAGGGATGGGCAACCTTTGAAAAGTTAAGGGCCATATAATAGGGATTTATATGAGATTTTGATTGCTTTATGTGGGTTTTATACTAATTTTGATTGCTTTATGTGGGTTGATATATTCCGTTGGCCAGATCAAAAGCTGTGGCAGGTCACATCCGGCCCGCGGGCCGGAGGTTGCACATATGTGCTCTAGAACGATAATTTTACGAGTTCCCTTAAGTATTTTTGTGTTGAGGTTTTAGTGTTTTATAGAAATGACTGAGTTATTACAAACACTTAAAATACTCCTAATGAATCAGACTGCATTTTTGCATATTTAAAAACTTAGTTTGAGATTTATATGTATATATGTATAAAGAAAACAGATCACAACTGCATTTTTAAAACAGTTGGTTATATACCTACTTATTTTAAAATATCATTAGTTAAAATTTTCACCTGATTATTGAAATTCATTAAACATGCATCTTTTGTGATATTTAACAGAATTCTAATAAGTAAATCCAAAATTCACAAGAGGTTAGTGTATTGATATTATTTATCTTTCTATAGAGCTTGATTTTTATGCACATGTGTTTTTCAACTGAAACTTAATCATTAAAAACAACATGTTAAAATATTATTCTTGTTAGTTTTATTTTACTGCTCATTTGCTTGAAGTTTTGAGTTATTTTTTGCATGCATTTGTTATACTTAAAGGAATTAATTTCTGTTATTTTATTTATTGCATTTTGTTTTCAAGTTTATTTTTCATTAAGTTTTTATTTCTTTTCTGCATTTTATTTCAATAGAATCACTCAGTTCGATTAAGAATATAGAATCAGTTATTACTGAGGTGAGTTTTTGGGTGTTTCTTTATTTGCAGCATTTTAATATATTTTTCTATGTCCATTTTCAAAAGCGTGTTTTTGACAAAGTGATTATATATTTATATTATTCCTTTTGAAGAACTGAATAACAGTGGATGTTACTTTAATTTCATTCAGTAACGTAGCCAGGATTTTATTTTGGCTGGGGCTGTGAATCAACTTGTAAACTAAATTTCAGTTGTAAGCTAAATATCAAATTGTAAACTAAGTAAAGGGTCCCATTTCGAGGGGGGGGGGCTGCTCAATCCCCTCTCTGGCTACGCCCCTGATTTCATTGCATAAAAGCATTTGTTACTATTATTAAAATGGGTAAATTGTTAATGACTTAGACTACAGTGTAACCACGATTTCTCAGAATCCAAGAAACACTTTAAAAATTGAGTAATCAAGTTTTCGAGATTACAAGGTGAAATAAAATGGAATTATGTTTGTAAGGAGAAACACATTTATTTGAGATACCAAGTTTCAAGATGTTGGGGCTACACCATAATTTAACTGTGTTGCATAAATATTTTCCTTCTACAAATTGATCCACAAACCAAGAGGGATTGCCGAATGACCCTACATGAAGTTACTGTAAACTAAAAGTCCTCTTATACTACTATCCAAAATATTCTTCACTTTACTTATAATAATAGTTTTCTAATAAATTAAAGCATAATTTTTTAATTAAACAACAACAACAACAACAAAATCCATTGGCATCAATGCATATGCACAAGCAAGCTGGTTATAGTTAAACTTCACCATAAACGGCGTTCTGCTGCTGAAATGGATGAGCACAACCAACTTTGGGATATAGACTATACACGAGATGCACTTAAGAAAGTTTTCTTAAAAGTTAAGTTTGAAAAATGTCCACAAGGTGGCACTTTGCTTGAAAAAAGGGAAATGACTAACTTAAAATGCACAAACAATTCCAACATTCATAGAATAGTTTTTGAACATTTATTAACTAATTTGGGTCATTTCTTTAGCTGAATTCAATGGTTTTTCCAAGCAAAGCACCACCTAGTAGATATTTTTTGTATTAAAATTTTAAAAAATGCTTTTTTTTGTTTTTTGGAGCACATCTCAAGTATAGTACATATGACGAATTTAGTGCAATCTGTTCTCCCATTTCATCTGTAGGAATTTAATTATAACCATCCTGTATGTACACTTTTTGCATAGGGACTGTCGCTAGACCACATATAGCTAGTGGTTACTGGTTACTACAAGATATTGCTATATTTTACATGTCTACTTATTCTCTACTTTTTTTTTTCTTTCTTTGATTTTCCTCTCGTGTGTTTTGAATCACTTTCCTTGAAAATACATTCGAGCAATTTTGGTTATAAGAATGATTTTTAAAAAAACTTCTGTATAAATCAAATGGGTTAAAATACATTTGTTATACTGTACTGTGATACTTATGCCTTGTACAAGACAAACATCCTAAGTTTATGGTACAATCATAGTGAATAATATTTGATAATGTTTGTACTCTTAAAAAGACATAGCAATTTCTTCAGTACTGTTTATAACAAAGTGTCTCAAAACATGACACTCCAGCTTTTATCCCATAAGTATTGATCATAGACATACATAATAAATTGTTAAGTTGCATTTAAAAAAATTACAGAATTTTATTAACTTGATTAAAATTGAGTAAATTAAAAAACAACAAAAAAAAAATTACAGCACCTTCACAAAAAATTCCCAATTAGTAAAATGTGCCCCATACACTAATGAGATGATATACAAAATTTGAGATTTCTTTCTATTCTAAAAAAAAGTAACAGCAGCTGCCACTGCTGTTAAAAGCTTGTTCTGCTATCTCCTCCAAAACCATGGGGATTTGAGTTTCGCCGAAGGTGTTAACGGATTCAGAAAATTCTGGGGAACCTGATAAGCTGACTTAAATTTCAAAAATCTAATTGTTTTTGAAGATATTAATAAAAAACTGAAAAAATAAATATAATGGTTGCCAGGTTTGGCAATTTTTGCCAGCATAAAATCATTCATGCCTTTGCAAGAAAGCAATTCTAAGTATGTAGAATTTCATAAAATGGACAATGAAGAAGAATTACTCCAATTTTATTCCATATTAAAAAGTATATGAAATAAATAACTCAAAGTGTGTTATACAAAGTTGACAATTTTCAGATAGTAAGTTCTCTTAGATAACAACAGTTTAGAGTTACCGATTATTCGTTTTTCCAAAACAGTATAATTGATTTAAAAAGCACCATTTTGGCATCAGGTATGATCTGGCAAAAGGGTACCTCTCCAAGCAGGGTGAATCTTAACTGCGTCTTCCAAATGTTAACACCCAATATCTTGAAAATGAAAGATAATTAAAATGCAGATTATAGTGAAGCCGGTTAAGTTCAGCTTTCATATTTGCTAGCCATAGAAATATTTGGCTGCGCTAACTATGCCATTATACAATTTACAGTACAGCTTGGATATTTGCTAGCGCGATGAGATGATATATTTTGTGGTGCTAAATATGCCAGTCTGCATATTTAAAGATTTTAAAGATTATTAATAAATGGATTACGGTTTTCCCGCTAACCTTACAGAAGCAGTAATTATCGGTTATGAGCATGTGTAAATCACCAAATAATGAAGAGTTGCCATTGGTGGCATGCAAGTAGCAGTTTCGTAGTTTTTATGAAAATATATGAAGTACTGTTTTCTTACAGTTAAATATTAGCAATACATACGTGTAAGTCACCAAATTATGAAATATTACCTTGGGTGGCAAATACACAAGGTGTTCCATAGGTTTTGCATAATTAAAAAGAGTGTGAAGTTTAAATTTTTATGTTACAAGGAACATGCAAGAACCAAGCAATGTGCAGCTCGGTAACATTCTATCTGATCCAATCTTTTTGTCTATTAAAATTATGCCTTTTTTACGAATAAGAATTATTAGGGTCTGAATACCTCATACAAAAAAAGAGCATAGTGAGTCTAGTGTCCTTAGCCCCTAGTTTATTATAAAAAAGTGTCAAGAGATATGAAAATCAAAATATGCTGACTTACACCACTTTTTAATGCTCTCAAATAGAAGAGAACTGAGACTTTTTATGCTAAAAGGCTGAAGTTTTGTGCACCATCTAATTAATGTATGGGTCACATTTTACTTATTGGGAATTATTTTGTATAGGAGCCATATAAAAATTTCAGTTTTATATTTTCTCTTGCAAACTTTATCCCCTGAAAATTTTGATCAATTTCATGAAATTCTGTATTTTTTATGTAACTTTTTGATTCACTGTACATGTCTATGATCAGTATTTAAGGAGTAAAAGCCAAGGTAGATGTTTTTGGGACACCCTATATAATTTAAAAACATATTCATCTTTTAATTTAAAACAAGTTACTTCGTAATAGCTATTTAAATATGTCATATTTGAAATTCCCCCCCCCCCATACACACACACACACCAGTGGCATAGCGCTAGCACTTTGAACTGATAGACGAAAGGTGCCTGGTTTGAAACCGAGTCTTGTCCGCCGACCTTACCACTCAGAGTTTTCCGTGGTTTTCTCTGAAACTTCATAATTATAGGTTAGGACCCCTTAGAAAGTGTTCGCACGGAGGGCAATTCCACCCTCAACCTAGATCCCCAGCATAGATAATTGTCTATAACCCACATTTCCATTGAAATTTTCCATTTTGATTGAAAGCTGAAGCCCCCTAATCCCTTCCAGAAGCAGATCCAGAGAATTATTCTGGAAGGGGCTGAAAATTTGTTTGTCTTTTTCTTATGAATTCATATGAATTAGCAATAAGTCAACCGCCTTTAGTTTAATCTTAGTTTGTCTGGTTGAAGAGGCACATGGCCTTGTGCCCTCTGGATCTGCCAATATCCCCCTCCTCTGGATTTGCCACTGATCTTACCTTTATTTATTTATTATTATTATTATTTACAAACCTTTTACATATAAAGGAGACCTTAAATGGGGTTTCAAATCTTATTCTACTTATTAATTAATATTAGGAAGGGAGGACTAAAGAAACATACCTTCCTTCTGAATCTGCCACTGGTCAGAAATCAATACTTTCCACCTGACATTTTTTTTAATCAATCAATGTGAAAATATAGGTAATATGATGTAAAAAGTAATTTTATTTTACTTTCAGTAAAATTATTTGTTGCACCTTCCTATAGGGTTCTGCATGGCACCCTTGAATTAACATGTTAAAAAAAAAAAATTAAAAAAAAAAAATTAAAAAAAAAAATTGTTGGCACTGAAATGTCATTTTGTTTATTTTTTTACTCATTTTAGAAAGTACTTATCAGTATAGTTCTATAATTTGTATTTTACATTGATTATTATAAATTGTCTTATGATTTTGTTTATGCCTACAAGTTGAAGCCAAAATGTAGAAATGTATTTTATTAGTTTTCAATGCTTATTTATTTGTATTGTTTTCCATTTTCATTTCATTTATTTATTATTTTTACTTTGCTATTCTTTTTATTATGCAAGAGCTATGCATTAAAGAAAGTAATTTCAAATTTCTTTAACTGCAAATTATTTCTAAAATAAAAACTATGTGCTCATGAACTGAGTAAATTTTGCTGTACTTAGATGTATAGATAAATTATTTTCAAATTTTGTCTTTTATGTTCTAAATTTAAATTGCTTTTAAATGAGTGCCCCTATACTGCACTTGAATGAAATGAATTTAATGTTATCTATATTTTAGACTTGTGTTTTTATGTAAATTTAAACCAAATAAAAGAAGGCTTTTATTATTTAAAAAAAAGAATTGCTTGTATACTGGTTATTGTGTACATTAAAGTCTGTTGTTGAATTATATTAGGTATTTGTAAATTCTTTATTATAATGGTAATTCTTCTGATTACTTTACTATACTACCCATTTAAACCTTTTTAAAGTCATTTTATAAATGATTATTTAAAATCAGAATTTTTTTAATGACCCATCACTTATATGGGTTATAAATGATTTTTAAAAATAAATAAAACTTGTGTATCTTGTGTGTTTTTAATTTTACTATATTTGTTAAAATAGCTAATTAATTTAATTAACAAATTGTGATATTTTTTTATGCTATACCATGACTCTAAAATTAGCAGATGTTTGAGAAAGATGACACACACAAATTTCCCTTACAAGCTTTACTTTATGGAAACAGTGTTTTATTTTTATATTTTAATCCATCCACCTTTTAATAAATTACATTTTCTTAGTTATTGTGGACAGTTGAAAACACATTTGTCTTTCAAATATATTAATACTTTTTTGATATAACAGCCACCGAAATTCAATCATCAAGCAGCTGAGATATATCTCTTAGATTGTGGTTGTAAAATCTTGCCAAATTAGTTATTTTATCAATTATAAAAAATATTCTTTGGAAACATTTTACTGTTATTGTTTTTGTTTATTTCCACATTCACGCTTCATGGACTTGGTAAAACCATAGCTGCAATCTTGACATAATCCTAAAATCCCCAACCGTGTTCTGTGGCCACTGTAATAGACAAGTACCAATATATCTTAAAAATTATCTTCTAAAGTCTAAATATTAAATTTCAGGCATATAACATTGCAATACTCTATCAGTGTTTCTCAAAGTGTGTTCTGTGGAACCTCAGGGTTCTGCCACAACCTCCAGGGTTCCACGAGAAATTTTTCCACACTATTTTTCTGCATGCATCTATGAAAACTAAACACTGGAATAATTTGAATATGATATGAAAATAAAATTTTCAATACAACAAAATTTTGAAGAGCTTTGTGACAGTCAAAAACAAAGCCATTCATCTCATTGATACTTTTAATCAATTTACCGTATAAATTCATTAAAAATTTCGTGTCTGCATGTCATCTTTTGTAAGTATTATACCTACATTTTTATACTGCTTTATATTGTTTAGTTTTTATGTTTCCATAATCAGTGATAAATAATAGGCCCCTAGTTTCTCCAAGTAATATTTATTCAAGGGTTTCATTGCTAAGCATGTGGTAAGAAAAGGGTTCCGTGGGATACAAAATTTGAGAACCACTGCTCTATATTTTTTTACACTAATGTAAATTGTACAATTTTTCGCTTCACTATTTCTCAACTTGTCCATTTTAGCATCTCAGCAAAAGTTCCTCAAAGCTTTTAATAATTAACTATAATTACAAATATATCAGGTTCTAACGAAAGTTTTCCACCAGATTTAGTTGAGTCAGCTCATGCGGTACCGAGCGATTGATCTTATATGTCAAGTTTATACGATGCCTTGCGCGACTAATGGGCATGGTACTAAAGTCTAACTCTTTTAGCTAGCTCTCGAGTGGATGAATATTTTATCTTCTTCCACAAATTCTCGTAGGCGGGCTTCATCAGCATCAGTAGGCCGGCCATAGCGCTCTTCTTCTTAAATGTCCTAGTCCTCGTTTTTGAACTTTCGGTACCAAATCTTCACAATGTCGTATAATACAACAGTAGTACCTTAAGCTGTACACATGATTCGGTGTCATTCTCTAGCTGACTTTTTGAAACAGAACTGAGAGTAAATGATAGTTCAATCTGGTAGCGTGATAGTTCCATTTCAGACACCTTAATCATAAAGATATTGTTTTACGGATTTCACAACACAGGGCTCTAAAACAAGTCTTTTTCTTTCAAATAACAAAAATTGTTTGACAAAATATTGGCATAGACACCAACGCGAACTGTTTGTGCAGACAATCCTTCCAGTGGCGGAAAACTTTCGTTACAACCTAATAAATAAGCCCATGACATTGTCCATCCACAAGATGGAACCACCATAGTCGAGGATCCGACTGAGAGTTCTGGTGAACCTGGCAGAAAGCTCCTATGTTGGGAGAAAAATCCCCTTCACGAAAGGGGAAAAGAGAGAGAGAGAGAGAGAGAGAGAGGGAGAAATTGTCAATAGTAAAACGCATAAAAAAATGGCCGGCATAATTACTATAAAGACATTCTGTAATTTTTTTTGTAATTGCTAGTTATGCTTTTGCAAATTAAATACATTATTTTTAAAATATAATGACTTAGTCTTGTGCCTAACCCCTTTTACATGTATGCATGATAACATCTTCTATATCCTATGACTTGTACATTAATTTGTATTTTACCGTACCTTGTTCTTAAACATTTTCTTACAGGAACTGCTTTTCAATATGAAGAGGTGGAATCATCTACAGATAGTGAAGATGAGGTTTTGCAGAGATTTCAGCAATCTTCAAGCTTATACAGTGGTTTACGGAAAATTGGTGGTGGTGAAAATGTTGATCAGAATGGGGGAAATCTGGCTGAAAATTTTGACAATCATAGGAATCCATTTTCAGCTTTAGCTGCATGTAATGGATCTACTGGGCAGTGTAAGATACTTGAAATACATCCAAATTGAAATTTAACATTTTAAATTTGAATTTGCTATTATTTAGGCACATCCTTTTTTAAATTACTTTTGTTTTTATATTTTCTTAAAATAGATTATAAAACATTGACTTATAAAAAATGTATACAACAAAGAAGAAGAAGAAAAAAGATTTTTGTGAGGCTATATCTAAAGCTTTGAGAATCTGAAATATGAGTTATTTATTTTATGCAGCATGCATATGCTAATAAAATTGGAAACAGTAAAAAAAAATTAGCATTTTTAGCAGAACTTAAGTATAATTCTTTTATATAGTACTATTCTTATTATTTATGCCTTTTTTTTTTTTGATTGATGTTATTATTTATAAAGTTTTTTTTTTTTTTTAAGTAATGGAAAATAAATAAAAGTTGATTTAAAAAAGTTTTAGCATTGCTTGTATATAGTTTCATGCTTATGTAGTGCTGCAGTGGATTCCAGCACATTGTGGAATAAATGGAAACAAACTTGCAGACTCTTTGGCGAAGAGGGGAATCTGCAATTTTGCAAATATCAAATCGACCAGTCTCTTTTGGTGCAATACAACTGCACATTAAGAGACTATTTTTTAAGTTAAAAGACTATTTTTGGAGAAACTTAAAAGCTAGAAATATAGATAAATGTTGGTTTATGAACTACAATCTTATTCCAACAACACCAAGGGCAGAGGCAGTGGCTATGCTTTGACTTCTGACTGGCCACAACTGTCTGGCAAAAACATTTATATCGTTTAAAAGTTGTCCAGAGCCCCAATTGCCCTCTTTGTAACCTACAACAGGAAATGGACATTTGCCACCTGCAGACTTGTGCTGCACTCTCCGGTCGGGACCTCTGCGGTCCATATTGGGAGGCAAGAGGACATATGAGCAGCTGATCCCTACTTTTTTTTTTTTTTTTTTTTTTTGTGTTCAATATTTTTCTTTTTTTGTCTGCTGGCCATTAGAAATAAAAAAGTCTCATGTTTATTTACATAGTATATTTTATTAGTGATACATTTACATAAAATGTATAAAGTTTTTAAATTTTTTCAAAACTGTAGTACTTCTTTTTTTTCAACTCAAAAAATAAATAACTTTTAAGCATTTCATATTATTTTTCCATTTTTCATACTCTCCTCTTTACATTATTTTATTTTGTTCCAATTTATACATTTTTACCAACTCAGTTTTAGAAAACTTACTTCCTTTTACAATTACACACTTGATTGTGAAATGATTGTATCTTATGCAAGTTATTTCATGCAATTTCATTTTTTTTCCCTCTCAGTGAAGGTAACAGAAAGCAAGCAAAGGGGAAGTCATGATCCCATTTCCTGGCTGGAGAAAGGAGGTGTAACCAAGTCAGGAAGTATCCCTTCCTTTTCAAGTGAAGCCAGTGAGAGTGAAGATACCCAGGATGATGGTCAGGCTGTAGTGCAACCACTTTTGGATACCCGAACAACACAGCATTATGAGAATAGTGCCTTTCAAACAGCCGATGATTCACCTGCTGCTTCTAATGACACTTTTTCTGCATGTGGCGATTCAGTAATGGAAGTGAGATACTTTTTTTTTTTTTAATCTAAATTTATTTTCTATATTTTGGCTTCAAATAAATACAGTGGAAACTGTTAAAGTGACCACCTGTCTACAGTGACTATGAATGTAAAATTTCAATTTAAAAAACACATTTTGCTATCTTTGTAAGGAACCAGTTTTTATTCTCGAGTGTGGTCACATTAAACAGGCTCCATTGCATTGATGTCTTATTTTTTGAATATTTACTGCACTGGAAATTTCATTCTTATTACACCTTTAAAATATTGAAATAAAACATTTGTCTAATACTGAATGTTTATCTAAACTTTCCTTTGCTTAAAACTGCATTTATATATTAAAAGAAAATATTTTTTTTATTATATTTCTTATTCCTGACAATCAAATGTTTTTAATGTCGTTCTTCTAAAAAATAAAGAAGCTTTTAAACAGCTTTAAAATGAATTTACTTAGAGACTACAAAAAAGTGCAGAATGTCTCTTCTCAAGTTGCATTATGCATTTATTCTTATGAATGATAAACTTGTGTAAATTATGAAACAAAAGAGCAGAAAAAACATTAATAATGCTATCTATTTTCCTAAATAGATAGCATTATTAAAGTCAAATTTCATGTGAAATTGCTACATAAGAGTTTTTAAGGAAAATTAGATAGTTTTATTATTTTAAATAATATTCCAGTGCATAGAGAGTAAGTACAGTTAGTTAAGAAACATTTGCTATATTTCTAATGCTTTGACATGGTTTATTTATTTTTAAAACTATTCAAGGACCATGTGACAGTTATGTTTTTTTTTTTTTTTTTTTCTTTGCTTTTCACCAAAACAGCATCAATGTATTCTTCTAACTAATAGAACTCTTTCTTCTTTTATTCCTAAAAAAAATTGAATAAAATGGAAGTGTTACTTCTATCTAAATTAACCTTCTGCTAGTGATAGCTTAAACTTATACAAGGTTACTTCAGAGTAATTTTGGTTTTTGTTCATGATGTGACATATTTTGCAAAGACTTATCAAAATTGAGAGATTCTCTATATTTTGAGTTGTTTGTATAACTATCTTTCCTAACTGTGTGAACAAAAACTTCCCTGTCAAAAAATATTTAACAAAATCTAAATCTCTAAAAAAAGATAAATAAATAAGTTTAAGTAGTCCTATCATAGGATTATGTATTGTTTAGTCAATAGTTGGGTACCCTTTGAAAAATGATGACTAAAGCACTTTTTATACACAAAATATTTATCAATTGTTATGAATTCATATAGAGATTTAACTTAGTAGTTTGGTGAGTAAAACATTTTTTTTAAACAGAGTGACTAGAACTTGCATTGGAATTTCAGAATTGCTTTTTTTAGTGTACTTATCTTCTTGGTGATTAAAAATCATTGTTTATCACAGTTATTATGGCTCGTATTTGAGCTTACTTTTGATGAATAACTTTTTTTTTTCAAAATATATTTTTTGAACATTTATAGTACAAGTTTCGTTATGAAATAAAGCTTATTTTAAATATCAGTTATTATTCAGAAATCAATGCCTACATTGCTTATACGAACTGCTTGCTACTGCTAAGTTATAAAATAATTTTTTTGAAAAAGGAAATATAATAATAAATGTATCTGTGTGTATTTTTATAGTGTGTGGTATAATAAATATTGACAATTCATAAAATTTCACTTTTTTAAGCAATTTTTTCATGGAAATATTTATTGATGATGTTTTTTGTATTTAATTAAATTTATTTGCAGTGTTTTAATCAATTTTTTGATCCATACATTCAATGCCCATGGGCTTTGTATCAAATTACTGATGACACTAAATTGAACAATATCAGTGCCTTAACCTAAGGAAGGTTTAAGAGACATGTCAGTTGTGTTAAGTTAAACAACTACAGTGGCACTGAATCCATGCAGTGATATTTAGTGACATGGATAGTGGTAGTGGCTTGCAGTACTGTGCTACAGGTCAAAAGCAAGGTTGACTTAGCGTTTCACCACTTAACCATCTGGCTGGAGTATCATACACTTCTGCTTTCCAAAGCTCATTAGGGACCTTGGCCCTCTTATGAGCTGTTCTGCAATTGTGTTTCAGTTTTTTGATACAAATCATACGCTTACAGGATCAAATATTCGATACTAATGAACTGCAGTGCAATGTTGAAAGTCATGATACAAGCAATGCTATTCGCTGTGGCTCCTTAGAAGTTGGATTTGCTTATGATCCTCCCTTGAGAAAAATGACAGTCCATGTTCTTCAGGCACAAGACTTACCTGACAGAGATCGAGGTGGATCCAATCATGTCCAAGTAAGTTTTCATTTGTTTCTAGTATTTTATCTAAAAATTTACTAATGTTATTTCTAGTTCAAATATGGTAATTTTTGAAAACTTCTGCTGAATTGTTTTATTGTAACAGTACCTCACATGTATTACATTTAGAAGTAATTTCTTGCTAAATTTGTTTATTTTAAGGTTGAAAGTATATTTATTTATGAGTAAAATGTACATAAAAAGATAAAATACATTTGAGATATGCTCACTATAAATATTTACATTGTTTTAATAACTTAAAAACCATGTTTGATGATGCTTGTCATGAGCAGATAGCCTAAACAAGTCAAAACAAAGTGTGTACAACAATTTGAATGTCATAGTAAGTTAAATATCAGACAAACTGACATGATGTTTTCTTCATGTACCAGAGTTGTAATCAGAGGGGGGGCTACGGGGGCTGAGCCCTACCTAGCCGGCTTTTAGCCCCCCCTAAGATTTTCAAAATTTTTTGTAAATTTACAAATAAATACGAAATTCTAGAAACGACTAATTTTTAACAATCGCTAAATTTTACATCATAAAAAATAACCATTGTTTTGGGAGAATTTCTCATCACAATGGCCAGATTTCTATACATACGGTTAATTATTTTGCTGCTCTTGGCTGCATGTAGCATAGGTTTTCGGATTTTTCCGAGTACACGAAACTGCCGGTTTCCTTTTAAGTTCCTTACAATTTTATCTTTACAATTATATATTTAAAATGAAAAATAAATGCACTTTTCAGTAAATTTTTACTATAAAGTTTAATTGTTAACATTTTTTATTTTACAGAGTTTATTATTATTATTATTGGATAGCATTTAATGGATTGCAAAAGGCACAATTAACTAGTAACTACGTCTTGTGAATTATTGTTGTACAAAAAATTACTCTAACCGATATCCAATATTGCATTCTCTCAAAATATCATTTGAATATTTTTAATGGAATCTCAATGAAAAAATTATTAACATAATGAATGTTAAATATTTTAAAAACACGGTGTTTTTTGAAGCAAATACTCTAGAAAAAAAAAGTGCAAATTGAACCCCCCCCCCTTCCGCCTACTAATACTTATATTTGTTTCGCCCCCCCCCCCCTCAAAACTAGATTCAAAGCCCTACCTAACATTTCATCCTAGTTACGGCCCTGTCATGTACAGATAATCAGTATATATCCAGATAGTCACACATGCACATTCACACATATACAAAAAATAAAAATAAAAATTCTCGAAAAAGAATTTCAGTATTTTTGATAATTTAAGACTAAAAGCTTTATAGAAAGGTATAAGAAAATCTGTGTTTTTTAGTAGGGAGAAAAAAAAAGAAAGCAAAAGTCTGTATGAAATCTACTGTATTGACTATCCAAAAATTAAAAAAAAATTTTTAGCAACTCCTTATTATTGTGAGAGTTATATGTTATTGAGATACTGTGAGAGTAACTTACAATTATTGTAATTTAATGACTACTCACATTTCATAAATTACAAGAATAGAGAATTATACTCAATTAATTTGTCAGCTATTCTCTCTTTTCTTTTTTAAATTTTAAATGTTTTTAAAAACATTGATCATTTTTACTCAAATGTATGTACTCAACATAGGTGAGATTGCTTCTTTTGCCACACAAGCGACAGAAATTCAAAACTAAAATTCGAACTGGTAGCAAACCTCAGTTTAATGAAAGTTTCATCTTCAGCAGAATTTCACCAGGTAAAAATATTTATTTTAAAATTCAATAATTTAATCCTGATAAACTAAGTTATATATTCTGTTCAGAAAATTCAAAATTTTAAGTGAAATAAAATATGGTACAGATTTGGATGACTTATGAATATTATTTAATGCTACCCACTTTAATATAATTATATTTGATTTCAGTATGAAAGTGTTTAATTGCCTGGAAAGTATGTACATATGTGAAATTAAAGATTGAAAATTTTATACATCTTTGTTTCTTTTAGAGGAATTAAATAGCATGGGTGTGAGATTTCGCCTGAATGGCTGTGAAAGAATGCGCCGCGAACATTTGATTGGTGAGTGTATTGTTCCTTTCTCTTCAATTCGCATGGATCAGCAAACAACATTATGGTTGACTTTAGAACCCAGATCAAATATTGCGGTAAGTTTTACTTTTTGCATGCTAGATTAGTTTGTATATTAGTTGTATAAAACAAAGTTTTTTCCCTCCTTTAAATTGCACATTTTATAAGTATGTTTCTGGGGATATAATGTAACTTGTAATGTAAAATGATTTTTGTGCTATCTTATTGTTTGCTGATAATGCTAATCTTGACTCTATTGCTGCTTTACATAATTTCTTTTATCCAAAAGATATTGTTTGACACCATTACTTTTGAACACAAATAAATGTGGGAAAAACTGTATATGGTATTTGTTAAAGAAAATGCTAATGAAAGAAAAGTATGATTTGAAATTAAAATTGTAAAAGTTGCTTTTGATATTTGTGATTTTGCGGTTTTTAAAAATATTATTGAGTGTTTTTATTCACTGTGATACTAAAGCTTCGTGTAAAGTGGCAATATTGTTATTTTCAGTGTCATCAATTTTCTTTTGTTATTTTCAGTGTCAAAGAAAAAAGTTTTAAAATTAATTACTGTGACTGTAGTTTTTCTAAGCTACAGTCACAGTAATTAATTTTTAAAAGCTTTTATTTTGTATATGGTATGTTTTGTATAAATGAAAAGCTTTTATTTGATTTTTGGTTTTCATAGCTTTAAGATACTGTAGCTAATAACTTAATAAAAATCTTTTAGTCATAATGGGGCTTACAATGTATGGTGCAGTAAAAAAATAGTTGCTTCAGACTGTTTCAGTAGAGCTAAAAGAAAATTTATAATTAAATAAAATACATGTGCTTTGCAGTTTAGAAATACTAAATTCTGTTTAATGAAACATTAATTGAATAAAATACATGCACTAGAAAATGTAAACATTCTAAATACACATTCTCAGCTACCACTTCTTCATTATTATTATGTAATGACAAGATGATACCATATCTATGTTGTACTAGCTCATCTTAAACCAGTTCTATGAGCCCATACTCAGTTTGTATGACTCCATAAATTCTAAATTATGAATTTACAGTGCAATGTATCATTAAAATAGTATCTGTACAATTTTAATGTTTTATTTAAAACACTTATCACATAGTGTTTTTTCTTTATATGTTTATTTAAAAAACCTATATATGAAAAAAATATTACATGTGCATGGAGAAAGGATTCTACAGGACAATCGAGAAATGCAGCTAATACTACATCTACAAACAAAGAGACCACTGAGAAAGAGGTGCTAATATTTTAACGGCGAGACTAATAAAGGAGAGCCAATTTTACAATATGATAAATAATTACTGTAATTTTTATGCATAGTTATATCAGAATTTCTTATGTGAATAAATTAAATAATGTTCTTAATTTTTAAAAAAAAATTAATTTCAAGAAAGTGTCCATTGATATGATTCACTTACACAAATGACATGTTAATGCTCTAGTTTAATGCTCAATATTTCCCAATTGTTCAAGTGGAATATATAATACTAGTGGGTTTATCCCACTGGCATTATTCAAACCAGCCAAAACAATTTCTAACAGTCTCTGAAAAGATGAAGCGGCATTCTTTAATCCCTGAGGGAGTCTATTCCACTGAAATAACTCTAAATCTGTGGCAAAAGCTGTTTTGAGACTATCACCAGGGTGGAGATTCATCTGCCAATACCCTGAACATAAATCTAATTAAGAAAAAAATTTAGCTCCCTCCAAAGTATCTAAAAGGTCTGAAATTAAAGGAAAAGGAAGAGGTTGAGTATTTAAATTAAGTGTACGATAATCACAAACTAGTCTATAAGTGTTGTTTTTCTTTTTAATAAGTATAACTGGTGAAGAGTAGTTAGAATCGCTGACCGAAATAATGCCTGTATCGAGCAGTTGATTAATCTGAGTACGCAATTCCTCTCGTAAGGCGTGGGGAGTTCTATACGGCTTATGCCTAACAGATATTTCATCGGATAAATATATCCTGTGTGCTACAGTGTTGCAACCCGATAGCTCCTTAACCGACTCAGCAAAAATATGTTTATGATTATTTAACAATTGCATTAATTTCTCTTTTTGAGTCCCCGATAAATGAGATAAATCAAATTTACCCCCAAACAATTCACAATCATCATCAAAGAATTCATTGGCTACGTTAACCTCTGCCTCAGAATCATTAACAACATCTAGTATAGGTTCAATGTTAACTAATTTACAATTTTTGTTTATGTGAATAGGCGTGTTGAAAAAATTAGCAACTTTTACGAAATATTTACCTTCGTCACTACCGGTATTTATTGAGCATGATATAACATAATTTTGAGAAAGAGAATGCTTATGTGGTTGTATTAAGACATTTTCAGCAAGTTTAAGATTGTTTTAGTAGTTACAGAAATAAGTAATTCAGTCCTTGGAGGAATTGTGCGCTTTTGAATATAGCCTGTTTCATGAACATCTTTTAGACAATTAACATTGGAACTTGTACTAGTGTCAAACCAATTAATTTTGAAATTTTCATTAAAAATTGTGTGTTGCTCAAAATCTATCTTAATTTTGTGATTTGAAAAAAAATTTGCACCCAAAATAGCATCATATGACATAAAATTTTCCTTACAACGAAAAAATTCAACAATAACTTTACTGCTATTAATAGAAACTTCTAATTTAACTTTCTTCTCTAAAACCATCATGTTATTTGAAATTCCAATTATTTTCATATTACATTCTTTTATCTTATTATTTACTGACTTATCCTTCAAAAATTTGTCTTTAATAATGGAGACAAAAGCTCCCGTATCGCATAATGCCAAAATCTGTTCCTCATGCATTTGTATTGGAATTAAAGGTAAAACGGACGTGTGAACAAAATTCCCAAGTTCTATGCACTCCGGTGATGTGTCTGAAAGTAGCGGTGCGTCGCTATTTCGCCCCTCAATTAGTTTCCTGGTCTTTCCCTGTAATTATTTCTAGGTGGATAATGCTGAGAAGACCTACGCGTACAACGTCGACTAATATGGCCTTTCTCTCCGCAAGAATAACAAACTATTTTGTTATTTCTCCTTTGCCTCAAAATCAGCTTGTTTAATCCATTAATTTGTTCTTTGAGGTCGGCCATGCGCTTATCTGTTTCTAATAAGGTGTTTTGCATGAGGGCTTTTATCTTCTTTAATTCAGTTTCTACTACCGATGCACAGTGGAGTATTCGTATCAAAATCCTGGCCAAAAAGCGAAAATTTTAAATTTGTTTATAAACGGTAATATATATGTTTTTGGATAGCCTAGTAACTGATGCATCATGAGATACATGTTTTTCGACCATAATTCATATCCAAAAGATGCAACACTTGGTTTAAAAGCAAGTTTCTTCATTTACGGCAAGATATTTCAGCGTTTTCTATTACTTCGTCTTGCATTTTTTACAGGCTCTTTAAATTAATTTACTGATTTGATACTTAGTATAATTATAGTAAAATATACATATTTTAATTATATGTATCTATTAGCTTGAAAAAATAATATGATTTTATTTAAAAAAATTGTAAACTTTTTTTTTTCTAATTTTTTTTCAAAAATCCACATTTCAAAAAGCTTTTTGAAGGGGTGTCGTGGCTTGTCATGCCTAATTTCAACTATAATCGTAATTATTACAGTATTGAGTGTCTATTCCAAGAAAAAAATGTTCCCCCAACATCCACCATTTTTATAAAAAAAATTATTTATATAGCACCATTTTTATTTTTTCGATAATTTTTCGGCGGGTGATCGTAAAAAGCATACAAACATACGCGCTTGTATTTCTCATAAACTATAAATTATGTGCAAGTGTTTGGATAAAGGTATATAAAATTCATTTTAGTTAAGATTTAACATCAGTATGTAATTTCTTACTTTTCTGATGTAAATTTGCTATAAGAAGAAAATTTCTACATATTCCAAAATTGCCCTTTCTTAGTCCTGTAAATAGTCCCATCTATTTACAGCTTAGTTTTCCATTTATGTCGTAAATTGTGTCCAAAGCAAAATCTCCCCATTTTTGGTTCTCAAAGGTTGGCAACTGTGACTTTGGGTCATTGAATTGTGAGTGTGTAAACAGAAAATGTGCTAGCTCTTTAAGTCATTTTGAAGTGCTGGCTTGAAATAAATTACTCCTCTAGCTTGGAATGAGATTTTATGGGTTTGCAAGGAGGCTTCTTTTAAGCAGTGTCCTTTTAGCTGCTCTAGACAAAGGCCAAGGAAAAAGAACAAGTGAAAAGAACAGTGAGACCCTATAACTTCTTCTTCCAGAGGGGTCCGATGGTGGTCCCCCTCTCTCTCACAAAAAAAAAAAAAAAAAAAAAAAAAGTGATTCTAAGTGAAGACGAATATCAGAATCCAAAAGAATCGGAATGAAAAAGTTAATCTTCAGAAGTCATTAGAAAACTAAGATCCCTATAGTAACTACATTTAGAAAAGTAAAAAATCTAAAAATTTTTATGATAAAAATTCATTTATAGATAAGTAGTATTATATTTATAAGTATTATTAAAATATTACATTTATATATTTTTATTGTGATTAAGGCACAGCTACACGGCTATTTGCCTAACGGGAAGGTTGCCTTGGGCAGAGGGCTTTTTAAGGGGTTCTATTGCATATTCACGTGACATCTGGAGAAAATCGCCCAAAACTCCAGAACGTTAGATCGACAGCCACGTGCTATTACATTTATAAGTGGTATTATACAATAGCAGTACTTCCCAGTAAGGGACACTCCCCGGACAAGACATTTGTTAGAAACCAACTTAGTCGTTTGGCGATATTTCGCCAAATTTGGCGACAACATGATTTTTTTTTATATAATTTAAGAAGTATATAATATTAAATAGTCAAAAGTCAACAGTAATGATTTTAACGTTAAAACGCATGAAAAATATTTTTGGCCAGGATTTTGACACAAATACTCCACTGTACGATGGCTTTATTTCAGCTCGAGCTAAATGGACTGATGAAGTAGCCCTGTCTAAACCAGAACATTGTTCTTCTTGAAGGACCAAGTCCCAAATCTCCTCGAAGGTGTCATGTTTCTGTGACATGACAAAACGTCTAACTGCTGGACTGAGGCCTTGAATGACCTGAGCTGCCAACATTTTATTTCTAACCTCCTCATTATCCCAAAAACATTTATACAATAAGCTTTGTATGCGTGCTAAAAAGGCTCTCGCTGATTCGTTAATTCTCTGAGTGGCTGTGGTAAACTGTAGTAAAGAATTATTCTGCAACTTATTCCCAAAACAATTGATAAATGCTGTTTTAAAATCTTTATAATTAGCTTGTTTAAGTTGCGGCTGCAATCGAATGAAGTCGCACGCCTTGCCTATACATTTCGTTTTAGCGACAAATAATGTTTGTACGGCGGTCCATCCTGCATGTAGCTTAACTTCTTCTAAATAATCGAAAAAATCGTAAATTGTTATATTAGCGTTATTACCTGAAAAGGGGTTAATCAACGGAATAAATTCCGTAAACGCTGGGCAAACCACTACATTTTCATTTACAGTGAGCCCCTCTTCCTCGCTTTCATGTTCCGACATTATTACCCCCCACAAACAAGATAAAGGTTCAGATAAAAGTATTGAAAAAAAAATTATTCCCCTCACAGCACAAAACAAAACAACAATAGATCAGAGTATTGTCTCCATTATTCCTTATTAAAGCTAAACACAGACTCCGAAAATTTAAAAAATGTCACGGCACCATTTTCATATGCCATGACTTCATTTAAAAGTTTGCCTAAATTTCTAAAGTTCCCAAAAATTAAAGTTTAAATAAAAACAATCAAATATTATTAAAATATTTCCTTCTTAAAATCAAACGGCATAGAGGCCGAAAGAATCGTAAAGAGGTTTGACCCATTTCCCAAAATCAAATACCCAGGTTCTGTCTGTGTCAGCTGAAACAAAAGAAAATGGTGCAACGACGCCATGTAAGCTAAGTAGTACAATTTAAACACTACACAAAATATTAATCTGAAATTTGATTTTACTACTCATAGATCACTAGAACAGTTAGTTTTTTCACTAGTAAGACACTAGTAAGTTAAGACACTAGTAAGACTTAGAACACTAGTAAGTTATTTTTTTCAAATCATAACAATTAGTGAGAAATATCTAACTTGTTGTGAAGTTAATTCAATAATGGGGCAAAGGCAGCTCCAGCCTGAATTTTCAGATGGGGCCATTGGACTTTTTAGATAGGTCTATAAATTGTTCAAAATGCAAATTGAATGTGTGAAATGGTTCGGGAACATGTGAAATCCAAGTTCGGGTATGGGCACTCGCTGGAGCTACCCTTGTAACAGTACCCTGTTGGTGAATGACGTATACAGAGGTTTAAATATCACACAATATAGTTGCTGTGGTGGTTGATATAGTTGATATATTCAGTGCTGGGGGTCTTTCTCATGCATCTCTAAGAAACACAGGGTATGCAATTCTATATTCATAAAAGTCTGTTTCTTTTTTCCCGTTTATATAATCATCTTTTAATTTATTCTACTAACCTTGTCATAAATTTTTCAGATGTCTACCCTCTTAAAGTTATTACTCTTCCTTAATGTATGAGACTTAGGTATTAGTCATGAATAAATATGTGATTTTGTATGTACATCATTATGGATATATCTTGATGATTTTCAGCATTCTGACTCAAAAGCAGATGTCACAAGTCTTGCTAGAAGTGATAGTACTGGCTCTACACAATCCATGCAGCATGGAGGCCTGCCAGAGTTATTGTTAGGTTTGGCATACAATGGAACAACTGGTCGTCTTTCTGTAGAAATCAACAAGGGCAGCCATTTTCGAAATGTTTCTATGAATAGAGCACCAGGTAATTGACCGCTATTTTTTAGTTTTCAAGATAAGTAGTTTATGTTCTTTTTTAACAATAAAGAGTTTTCAGTATCATTGATAATTCTACATTATGTTAAAAAGTGCTGAAATACAGTGGACTCGCTCTTAATTAGCTTAAATGGGGCTGGGTGTAAGGTGGTTTAGTGAAATTCTGGTTAAAGTGCAGAAGGACAAAAAAAAAACCATTTAATTGATGAAATTTCACTATAATAAATGCATCAATTTATTTCAAACTTTTTGCAAACCATCAAGAGAAAAGTTTTTAAAAAACAGTAATTTTTTTTTTCTGTTGAAGACTGGAAGACTTACTGCATAGTTTCACCCTTTTTTAAAAACATCACATCAATGGAGGAAACCAATGATTGTTGTTCTGCATAGCATAAATCCATTTTTAGTCCTTTTGCTCCATCTGTATGCGATATGACAGAGGTCATTGTTGAATTATCGATGTCAGATTCATCATTATTGTGACGCATCACATCAGCAACAGCTCTGATGATTTTTTCATCTAGTAAAATTTCTCGCTGAAGTTCCCTGTCAGCATCTAGCCATTTCTCCTTGTCTTCCACATAGTGATCTTGGCACCACTAATGTTGACATAAAGTTATTAGTAGAAAAGTCTGCCTCTACTGGAGTTGTAATTTCTTTTTTAACTTCCTATTATTAATATTATTGATGATGTTATTGTGTAGTATTTAAATCAATTGTGGATGGTTAAAGGAGAGATCTGGTTGAATGGAGTCTGGTTAAGAGGCAACTACTGCAATTGACTTGAAGTTGTTCTTTAAAAAAAAAGTTACAGCATCATAATGAATTTTTTAACAATTTTACGAAAAAAATTAATGAAATCAGACATTAGAAAATATTAATATTGTCTCTTAACAAACTATATTGTGCAGTTTTAGGAATAATAAGTCTCATGCATCTTTTAGAATAAATTATCAAGAACAAAAATGACCTTGCAAAATGGGCCGTTCACTATCCGTTTAGGGAAATATTGCAAAGTATTATATATTTAACATTTTTTTCTGAATCTTTTATAAATATAATTTTTAACATTTTATAACATCAAAAAATGTTATAAAATTATTATTCATGAAAATCCTTAGTAAAGCTAGTGAAGAGACATTCTCATCTTTTTTAGTTTGATATCCTTGAATTCTTTAAAAAAATATTTAAAGTTACATGATTTTTTTTTAAAGAATAAGCTTAATTGTTCTCAGTACTGATATATTCTGCTAGTGTATTTTGTTTATCTCCATGATGCAGCATTACACATTAAAATAAATAGGTCCTCTTATGAGGCTTTTTCTTCAATTCTAGACACTTATGTGAAGTTATCACTAGTATCTTCCAATGGTCAAGAAATTGCTCGTAGTAAAACTTCAGTTCGCAGAGGACAGCCAAATCCTCTTTTCAAAGAGACTTTTATCTTTCAGGTAAGTAGGAATATTTTTTCATAACAGGGTAAATTTTTCACTAAATAACTATTTTATAGTGGAAAGCTTTTGATTAAGACAGCAAATTGGCTAGAAATTTAAAATCAATAAATAAAGGTTCTTTCTTGCATTTTTATGCAAAACAATTTTCTAAACAATTATTTTTTTAACTTTTGGTAGTTAAGTAATTATAGTTATAGAATATTAATTAGTTTTATGAATTTTATGTTAGTATAAAGCTTATGCTCTTAACACTTGCTTTATATAAATACTCATTTAATGAAAAAAAGTAGCTCATTCAACAAAAACTGAAGTGAATTGTTTGTTTGTGAAAATATATGTGTTTCGTAGAATGTGTAATGCTGTTTTAATTTAATTAGAGATTCAGGAAGAGGAAAATTAATTTATCTTGGTAGCTATTATTAATATTTTAAACGATGTTGAGTTATTAAAAATTGCTAATTTAATTTGAAAGCTGACTGAGTCTCATTTTTTCAATTATTTGAAAAAAATCGTCTAAACCTTACATTTTTTATATAATATCAAGAAAGTAATTGATTACTGGGGCTTCTTAAAAGATTTGTGTGTTTTTAATGTTATTTCATGACATTACAAGGTTGGGATGTATACATTTAATTTTCAAAATTCTTGTTATTTATGTGTAATTTTTTGCTACTAAGTGATTTGTAGTAATTTCATTCAGATTGATATTAGTGTTTTGTGGAATTATTATTTAAGTTAGTTTTAGTGTAATACATTCATTTCACAAACTTTTTTGTTTGTTAGTGCTTAAACAGGCTTTGTTCACCTTTTAAGAAAAACAATTACGCACTCTCCAAAAATTTAAACACCTCTCATTCAATCACAGCTAAAAAAAAAAAAAAAAATTACTAGCTTTCCACAATATCAACAACACTTTTTTTTTAATAATAAAAAAATTTTGAATTAAAAAAAAATTATCCATATTATTTTATTTTTATAACTATAATTTCAGCAATATAATAATGTGTGTATATTTTTAATTAAAATACAAAACACTTATTTATTTATTCTAGCTTTGTGTAATAATACCAAGAAATGTATTGATATTTATTATTCTAATAATTATAAGTACATCAATGTAATTTTTAGTATAGAATAAACAAAAAATGTTCTTTAAATTTCAAATAAAATTTAAGTTTTTAACTCATTTAATTGCCACAACTTGCTTGAACTTATTCGAATGCACCATTTAGACACTAGCATACTTTAAATGATTGTGTCCATAGGCCTTAATAAGAATTATTTTTTAAACTATCAGTTCTACACACACCAAAATCTATTCAGTTCATGTGACCATGATTTATACTATACATACCCAATTTCTGCTCAGTCAAATGCACCTTTTGATGCTAGCACACTTTCAAGAATTTTTGTCCATAGGCAATAATGTAAAAGAAATCTTTTTTGTAGCACTGTAAAGAACTATAAGTCCTATATACACCTAAATCAATACCGGTCATTAGGGCCGATCCCAGAAGAAAATCTTGAGGGGGTGAAGAGAGGTAAATTGTCGACTGAAAAATGTAGATTTGCTGATTCAGTTCCCAAGTTGGACACCTCTCTATATCGGACAGTTTTCTGGGGAACGGAATGTGCCCATAACATAGAAACAGCATAAATACCTCTGTAAGTTGTACAGAGGGAGCCGCACATGTTCGACTTTCAGAGGATTCTCATTATTAACGCATTAATGATCTATCTGGTTTTTACATTAATAATCCCCTGTATTACATTAATAAATTCCAGGGGGAGTATGTAAAAGGAGAATTTTTCACAAAAAGGTCTGACTACTATCTCTTTGCCAACTTAAATCCACATTTTTGTTGGGGAGGGATGATTACATCCCTTACTATGTTACAAGCAATTAAATTTTCATAAAATATTTTTAATTTAGTCCTAAAATATTCTCTCCAGAATGAAGAAAATATTTGCTTATCCGTATGCTTGATAAAACTATCAGTGCCATAGTTTGGGTTGGCAGAAATGAGTTTGAAAGGGCTCTGAATGGAGTCTTTTTCATTAACTTAAAAAAAGAAAAGGGAGCCATACCAAGAGCATTGATTATGAAACACTTTCCAACACTGTCTTATTTGCATATATACTATTGCATACGTGCACTGGATGACTCTACTGGATTTTTCAGGAGACTAACTGGATTTTGATGGTTTCTCCTGGTCTCCTGATTTTACATTAAAATCTCCTGGTTTTCTAACATTTTGAAGCTTTAATAATCGACACATTTATTTCACCACCACTTCTGAAAGATTACCACTCTCTGGGTCTATTCATTCAATATGGACCAATATACCATGGTATTTTGGTCCAATAATAAAGATTTGTGCTTATATTACTCATTTATGAAGGATTCTTGAAAATTCCAGAATTAGATGGCAAATCATTTCACTGTTTTTTAGTCAAAACAGCAAATATTTTATAAAACTTCGAACATTTAAGAAAGAACTTGTTAACATAAGGAAATATTGAAGTTTTATTCATTTAATGCCAAAAGAATTTTTCTATTTTTGAGCTCTTTTACAAATTCTATTTTTAATATCACGTCCTTATGTGTGATTGAAATTTCAAACATAAATTGTTATAAAAGCAAACTTTTCATTTTAAGAACCATAACTGTGTCTTGTCATGTCAAATTATATTTAAAAAAAAAAGATACATAGAATAGATGATGAAATTTAATGTGTGAAAAAATTTTGAAGAGTTTTTTGTGACAGATGAGTAATTATGACTTATGATACCACATAAATCTAATGGATTTTCTTCACTAGATGTTGGCAGGAATGCTATTGCATGACAAACAGTTAACTGTACACTCCTGACATTGCTGAAGACTCGATGGCAGAGATTACTCCTTCCTGTGTCTATCGTTGCTTCCTAACGTCTTAGAATGTTTCTGCTCTGCCCACAGCCTTGCACAAGCACATGGCTGGGCCATGCCAGGGCATTCAACCCATGCCGAGAAGCAATTTACACAGGAGGGAGGAATTTCTCCCATTGTGTCTTAGCAACAACGGTAGAGAACAGGTTAAAGCCAACAAGAAACGGAAATATTGTTTTAAGTACTGCTCTTAAATCCTAATCTATGAGTGTTATTTTGTTAGCCCTGTATAGGTATCAATGCTACACCCACCCATGCCAATGGACAGAATTCTCTCATAAACCTCAATAATAAATACCAATTTTGTTTTGCTTGAAATGGATGAACATTTCTAAACTGTATTCTGAACATTCTCTGTCCATAGGCTGCAATGCATCTGAATTATTTTGTGTGCTCCTGTAAAAGAATTATAAATGGTACCTACATCCTTTTCAATAGGGTACATGGTATGGTACTTTTCATTGTTATGTAAAAATTTGATCGATGCATATTTACAGCAGTTAGAGCACGGGCAGACAGACAAACTGAAAGCATCAATTCAACTTTTTTGGAAAGTGTTAAAAAATAAAGGTTTAACAAGAATGTGAGGCGCTTAAAGGAAAAAAGAACTGGAATAAAGAAAGTAATTATAGCTTGAAAAGTTAATTTTCCCTATAATTTAAAAGAAAATTAAGCATATTGATTTTGAAGCTCCTAAGATCGTGACACCCAGTATTTGCTCTGTCATGTCTTCTGATTTTAACGGCCCTATGATCTATACCCTTGCATTTTATCTCTTATTATATCTCTTTATCTCTTATTGGTTTCAGTCTTCGGTCTTAAATACACACTGTAGCAAACCTTTACTTCATTTTGTAAAATGCTAGAGATTTTTTTTATAAATTTATTTTTATCAAAATGATATATTAATTATATCTTAAAAGCTAAAGATGGTTTTCTTTTAATCAAGGTATGCTAAGGCTCCTCCAAGTATATGTTCGACATTGGCTCGGTTACTGTCCAGCTGAGCTAATTGGAATAAGGGACACATTATTTTCTACTTTACAAGCGAATTTCTTTTTTCCCATGCATTTCAAAGAAGCAAAGAAATACATCTATTTCCCAGAAAAGACCATGATGGACCAAATGGTAGCGGCAGCCTCGGGCCAGTTGCAGCCCCCTTGCACTATTTTTACTTCATTCAGAGTGGTATTTCATAGTTTGAGATGGACATATGATTTATATGACTTATAGAATTTATATGAAACTGGAACATTCTCGTTCCCATACTCAGTATTTTGCCCATAGACATGTGCACAGAAGACTCTTAATTAGATTACTATGGACATGTGAAATAACTTTTTGCTCTGGGAAAAATGATGAGACAGGTACCATGGGATGCATGTGGTGTCAATTGCAGAGAGCAGATTTTCCAACTCCCCCTTTTGTATATCTGTCCACACAGTGCCGAGTGTTCTATTATTCATTCCCACAAATTTCTCACTCGGTTTTGTATGCACTGGAAGTAGGACAACAAAGGGACAAAAGTTAGGAAAAGTGCCGATTAAAAGCTCTTTCGAATACTACTAGAATGAAGAGTTTTGGAAATCTGGAATAGCCCCCCCCCCCATTGGATCGTAAATCCTGTCCAACCATGCTATAATAGTATCATCCCTTGTTAAAATTAATATTTCTAGATATAATGAAATGCTATAAATTTAGAATTCATCATTTTAAAATTCAATTTGTATAATCATTGTTATTTTGTTTACAAATGTGCAGGTGGCATTATTCCAGCTTCCTGATGTCACTCTAATGATCTCGGTGTACAACAAACGCAGCATGAAGCGCAAAGAGATGATTGGTTGGTTTTCTCTTGGCCTGAACAGCAGTGGTGATGAGGAGCTTGCCCACTGGAACGATATGCGAGAAAATCGAGGCGAGCAAGTGTGTCGCTGGCATGTACTCCTGGAAACTTAATGTGCAGCCATGTCACTTTTTCTTGAAAAATTTTTCTTACACCCTAACCAGCAGGTTTGTGGGCTGTCTGAGTGCTCATCCTGTTTATTGTCTGTTGATGTCAAGAGGCTTTTGGAGTCTCTCTGCCATGAAGGCATGTTACTCTGGATACCACCGTTTTGAGCAGAAACCTCCCCTCGTGTGCTTTATAACACCACCAATTGGTATCTTCTGCTATCTCAGCACTCAATATTTCATAAAAGAACCTGTTAAAGGAATCTCTCTTGCAACAGGCGAGCTTTTTTATTTTCAATGAAAATTGAACTCTCCTTATAATGCCATTAAGTTTCCTTTGTCTGCTTTGCACTTGTTAAAACACAGTTTTTGTGGATATTTTTCTAGGATTAACTAAATTCATTTGGGAGATTTGTTCTGCATTCAAGCAAATGATAATAATTGTGTAGAGTACCAGTTATCTACAGAATTTTTAATGTAATCAAATAAATTAAATTTATTACTACAAGTGTAATAAGTAAAAATATATTTTTAAGAATGTATATTTGTGTATCTCATAACATTGAAAAAACATATTTTAGATATATCGATTAAATGTATTCTATTCTTTTATATTAGTATATTTTTTTAACTTGTACCAAATTTTTTTTATAGCTAAAGGTATTGATGCTATTTCATAGCTAAGACTTGTATGTTTCTTAGAAGTACTAGCACTTTGTTTAGTTTAATTATTACAAAAAGTACCATCAGAATGAAAGTTATAAGTAAATACAATAATTAACCTTTTTCTAAACTATATGTAATAGAATTTGCTCACTTTCAAAATTCACTTAATTAATGAGTGCAGTATTTCAAAATAACAGAGACATATATTGCATTATTATTATTTCCCAATGTATGCTATTATTGAATATTGAAAAAATTAGAGGTTTTCTCATTTCTTATATTACTGATAGATTTGTAATAATTTATAAATTAATATAATCTGCAATAGTTAATTTTTTATATAGTATTTATTTCTTAATTTTATCCTTTGTAATAAATAAAGTGACAGTAATTATTTATTAATTGAGATTAAATGTCGAAATTTATGTTATGAAAAAATATTTTTCATAAAATCAAATTGATCATACATACTTTGTTTGCAGTACGTTAGTGATACTGTAATTTTTAAAAACTGAGACTAAAATAATTTAAAAGTAGAAAAATCTCACATGAACATTTCACATTTGTGTGACTGGCAATCAGTCATTAAAAAAAAGGGGGGGGGGTGAAATTTTAATTAAAAATGCTATATTTGTACTAATACACATATAAAGTATGTCACTTTCCAACAGGGGCATAGCCAAGGGGGAGGGGTTAGGGGGGTCATAACCCCCCATGAGAAATTTTTTGCCATACAAAATGCATATTCTTCACAACATTATCACAAACACGTATACATATATATGAGTTGTAGTAGTCGTAGCCCCCCCTATGAAAAATTTCTGGCTATGCCCCTGCTTTCCAATAATAATGTGAACCATGACATCCAGGCACAGTAGGCACAGGCCTCCCTCAAAACTTTTATTTTAAAAGAAAAAATTCCCAATTATTTTTGTTTCAAATTATGTATTTTTTAATAGCAGTGAAGTTGATATGTTTTATCGTCTTTTGTTATTTGATAATGATCTAGGCTTCTACAAATAGCTGATATCAGTGTTTAGGGTAATTGCATAAAAATTTGCTATTTTAAACTTTCTGAATTGGCTTTTCAGAAAATAATGCAGTTCTATGTTTCAGAATTTAAGTAATTTCACAAAAAAGCAATAAAGAGTTTAAAAAAATCATGTATCAATTTTTAAAGATAATTTTTTTGTTCAAATGCAAATGTTCTCTATTATATTTATGGGGGAGAGGTACAAATGATATTTAATAAACATTTTACATCTATCAACTAAATACTTATTGATTTCTGAAAAATGTAAGTATACATGCGAGTGCAATTTATGTTCCTTATTGATAAATTAATCTTTAAAATTATACTAGGCTTTATAATATGAAGGGTCCATGGGAAGAACAATGAGAGTCCAATACAGCTGATTTTCCAAAAAATCGAAAGGCGCATGGGAGTGTCCATGTTCTTCTCCAGTAAACTGTATGTTTGGGCTATTTTTTCAGTGTATTCTCATCGTTCTTTCCCCTTATGGGTTCAGATATTAATAGTGCCACTAATGAACAACAGAATGCAGTAGAAACCAGGCGTAGAGCCAGGAAAATTTTCGGGGGGGGGGGGGATATGAACTTACATGTGTATAAATAAACGGAATTTCATCACTAATAAAAAAATTTCGGGGGGGGGGAGAGGGTGATATATCCCGATATCCCGCCCCCCCTGGCTACACCCCTGGTAGAAACCTCAACATTGGCGAAAAGTGGACTCTCATTGTTCTTCCCGTGGACCCTTCATATATAAATAATTCCCCAATTCAGTACAAAGTATAATATTTGAAACTACAATTTATGCAAGTGTAGTCTCGAATATACTGCAAAGTAGATGTGTTGTTTAAGGATAACCTAAAATTCATAATCACTTGTTGTTTCCTGCTGCATCACCATGATTACTATGGAGTGATATAGACGGAAAAATTCAGTAGTTGTGTACTAAACATGAGAAGCACAAAAATACATTTTTGTAATCAAAAAGATTGAAAACTGTTGTTTTGAGTTTAGTTTATAACAGTGGCGTGCAATCCTTATAAGCAATGTAAAAATTGTTTTCCTAACAACTTCTATTTTAAAACATTTACTTTATAACCAATTAAAACAGTGTAAATTTCAAAAAGAAATATTTTGCTGTAATCTAATCTATATCTTCATGAGCAAGCTCCAACATCTGTGATAAATGTGCCTAGTTAGCACAAGCAGACAGCTGGTGCACCAAAAAATGGGGGTCAAAATAGATGTGTGTAGGTAAGTTTGGGGGAGGGGGCTAAAGCTGATTAATTTAACTGGGCTATATTATTGGATTTTAACATCATTATTAATTAAATTACCTTCTCCAATTAGTGATTAAGTGACTTTCAGAGGTAAACTCTTTCTAGTTCATACTGCTTTTCTTCTCTCGTTTGTGTATTGGGTTTCCATCCATCGTTTTTCGAAGAATTTTACTTTTGAACTTTAAAAAGTGGAGGGGCAAGGCTCCTTTACACTTGGAAGTGCAGGGTACTTGCCCCCCTCACTTCCCTGTATGAGCTGCCTATGAGGACTTCATCAGTTAGAGCAAGTCTGCAGAGAGAACAGAGAAGCAATTCTGGAATTGCTTTGATGAGTTCTATTGATTATAATTATTTTGTGTCTTACATTATGTTAATTTTTTGCTGGTTTTTGAATAAAGGAAATATAATTTTAAATTATTAAATATTTTATTGTATAATTGTTCTTAATATCATCTAAAACATATATGGGCAAACTCTGGCCCGCAGTGGCCTGCCTCAGCTTTTGATTTTGCCTTCAGAACATATCAGAACTCTACATAAACCATTCGAAATCCCAATTACATGGCCCACGATTTCATTAATATCCTAAAGTTCGACCTGCAACTTTCTAAAGATTACTTATACCTGATCTAAATTGTAAACAACTTCATTTTTATTTGCAATCAGTGCTGCTGCCTAGTAACAATAATATGAATGATAATGTTTACCGCAAGTTTGATGAGGCTTTTCAAGCTACTTTCAGGAAATCCTCAATTTTATAGAATAAAATAAGAATGGCTAAAGCTTGTATTTAAGACATTTCAAGTGAAAACTGAAAAAAATGTGCTCATAATTTTTATTTTAAATGAGAAAAATAAATCATTAAAAGTGATTCAAAAAATAAATTATCCTGAAGGCATCCTAAATTTAATTTTCTTTATTTTTACACAAATGGTAGGATATTATACTAGTCAAACTGTCTTCCTATTACTTATTGGTTGGTGTGATGATAATTTTAAACAGTTTGCTATAATTGCAGCATTCATAATATCAGTATTTTTTTTTCTCCACAATATGCTCAAATTATGCTATACACATTATTGCATTTTTCCTTGCTGTAGCACAATGCTATTTGTCTATCTTTTGGTAGTTGTTTTTGAATAAATGTGGTCTAATTTTATGATTCTGTCGAAGTATTGCTTTCCCAGGAGAAAATACTACTGTACGCCACTGGTTTATAATAAACTAGATAATTGATACTCTACTACTTGTAATGAAGCATCTCAAAACCTGTTTTTCAAGCAGGTTATCTAGTTGACATTTGTTGTGTCTTCAAGTAATGCTATTTCAGCCCTTCGTTTAATTGATTAATATATGTAAAATGTTCATTGCTATGATGTATCACTTTCACTGTAACATTTTTATCGGATACTATATCATGTACATTTTCGATGATTACTTACCTTTTTTTCCCTCTCTGCATCTTTTTGCATATGTTGCGTGTTAGTGTAATGTTTAACTTATTTTTTTGTAATTAATCATGATTTTATTTATAATACATAGTTAGTAAATTCGTGTACGCTTTGCTAGCAAAGAAGACTATTCGTTATGACTATCACTTTTTGTGCTGTAAACTTGTATCATGTATCCTGTCTCATGATCATATTGTAGTTCTTTTAAAACTTAACAAATATAAGAATCTGATGTTGTCAGCTAATTTGTTTTATACTTATTTTGCAGCTATTATTTGTATTAAATGCTTCACTCAAAAATTAGGAGTATTGTTCCTTCCTTCTTCCTTGAAAATGACACTGCAGTCTATTTTTTAAACAAGGAAGGAACTGTCGGTGTAGTTTGAAAATCTAGCTGTATTAAAAGTAGTGTGGATTGTGAATGCTATCAATTTAATCTTGTAATCAAATAGTTAATTCAACAAAACTAATTTGGAAGCTTTTCAGGTATACTATACAAATCTTTTTTGTCAATAAAGGAAGCAATCTTACTTGAAATTTTAGTCTATTTAAAAATTTGTATACATCATGCATGCCATTCCATTGATACCATTTAACTTTCAACAAATTTATGCCTTTTAAGTTCAAACTCCTGTGGGGTTGAAATGAAAATAAATTCATTAACTATATGCATTATTTGATACATTTCTGAATTAGGTAGTTCCTTCAGTATTCTGCATGTTTTATATTATTTTAAATTAAGTTATTGGAATTTATATGAAATCAAGCTATTTACTTATTAGAATCTATTTATAATTTAATAGCTTTTTGTTTTTTAAAATCATCAATACAATCAAAGATAAAATATACCATGTGCTCTTAAACCAACATAGTGAAAAAAGCCTTGAACTCATTCATTTTTTCTCTACACATAAAAAAATACTCTAAAAGCTCATATTTATTTCTATATTAGTTTTTATTAATAGTGGCAAGCTATAAACTCAACATATAGTAGTATGTATTGAATGTTATCACTGAAATATAAATTTGATCTTTAAAAGAGGTAATGCTTAAAAAAACTTTGTTTCTATAATACATGTATGTCATTGATCAGAGTTATTGTAATGCAAGTAGCTAAACTTTTTAAATAATTAAATTTACCAAATTGCATTTTTAAGTTTTAACTGTAAAGCATACTAATACAAATAATGATAACATTATTATATGTAATATGATCATGAAACATCTAAACTTTTATAATGCATTTGTTTTCTAGTTGCATAATTTAAATGCTGTAGATCCCCTCCCCAAATAATATTTTGTATACCCAAAAAGTTTTCTGTAATTTTTTTTTCTACTTTGATATATTTTTAATTTCATTTACTGTGAATAAATTTCTACAATTCTGATTGTGCGTTTTTCTCATATTAATATATCTTTGCCAAAAAACTATGCATACTTAAAATGTAAATCGTGGTATTTACAAAGCAAATGAAAAAATGAGCAATAGTTAAAAGTTTTTACGTTTGAAGTTTCATGAATTCTAACAGTGAGTATTTGCAAATTGTAATACTGCACTGTTATTTTTTACACATTGGAAGCATTGCAGATTTATTTAAAAGAATATTCTTTATTGTTCATTATGTAGTGTATTTTTATGCAAAAGTATTGGTGAATAATCACAAGGCAAATTATACCTCAAAGACATTAGTTTAGAGGTACTAAAGTACTGTTTATATATTTATGAATTTTGTTATTGAGCAGTGATACTATTTAAAAAATCACAGATAATCTTAACACAGCCCAAGTAGTCACTGTCACTATATTTCTAAGGTCACTTGCATTAATACAAAAAATTGGCAACTGAGAAAAATGCTCAATATCACTATTTCTTAAAAATTCAATGCTATAACATGTATCATTAAAAAGCTAGCTTTAAATGTGTCTGTAAAAACTAACCTTGTTAACTGTAGATACATCATGTGCATTTGTCCCTATTTTCATCAGAATAGATATCTTTTTCAAATTAGAATATGTAAAACTAGTGTACTGCAATGTAATACTTGTGCATAATTTTCAGGTACTGCAATTTTCAATGTACATGATTATACAGTAACAGTAATGGAATTAGTTCAGTTTTTCTTAAATATTTTAATTAATTTTGATAGCTTTAATCATTTCCACAAGAATTATATATAATTAGCCACCAACAATGTCATAGTATATAATTTTACATTTTCACAATTAAATTCACTGTCAAGAGCCAAATGAACAATTAGTAATTGTTACATAGTTTAGTAAGATAATTCAAGCGATTTTTCTGTTCATACTTTTTTTGTTTTTTTTTTTTCAAATTTTCTCATGATCACACGAAAATGACAAATGCTATTTTTTTTAATAAATTCTTTCATATAAAAATACATGTTTAAGTGCACTGTTACACTTTTTGTACAATTTTTAGTGGGAAATTGAAACCAAAAAACTTCATTCAACAGAACAGAAATCATAATCCAATTTCTTAAAATTTAAGTCATACTATCAAAAGCAATTTTAATCATAGTTTGTACCAGTGGCATACCGTAAAAGTCTGAGGCCTCCCTGCAAAAATTTTCCTGAGGCCCCTTTTGAAATATTTATGTAATTACTAACTTTTTATGTAATCCCTAGGATTTATAATGCAAAATGAATAAATATTTATAACAGCAAAAATTAGAAACAAAAAAAATTAAAATAAATGCTACATTTGCAAGTTTAAATTTATCTAAAATGTACGGATGACTTAAATATACAAAGACCTTTTTTATCCAAAGCTAGTACTATTTTGTTAACGGTTAGGCACACTTATCAGGAACTAGCAAATAGCCCATTCTTCGCATGGGGAGAATTGCCTTACTTTATTTTGTTTCAACGTATAAAACCTTCATGAAACTTTAAGATTAGACAAAATTTTTCTGAACACCATATCATAAAAAAAAAAACTCAAGCATAACAAGTAAGTTGGTGTGTGCAAGATTTCATTGAAAGAAATAGTCTGTGCTTGTACAAATGTCACCTCTTCATAGTGGGTTGTACTAGCCTAAGTGGAAATGTTCTGAAGTTTTGGAAAGATTAGATATTTTTTAAGCCTTAATTTAGGCTAGAAGGAATGTTCAATGCTTAAATACTCCAAATTAACATTTTGTCACGTGTGAATTACTTCATTAGCTGCTTTTCGTAAAATTGAGCAATTTATATCACCAATAACTGTAAATTTTGGTTAGCATTAGGCACGAGAAAAAAACTTATCTAAGGAGGTCTTAAAATCGTGAGGCAAGACATTATCAATCTCACTTGAAGTTTAATAGTGAATTATAGCTTCCATCAAAAAGAAAAGTTAAATCCATATAAATTTTACTTCTATTAATAGAATAGAAATTCCTTTTTCTCTCCTATATCTTCTCTATGGTTCAGTCTAATAATTCATGCATCACAAAGATAAAATAAATAAATAATAATTAACTATATTCATGCTAACTAGACTTTGAGAAATTAAATTATTTCAAGTTTGACATCACTTTTCAATTCCAGTCTGTTAATATAGCTGGGTTTCTAGTCATTTTAAAACTTGACAGAATGTCATCAATATCATTTGCTGTAGTTAGCTTTACATAAAAAAATGTATTATTGGTCATATTTTATTTGATAGGATAGCGGAGCTCTTTAAATGTGAAAATTCAGAAAATTTCCTAAAAATCGAGAACTTGTAGGTTTGCATTATTGTAAAATTGCCTATGAGCTTTTCAGCATCGCTTTACAAATCTGTGCAAATTTTCAAGCTGATCGATTGAGTACTGTGGATTTATATCCTAGAATACTAGATAGACAAGCTTTCACATTTATACATTCGATAGTACTAGTTTATCAGGACCATGAAAGTATTTAAAGCAGTGGCGTAGCCTAGGGGGGTCACCCCCCCCCCTACATGAAAAATTTCTGGCTACACCACTGATTTAAAGTATCATTTAGTGAATCGGAGAATATGGTTTTACAGTTATTTAAGGTAAGGGGGTTACTGGGAGTTCAATGGGAAAAGGAATAAGCAGTACAAAAAAATCACTGCAAATTTTTGTATGCCTTCTATCTATATTTTTCTGCTAATTCTTAGTAAGGTGTTACAAAAAGTTTTTATTACTAATGCTCTGCTGTTAATTTAAAAAAACGATAACTGAAAATTCATATCTAAATATTTCATTACTAGCTAAAGTACCCGTCCTCGGCGGGTTAGTGAATGAAAATTTCCAAAAAGCAAGAACTTTCGTCAGCATTGTAGGAGTACACAGAATGGATGTAGTATGTTGCCAAAGTAAAGAAAGCGAAGTTATAATTTCATGTATTGTTAAAATATTACAGGTTAGAGAGTAACTAAGTAATATCATTTCATTCGCTTTAGTCATAATTATGTGATGTGCGAACGAATATTTACGCATATTGAAATAATTTTTGCAAAATTTCAAAATTTAATCAAAATTTTTGAAAAATTTGAAGCCTAGATTTTAAGTTGAGTGACAACCTATCATGTCACCCAAATTCGTTTCATTCCCTGCGGTCTTTATTTCGTGATGCTGGAACAAATTTTCAGCATTTTAAAACGATTTTTGAAAAATCTCAAAATGTAAGCAAAATATTTTAAAAATTCAACGCCTATAAATTAAGATTAGCAACTACCTATCATATCACTTAATTTCGTATTAGTCGTTATTACGTGATGTTTGAAGAAATATAAACGTATTTTGAGAGAATTTTCACAAAATCTCAAAATCTAATAAAAATGTTTAAAAAATTGGACTCCTATAGTTTATGTTGAGCAACCATCTATCGTGTGACCAAATTTCATATCATTCGCTTTAGTCGTTATTACGTAATACAGGAACAAAGATTCACTCAGTTTTAAACAATTTTCGCAAAATCTCGAAATCTGATGGATTTTTTTTAATTAGATGCTTATAGTTTAAGGTGAGTGACCACCTATCATTTCACCAAATATCATTTTTTCACCTTTGCAGTTATGTGATGTGCGAACACAAATTTACGCAATTTGAAAGGATTTTTGCAAAATTTCAAAATCTGATCAAGATTTTTTTTTAATTCGATGCCTATGTTTTAAGTTGAGTGACCATCTATCATGACACCCAATTTCATATCATTCGCTTCAGTCGTTTTTACGTGATGCTTGAACACAAATTTACGCAGTTTGAAAGGATTTTCGCAAAATCTCAAAATCCAATCAAGATTTTTTTAAAATGTGGGGCCCCTCTTTCACTGAACCCCCCCTTCCCCCCAACTGCAGGTGCTTACGGTATGCCCCTGGTTTGTACCCTGAATATATTTAAATAACTAAATTTTATATGATTAGTAGAAAAAAAAATGTATGCTGCTCTATGTTTTTGTTATGCTTTTTATTATTTATGTAGTAATTAATTTTCAGCTTTTCATAAAACAACTGAGTGTAACATGAAGTTGAAAATTTTATGCTTTTTATTAGATTATAAATGCAGTATAAGCAATAACATTTTTCTATGTATAGAAAGAATATACCCTAATGTCAATTCTATTTACAAATGCTGCTATTATTTCTGTGTTCTTATTTTGTCGTTCTTAATCAAAATAGTTGTCACAGCCATTAGTTTGATTTTCAAACTATTATCAATTCCTGATGTATAAGCTAGTATGCACAGCAAATTCAATCAAATGTTTTTCAGAAGTATTTTACATTAAACATGTGGAAATTAACTGTTATATATAGGTTTATTTATATTTTTGTGAGGAAAACCATTAATATTTTATCTATTGTTATGCAAGAAATAAATTTTATAATGTGCTAAGTACCTCTGATAAGTGTACATGAGGGGTACAGTTAAAAAAAAAAAAAAAAAAATGTCAAAAGAATTCGACAGAATTCTTTTTTTCTTTTAATAGAAGTACATAGAAATATAGTTACTTTTCAAACACACAAATAATTATTGTAGTCAGGGATGCAATACTAACATAAAAAAGTGACAAGACGCTAAAGCCCATCACATGAGACATTTTCTTAAGAAGGGGCGTGGCCGATGTTTCTTTTCTTTAATAAACTGTCTATTAAATTGCAATTTATCTGTTATACAACAAAGTTGAAAAAAAAAATTTAGAACAATGACCACAGTTTCTCTTTTCCTTTAGTATGACTTGTGAAACACTCGTGATTGACATGACGAAACTGACTACCTTCCGCATTTCCATTTTGAAGCAACTTCCTTTTGATATAAAGGTGATGCATCCCATTGTTGAAGTGGAGGACCATTAAGCATAATAACATTGAGGATGACACATATTTTATTAAAATTTTTGAGTGCAATGAAGTAATGATTAAATTTATGGCACTAAAACCTCATTTACATTTATTGTTGCAACAAGAAACTACTTTTAGGATATCCATGAATGGTGTAAAATATGTAGGAATAAATTTTCCACCTGTTTAAGAAAAAAAAAAAAAAAAAAAAAAAAGGCGAGATAACTGAATAATCAAAAGAGAAAAGAATAAAAGATATAAATAGGTAGTGCAAAAGCCTGACACATCAGAAATGAAGAGCAGGCAAATTTTTTAAACATCTTGTTCTGCAATTCATTGCCTACAAAATTTAATACCACATTTAACATTTGAAATTTTTATTAATCAATACACCCCACTTTAAATAGATGTACCAGGGCTTCACCTTGGAGTGCCCTGGCCTCACTGCACCCCTGATGGTAGCAGTTAATCATTTTTATTTTATGAAGAGCAGATTAATGCACAATGCTGTTCATTGTAACTCCCCTTCTTTTAAACTGTTCAAAAAATGAAACATAACAATATGTTTATTCATTCGTTATAATTTCATAAGAATGAAGCTGAATATATTTCAAAACTTGTTACCCACTTAAAGTGTAGTTATAGGAAAAGAGATCCTTAAATAATAATAATAATAATAACAGCAACTACTGATTGTACGTAATATGGCAAAAGTGTTTCTGATGGAGAAAAAATACCTGTATGAGCACACATAGTGAAAAATGTTTAACATAAAATTGAGGGGACCAATTTCCCCCCCCCCCCTCCCTCCACTAAATAATTTACCTTAGAACCCAAGAAAACCTTAATACTTTTTAATGTGAAATTTTATTATTTTGGATTTCCTGTTAAAATTTACATTTGTAGTTTAGTGTAATTTGATGTCTGATTTTAATTATCATTCACAAAATTGAGTTAGTAACGACAATCTCTGCAGATTTCTGCTTTCAACCTCTGTGTTTCATCAACTGGATTAAGCAGCTCCATCTTTATTTTAAGTGATAAATATTTTGTCCATTTTATTTTATCCAGATTTCTCAGCCGTTATGCACATATTATAAGCTAATTTAAAATTCAAAACACACCAAGTTCACCAATTTTTACACAAAATTGCCAGGTTTCAACAAAGAACTGACCAACTACAGCACCTCATCACTGAATTCAAAAACTAACTGAAAAGTAGATTGAAATGCTTTGACAGTTGCAATACTTCTACGAATCCAAAGAAAGCAGTAATCTAGGCACTGATTAAAAAAAAAAAAAATTCTCCTTGCAAACTCCTTTTCAAATCTGAAAGAAATTTGTAAACTTAATGCACTAGTGTATTTTTGCAAATCCCTTATATACACTTTCTCAAACCACTATTTGGGAACCAATGACCTAAAATGATGTCAAGTCCACATCTGGCTATCTGCAGTCTCAACACACATCGAGTTAAGGAAGAGCCAACTTAACAGAATATTTCTATGTTCTGGCACAAAGGTTGAGGCCACTATCTGCCAAATGAATCTATTGTGACAGCAATAAAAAAGTTATGTCCTAATACTCACCTTCAAACCAACAATATAACTGATTAGAACCTTTTGAAATGCCCAACTTTTTGCACAATTTTCAGTGTCTAAGGTTTCCCCCCCCCCCCCCCCCCCAGTGAATATGCAGCATGATCGTAAAGTGTGCAGGTAATTTCTTGTCACCAAACTAGTGACATTCTGATGAATTCATCTTGCTTCCAGAGAAAAGCCAATATATTGTCCCAGATTTTAGATGTGCTGTATACTGCAGTGATTAATAGAAAAAAAAATGTTCATGAAGGAAGTAGAACCAATTCCCAAAAGTTAAATATTTAGACAAAGAAATTCTAAGACTTGTTGCAAAAATGTCACTGCACATCAAAAGTGAAATCTTTGTTATAAATGATTTTTCTTTCATGTTAAAAGAATTTAAGAGAAATTTGATTTAAAATATTACCTAATAGCACTAAGATTTTTTTGGCTGCTTTTTCACAACCATCTTAGGTGCTCTGTCTTTCCTGTTTTCCAGATCTCCCTCTATATTCGTTCACACATGCACGAGTCAGGACGTGCATATCCATGGACAAGGGATGAAGGGAGATACTAAAAGTAGAGAAAACAACAAGAACAGAACACCTGAAGATGGCTGTGAGGAAGCATTAAAAAAAGCTTTTGTGTTAGGCAATATTTTAAAATTTGAGTTATTTATAATGTAGTATCAAGACTTCAGTATAATTTCACGTTAAACATATTTCATTGTATTTGTTGTTATTGAAGTTAGAGCATCATTATTTGCCAACTGAACTTTTCATGAATATATTATTGAGAAGCATATTTTATCCCTAATTTTGTTTTAAATTGTGTAATTATCAAATACATAACTGTACAGTTTATTATTTAAATTGAAATCTAATGTATTTCTCAAATAATATTACCAACATATATGTTATTGAAATGTTATTTTTAACATTCAATATTTATTGTTTAAATAATTAACATGAAAGTTTCTATGGTGTAATTTAGGTAAAAACATTTTTTCTTTTAATTTAAATGGCTGTGACTTCAAATGTAAATTAATATGTCATACATATATTGTTATTGGAATCCGCAAATTTTTGGATTTTTATTTTTTTCATAAAGTTATTTTTATGAATTAAAATTCCAAATACTTTATTGTTTTTGAGAAAAACTTTTCCTTTTTTTTTTTTAAATTATAAGTGATTTATTCACACAACTCGCACATAGTTTGAAAATTTATGCAGATTTACAAAGAGGTTTGAAGAAAATTTGTCAAGCTTTGATAGCAAAGCATTTCAATTAGGAAAAATATTCATGGTTTTTATGTCTGGCATTTACCATTATTCAACAGTATACAACTGACAAATACAGCTTACTGTTTTAATTTTTATAACTAGCCATTTTCTTAATCAGCTAAGAACCATTAGTAGTTTAGATTGTATACATTTCCACTTGTGTTCTCTTGTCTTTAAGAAATTTTATGACGTGACAATATTTAATGCAACACATTGAAGAAATGGCAATTGGTCAATAGAAAAAAAGGTGGAAACTAATCAAAAGAGGAATGCATTCACTCAAACAAAAAATATAATCATATAGTCAGACAATACAGCATGCAGCAGTGACTTGATATTTTGTTTAAATGAATCTTTTTTGCTTTTTTTTTTCTTTCTTCAGAAATTTTAGTAGATGGTGAAACATTTAACAAGACTGAAATATATATTTTATTAACTTACCAGTTAAAGCAAGATATATAATTATGTGGTATGAACAGAATTTTTTATTTTTTCAAATTCATTTTATATAAATAAAAAACTGGATTATTAATTACATTTTTTTAAATACTTTTCCTGCAGCTATCAAAATATAAAAATGCTTAGAATTTGGATGCAAAAGTGTACAATTCTATTTTACAAAATGTTTACCTGTTAAAAGAATTTCCGAGAAACTTAGTTTGTTGGAATACTAGTCTAAAAGGTCTAAATGTACTAGATCAAAAATATATACAATCAGAGAGAATATATTAATTTCAGTTTAAACTCTTTATTATGTATAATTCAAACAAAAATATGCATAGAATAAATTTTTAAAGTAGAATGTTAAAGAAATAAAGATTAAATGGAATCTGTATTGCACTTTTCATGAACAAGAGAAATTTGATAGAGATGAGAAAGTTGAGGACTAAGTACTTTCCACTTATTTTTCCTTCTTGGAAGTTTCTCCCAATACTTTCTTTCTTTGTCTCACCATGTGAAAGAAAAGTTGTGGAAAAACTGGGAAAATAACATGAGCAGTTAGTATATAGTATAATTAAGTTGGTACTATAACTAACACACATTTTTATTTGATGAATTAGTTACATTAAACACACAATTAATCGTATTCAAGAAAATAAAATGATAGATATTTTTACTGGAACAGTAGTATTGTCTTAAACATGCTACACAGATCATCAAAATTACAAAATAGTGACATGCTCAATGATGTACCTAAGAGACTTGCAACTGCTGCTTATCAAATGGTATGTCTACGTTATAAGCATCTATCTTACTTCAAAAATACCTCATATTAACATGGGGGAAAATTATCATTGTAAACAAGATCTGAATTTCATCACACACCAATTTAATGATTTAAGTAAAAGCAAACAAACTGTTGGAGAAATACTTTCAATTTACTAGTAGGGTGTCCACCAGTGGCTTTTGCTACTAATCTAAAGATAAGGTGATTTGGGTAACTTTTTTTAATAAAAAATGTCATTTTCATTCTATTTTCAAGGCTAAGTTTTAGGCTACTTTTACACTAATTTGAAAATCAGGCTATGGTTTTTGTCAATTCCCTTTTCTTTTCAAAGTTGCAATTGGTCGTTTTTTTTTTTTTTTTTTTTTTTTAACTGTGCGGTAAAAATAAATGTACTACAGTAAAAGACCCAAAATCCGCACAGCTTGGTTCCAGACCTTGTGCAGATTTTGGGTCATAATAGGAAATTTATTCTATTTCCACCCCACTCAGAAAATAATTGAAAAAAGAAATACAATAAAAATCAAATGAAACAAATCATGTTACTTGTAATCAGAATCATAATATAAAAATACAGAGGATTAATACAATACACAAAATTATGAGACTATAGTACAACTTATTTAAACATGTATATTCAATAGTAGTTTAGGACTTTGGGATGATCCAATTAGTTTTTTTTTTATTATTTTCTGTTCCATAACACAGCTTTACTGCTCTACAAATCTGAGATATTTCTTTCTCAGAGCCTAACTTTCATTAAATGCTAATTTATCAACTTTTTGATCAACCTCACTTGTTACTGTGTCAGAGTTTGTGTCACGTGACTATAATTCAGTGTCAATTATGTCACTGTCAGTCATTTGAAGGTTATCAAAGTTATGATTAGAGCTCACAAACTCCTAAAATATCTTTTCAAGTGGGAGTAGCTTATTCAGTTTTACTTTGTGGTTATTCTGTAGTTTTCTGAACTTGCAGCTGGCAGGCCAGATTTCATTTTTTACATTGAACAGACAGTGCAGTTTTTGGATCTTCTACTGTATATGCTCTGTTATATACACTGCATAAAGTAGAAGGACATTTAATTTATTTTTAGAAAAAAATAAAGAAACCTTCTATTTTTACTGATTTTTTTTTTTTTTTTTTTTTTGTAAGCAACATTTTACAGATCATTTAATAAGAAAATATCAATATCATAACCATGATATTCGAAAATAAAACATTAATGACAACAGAAATAATTTCTACCATTTGAAACTCTGTAAAAAAAGTAGAAGGACAGTAACCCAATGAATAAAATACAAGCGGTGTTAGTAAGGAATACTCTTCCCATTAGATTTTATAATTTTGAATATTTTATTTGGAAGTGAATCATACAAAGATTGGATGTCTGTTTGGCAAAAATGATCTATTTCGGGCATACCTCGGACTGGTCCAAGGTACACTACCATTCAAGATAATATAAACATATCAAAATGATGGTAAAGGTGTTAGAGAGATTGCTCGTATACTGCACGTCAGCCCCAATACAGTTTCTAACTTTATCAGAAACGGAAAGAGAAAGAAGACTGGCAGACCTAAAAAGTGAATGCCTCGCGATGAAAGAAAAGTTGCTCACGAGCTTAAAAAGTGCAATGGAAGTATTGCAAAGGCTCGAATTCAAGCAGGACTTACTTATGTGGCAAGGCAAACAGTTTACAACTACATTAAAAGATCCAAAAAATTCATTTTCAAAAAGCGGAAGCATCATCCAAAGTGAAAACAAACACATATTGATAACTGTTTATCTTGGGCTAAGGAACACATGTCATGGACTACAGAATGGATGTCTGTGATATTTTCAAATGAGAAGAAATTCAATTTAGATGGTCCAGATGGTTACCAGTACTACTGGCATTGTCTGAAGAACGAAGAACAATTTTATTCAACTTGACAAATAGGGAGAGGAAGTTTGATGGTCTGGTTAGCAGTTAGATATGGAGGAAGAACAAGTCTGAGTGGTAGGCAGAAGCATACAGACTATATTCAGCTGCTAAATTCTGAGCTTCTTCCTTATGGCTCCGAATTAGGAGGAGAAGAGTGGATCTTTCAACAAGACGGAGCCTCCATTCACACCGTTAATGGAGTTAAAAACTGGTTCATTTCAAATAATGTACAGGTTTTACCCTGGCGAGCTAAAAGCCTTGATCTTAGCATAGTAGAAAACATCTGGGCAATACTTGTTCGTCGTGCATATGCTGGTGGAAAACAGTTTAAATCGATCACTGAGCTCCGAGAAGCATTGAATAGCTCATGGGATCATTTTTGCCAAACAGACATCCAATCTTTCTATGATTCACTGCCAAATAGAATATTCAAAATTATAAAATCTAATGGGAAGAGCATTCCTTACTAACATCGCTTGTATTTTATTCATTGGGTTACTGTCCTTCTACTTTTTTTTACAGAGTTTTAAATGATAGAAATTATTTCTGTTGCCATTAACGTTTTATTTTTGAATATCATGGTTATGATATCGATATTTTCTTATTAAATGATATGCAAAATGTTGCTTACAAAAAAAAAAAAATTCAGTAAAAATAAAAGGTTCCTTATTTTTCTAAAAAAATCCAAGTGTCCTACTTTTTTTACGCAGTGTAACACACAAAGTTTTTTAATTTTATTTTATTCACTCCTTCTTAAATGAAGATAAATGACTTATGTTTATTTCTTCACTACGAAATCATGCAAAATTTCATTCATGAAAGTAGAAATCACTTTGGATTCTGACATTTATTGCATTGTAACCTGTTTCCCACACTTCTCTGGAATACATCTTTGAATCTTTCAAAAACTTCTTCCCAACTTTCATTTTCACACTGTGCTCTACATGATTAGCTTTACTTCTAAAATATTTCACTGCAGGAACGAGTTTTATGTATCCCTTAAGACCTTGAATGTCAATTTGCTTACAGTTATACGAAATGCAATCACCATATCTCTCGCACTCTCTCTACTGACTGGAAAATCCTGATTAGCTTACAGGCCATCGCTAGCAAGAAATAAGCCGACTTTTTTTAAAAGTTGGGTGTAAATATCATGCATATAATGGAATAAAACATTCAATACATAGAAACATTTAAAAATATAAGTGAATATTAGATCAAAAATGCAAGTACTATATACATTCTGTAAAAAAAGTTCCAGGAATTTGTCATTTAAAAAGACCGCCTAAAGAGATATTCAAAATTCTTTTTGTCGCCAAGTTGACACAACTGTCCTCTATACTGACACTGAGTTTGAGCGTTATCTGTCATTTAATTTGTTTACAGTGCTAGATTTTGTCAGTTCATTTCAAGTGTGTTTTGTGATTTTTGCATTCATAAAACACATTGTAACTGGTGATGAGACATGGGTTTATGAGTTTGACATGCAAACCAGTCAAACAAGCTTTAGAATGGTGCCTTCCAATTGATACGAAACCTAAAAAGCTCGTCAAAGTTGATCTGAAGGTAATGACTGTTTTCTTTGATTATCGTGGTGTTGTGCACTCAGAATTCTTGCCAGAAGGTCAGACGGTAAATAAAGAATATTATCTGAGCATTATGCGGCAATTGAGAGAGAAAATTTGCCAAAAAAGGCCCGATTTGTGAAAAGAAAACTCTTGGATTTTGCAACACGACAATGCACCATCGCACAAGGCTATCATTGTGAACGAATTTCTGACCAAAAGCTTAACAAACACCATTGAACAACCACCGTATATCGCTCCAGCCAACTTTTTTCTCTTTTCACAGCTTAAATTACCACTTTGAGGTACCCATTTTCAGTCGATAGAAGACATAAAAGAGAATTCTCTGCAAGAACTGACGTTGATTCCGAAAAATGCATTTAAAAAATGTTTGGTGATTGGATTATTCGTTGGCATAAGTACATTATTTCGAAAGGGACCTACTTTGAAGGTGATAAAATAAATTTGGAAGTTTATTGACCAATTCCCAGAAATTTTTTGACAGAATACTTAGTTGTAGCACATCCATATGCACTTAACAACTAACACATCCATACTGGTTTTCTACATTTCAAAACTACAGGTCTTAAAAAAAAATGTAAAAAAATCTAATTATAGAAATTTATAAATTTTTCATTACTGCAATTGAATTCCTCTCTTTTGGTAACTCTGAAGAATTTAATATTTATTTGCAAGATTAGCAGCATATTTATATACCACTATCATAAAAAACACATACAACAAACATTACGCTCTTTGAGCAATTTGAAAGTAACATTACTGTAAAAGATATTTGGTCAATATTTAGAAATAAGTTTTTTTAGGAAGACCAAATCATAATAGATTTTAATAATGGAATTAATATCATTCTGTGATATGGGAACGGGAAAAAAAGATACAAAGAAAATAAATATACTTACGAGGAATGTATGACAACACGATTAAAATATTTGCATAATAATAGCTAAATGATATATTTAATGGATTTGGTAGCAAAATTGAATAGAGCTGTTTCTTTTTAATGGTATCCAATGCAAAAAATATGTTGCCTACTTCACCCTAAAATGCAAATAAATAAATTACAAGTTGAAAATACATTAACTTCAAAGAAAAGAGTTCATCAATTTACTATGTTAAAGTATATATCTGTCAGTTATGCGCATACAAATCTGATCTTCTATCCTGAACTAAAAGAAATCTAAGAATTCAAAACCTTTCACTTTGATATGTTTTCTGTCACAGTATGAACTTTATTTGGGGGTCAAGGTATCCGAGATGTACATACTAGCACTGTATCGAAGAGATTTAAAATTATCTCTGATTAGTATATTAAATTCAGCATAAATACATTGTTTAAGAAAAATAATTTCTTTTCCAACTTTGGTAAGAAAAAACAAAACTGTGCACTAGTCAGCACACAATTTTTATGATGTTTGAAGATATAAACAGTTTGTAGCTTTTTTAAAATAAGAATTCAATATAAACGTGTGTATGTAGTGGGGGTATAGGAACATCAAGTGGCAGACTGATAATCATCTAGACAATTCCAGGTAAAAAGTTTCAATTTGTGTTTGTTCATCCAACATGAAAACACCTTTCTGAATAATTTTCATAAAAATTAACATTAATACTAATCTAGTAAACTAGCATAATGATAATAAAACTAAAACAAGAAAATAAGTTTTATTTTTATAGTTAATAAATCTGAGCCTTATGAACGTACATTACAAAGATTTACCTTACTGAAAAATAAGTAAACAGAAAAATCCCAACATTGGGAGACACAGATTTAAACCGGAATATGCATATTCAAATAGCACATTTAGCAGACTGGTTTCAACTGTCTAATACATTATTGCCAGTTCTAAAATGTGATTGACGGTTCTATAAAACTTCACAAAATCAATACTTTACTATGGCTAATGCATGAATAATGTGTTATATAGCAATGTTGACATATTTTACTAAGCCAGTTTGATTTGGTGTATACCTATGTTTACATATTTTTGTTTTTTTTAGCACGATATAATTTACAATTTAGAATCACTACTATGTCATACACAGAATTCCTTTAGGGGAGGGGGAAGGGGAGTGGATATTGGGATATATCCCAACCCTCCCTCCCCCCCCCCCAAAAAAAAAAAATTAAATTCACTATAAACACAAGATTTATGTCGTGCAGAAATTCCGTCCATTTGTACACATATAAGTTCATATCTCCCTCTCTGAAAAATTTTCCTGGCTACATGCTGAGGGGGATGGGGAGTTATGGGCATAATCTTTATGATGAAAATAAATTTATAGACTATCTTAAAAAATTTTCAACAAAGGGAGAATTTGAACATCCCCCCCTCCCCCCTCCATCCCTGGGTGCTGTGCCCATAGTCACGCCAATATACACTTCTATTGAATCTGCAATAAAACAAACAAACTTATTTACAAAAGTGAAAAAATTCTAATTTTATTTTATAAATTTATTTTGATAATATACATACATATGTGTCCATATGCTCATACTTATGAGTTATAGCAGTAACCAAACTTCAACTGCCAGACAACTGAGGAATATCACCAACATTGTGAGGAAATCTCAATAAAACATTTGCAGTCTTGAGGACATATAGAGGGAAACTATGATACAGATTTAGGAAATGTGGGTGTTATTGTTATTTATTTTCAGATTCATGCTTTGCGAGCATGGCAAAAAGCATAGCTGTCAACTTCGGGTAATCATAATGTTACCAAGCAAGTTCAGTGGCTACTATAACCTTCAAGTACCCATTTATGCACAGATTTAAATTGAGCTAAAAATTTTGGTAGACTTACTATTACACCAGCTGGATAGAGCACATAGAAGAAAGTATATCTATAAAAAGATTTCCTTTTTTAAAAAATGTTTATACAGAGCATGATAATATATACAAAATGCAATAATTTTAATAGAAATCTAAGCTTATACAGTAATACTGAAATGCATCTCTGCTACTGAGATGAATATTAGCCAGCATTTGAAAATGTAATTCTGATTTCCAAAATTTTAATAAAATTACTTTGGCATATCTGTCTTCTGCATATTTATTTTAATTCATGCTTGAAATGTTTACTATTGTAGCTAATTTTAATGACATTCAGAAGTACTTTACCTTCCTCAATCTTATATAATAAAATCTGAGAGTAAACAAAGTTTGTAGCTGACTGGCTGGCTATGTATGTGGGTAGGTGTGTAACCTCCAATCTTCTTATGCATGTGCCTTTTGACAGCACCCAGACGGTTGGTCGCAGACCTAATTTTGTATACGGCTTCACTAGGACATATCCTAACACACCTCGGCACGGTTTTTTCGAAACTCGAATAAAAAAATGTTTTATTTTATGTTTTATGCAATTTTTGGCATGTTTTCTCGCACAATATGTAATAACGCTGGTAATTACACTCGCAGTAAAATAATATTTGCACCATCAGATAGAGTAGGAAATTTTCTTTTAAAAACAGTTTGTTCTGACTGTAACATAATTTGTAGATTTTGGGAATTTTTTATATAAAATTAATTTTGACGATATTTTTTATAACAATTTTAAAACTGTTGCATCTTGAATTCTGTCCGTCATAACTTTTTGATATTTTGCCAAATGACGGAGCATGCACTTTGCCCTCTATTAAAAGAAAAACAGGAGAAAAATATAAATTAGGAGATTTTTTTTTATGAATTTTTAACTGAAGAAGGATTTTGAATTCAATAGCAGCCGCTGAAAATTTTTGCTATCATATCTTGCGGTTTGGTTGTCTTAAACAGTAACAATGAATAGACTTGCGCATTGAAAAAAAAATAAATAATAAAACTACATTTAAACTAAACTTCCAAGTTTTCGTAAGTGAAATAGATCTACGTCATTTTGATGTAACGAGCTTCAAACACTTTTTGGAACTCAATCAGAATAACAGACAATCCCTATGAATTGCCAAGTATAGCCATTTATTAAAATTTAAGATTACATATCATTTTCAGATTTTCATTCTCGCATCCTGAAATCCATTAATCAGAATCTTTTATAAAAATTTTATGAAGTAATAAATTGCACGTTAAGGCCTTCATTCAAAGATAAATAACTTAAAAATATAAATTAGGAGACTTTCTTCAAATTTTAACGATGTTATTCGAAAAAATCATGTGATTTTGGTACATAATTACAAATAAACTATTTATGCCAGGCACTTCAAAATTTTGAAACTGTCTCTTTACAAGCTGTATAACATACTGCAAAGACAGGCCAATCTGTATCAGTTTCAATACTTTTAGAAAAAATTCTTAAGAATTGGAAATTTTCGCAAAGCGTGTCACTCTTCGAAAAATCTTGCAGCTCAAATCCATGTTTAAGAATTTTTTCTGAAAATTTCACAAAAGCCACAGCGTTTTCGCTTATCGTAGTGTGTAAAACAGCTTATGAAGAAACATCTGGAATTTTTCGGAGACCATGGTGCTATTAGTTTATTTCAATTTGTGTACCAAGACAAAAAACATAGTTCTTTTTTTTCGAAGAACAGCCTTAAACAACATTTTGAATTTAATGCTCCCCGGTTTCCATAGCAATGGCAGGAGAGAAATATTTTGCTATAATAGAAAGCATGAATCTCTTATAATAGAATCTGGAATTAAACAAGCACATGTACGTATGTACCTATGTGAGCCTATCTCCTCCGGAACAGTGGGGAATTGAGTTTTGACCAAAGTGTCAACAGATTCTGAAAATTCTGAGGAAGGTCTGCTAACTCAAATTTCAAGAATCGAACTATTTTAAGCGATGTTGATAAAAAACATGTGAAAAAAGGCTAATTTTTGCTTTCTGTACATAACCCCTGTAGTGAAATAACCATCGTGGTTGCCATGCATGGCGATTTTGCTGATTAAAATGTTTTAAATTCTTAAAGTAAAAATAAAAGAATAATGATGATTTTTGTTGTTGTTAATATTTGTAAGGTTTTTTTTTTTTAACTATAATAGCGTGTGCATGGGAAATCAGAACAGAAATGAAATGTTTTATACACAAAATAATTAGGATTGAAGATTTCTGAAACTAATATGTATAATTTTTTAGATTGGCAAAAAATAAGATGGCTGATAGGTTGATTTTGATAAAATGAGTTCTAGCGGTTTGCACAGTTTTAGGCTTGGTGCAATTTACTGAGAGCTTAAGGCAATACCATTTTTGAAAACAAGTGTATAGGTTTTATTAGAATACAGCATTAAATTTTAATTATCCATGCAGAAATAATGCAGTTACTAAGGGATTTCATGCAATCTGTCTTCAGAGTTCTCACCAATTAAGCAAATTGATTTAAGTTAGGGGAATCCCGCTAAATTTTAGAAAATTGCAATCTTCGCATTTAGTACATCGGAGTTAATGATGAATAAAGCACGTTATAGTTAATAATTTAAAATGCTACTACTTTTCAAATAAATGACCACTTTACTTTTTAGCGATCAAACCATATAAGTGACTGATAGTTCCCATTTTGATTGCTGTTAAGTTAATCCTTCGATTGATTCCCTGAAAAACACTGATTGAATGTCCCCGCTAGTTACAAAATAAATTGTGTGGTATCCTATGTTAATGTCCATACCACAGACTAATTATATACAGGGTAGTTACTTCCCCTACCAACAGCATTCTGTAGCTGTAACCGGTGAGCAGATTGCTACCAAATTTGGCATATGGACTGTACACGAGATCCACTCAAGGGAATTTTTCAGAACATTTAGTTTAAAAAATGTCCACTTGATGTCATTTTGCATGGTGAAATCAGCTCAAATATTACCCAAATTAGTGAATAAATGCACTAAAACTATTGAATAAATGTTAAAATTGTATTTTTCTAATTAGCCATTTCCATCATTAAATTTGCCGTTTTTCATGCAAAATACCACCTAGTAAACATCTTTTGAACTAAATTTTTTATTTCAAAATTCCTTGAGCACATATCATGCATAGCCAACATACGAATTTTGGTTATAATCTGTTTGCCCATCATGAAGCACTGTTCATAGGAGAAGTTTAATTATAACCACCCTGTATATTTAATTAGCTTTTATAAAAGCAATATCATTTTGCAGTATTATGCAATTGCATAATTTTATTTTTTTTTTTTTTGGGGGGGGGGGAGCTTACATTTTGTTATTGTTCTTGTTTTTATTGTATTACTGATTCAATATTTTTAAATTTAAGCAAAAAAACTGCTATTACATTTTACCATTACTATGAAAACTTAAGATTTTCTTGTGACCTGAATTGCTTTTGCTGCCAGGCTCAAAATAAGTTTTGAGCCCTGGTGGGAACTTTAACTGGTGGAAAACAGCTTTTGGCAGTTATATTTGGTATTTAATTGTTTTTAATCCTAGCACTTACTAAGCTGCTTGATTTTTTATCGTTGTAAATCAAACATTTTATTTTCTTATGTAAAACAGAGCCCAAAAAACAAAAACAAGTGTACTACTAGCTTCCAGTATACTTTATGTTCCAGCCTTTCTACATTTGTAGATTCTTCAACTTTTCTGCTACCAAGGAAAATGGACCTTTTGTACTGCTCGAAATGATCATATTGCTGATAGGTACCATTTATGTGTTATTATAGAAGGTTTTTATCAATTTTAATTTTTTCATACTATTAGCTTCTCAGTAAAAGACAAGGTGTCTCAGAAGTCTAATCCCTGATTATAAATATGCATAAAACAGAAAGTACAACACATAGGACAAATATTGTTTATCGGGAATTGCATGTAACGTATTCAAGTTTTTATGTAAATAATGTTCCCAGGGTTGTACCCAGAAAAAAAAAAAAAAAAAAAAAAAATTGGGGAGGGTTCCAAATGGTTGAAAAGGCAGAAATTTTCAAACAAGACTTCATAATTATTGTTTCATTTTTAAAAAAATCAAAATTTTGGGGAGTGTCTGGATCCCCTGTGTGCAGCCTTGAATGGGGCATTGTTTGTTTCATGAAGTGTCCTAACATCCATCCAGGGCCGGCCCTAGCAAATGCGGAACCCTGGGCAAATCCTGTGCACAGGAGGTACACAGTCTGCCCGACGCCAGCTTGGAAGTTGCTCACGAGTTGTGCCTATCCACTAAGAGTTAGTAAAATTGCAAACAAATAAAGAAAAAAAATAATGCTTTTAAAAATTAAATATTGGTGCTTTAACAGTTGTAAAATATTTGTTAAGTTACAACAAAGACAAAAAAAAAAAAAATTTCTTACATTTTAAAAAATATCTTTACTGTGGTATCATGATTTGAGAAGAAAAAGCAGCTTATATTCATTGTTGAATATAAGCTGCTTTATATTCAACAATGTCATATTCAATTGTTGAATATGAGACCAAAAGAGCACACACACAATGTCACACAATGCACACACACAATGTCAATGTCATATTCAATTGTTGAATATGAGACCAAAAGAGCACACACACAATGTCAATGTCATATTCAATTGTTGAATATGAGACCAAAAGAGCACACACACACAATGTCAATGTCATATTCAATTGTTGAATATGAGACCAAAAGAGCACACACACATTTTTGAGTTTTTAAAAAATGTAATGTTTAATATATTGCCAAATAGTTAAACAATGAAAGATATACAAACTCTTACAAAAAATTGAATTTTCTACATTTCTTTTCAGCAAACTCGTCAGTAAGTTTGTCAAAATTAAGACGTGCAACAAATGTATAAAAAAAATTACATGACACAGAAACGTTATAGTTGTAATTTTTATATTTCCCTGAAAACTGTAATTGTGGATGTGGGACAGGGGGTAGTTGCCCCACTTGCCTGCATCCATCCCCCTCCTCCCTCACATGGTGGGAGTTGGAATATTGCCTGGATATATTTCAGGCAACTAAGAGCACACATAGAAATTAGAGTAAGCAAATTTGCTAATAGTGTATGCAAAAATTTTTATATTTTACCTGCACTTCAAAATCAAAAGTACTTGTCTATGTGTCATATTTTATGTCTCCTGCCTGTTTGTGATCACAAAGACTTCTGAGACACCCTGTATTGTAAGACATTTAAAAAAAACTGTTTAAATTGTAGTCATTTTGCTCCCTCACGTAAAATTATTTCACAAGTATATTTCAAAGCATTTATAATTGTAAAATTTTTAGACAGCACATATGAAATGGCATCACTCAACTATTTTATTGACCAAAATCTCAAATACAAAATTGTCAAAACTGTTTTATGGCTGTGGCAAGCAAATGTTAAATTATACTTACCTACACCATGAGTGAAGCCAAGACGGTTTTCCAAGAAGTTGAGAACAGTAATATGAATACCTTACAACTTCTGTTATACTCCATGCAAGAAGAGTAAGTGCTAATGTTGGAGAGTCATGAACCTACAAGTATTATATATATTAACAGTGATGCAGTAATAATGAATTTAGACAGCTTCTAGCTTGAAAAATTCCTAACCAAATTTATAAACATTAATGGGGACAATAATAAACTTGAGGCTTCTACTTACATATTTTTAATATTCCTGCAAGCCTATTTCACACATAGAAAATATTCTTTGAAACTTTCAGTGCACATAATGTCATACTTTTTTGATAAAGCACAATTTAGTATATTGCTTATGTTTATATATTGTTTATACTTAGTGTAATGCAGATATTCATGATCATAGGGTATCTATTACTATCTATACCAGTATGCAGACACAAATTAAGGCCTATCAGGGTCCTCAGTAGTGCTGTAAAAGTAACGACAAAATGAGTATCCGTATGTATTTGTTACTTAGATGTTCACTATTCGTTACTAAGTATTCGTTACTCGTTACTTTCGTTACTACTAATAGAATAGGATCATACGCATCCGAATACCAAGGAATCTAAGGGATTACAGATATGTATTCTAATAGTACCAATACAAAGTACATTAAAATCAGACATTAGAAGAAACAGAAAATTTATTTAACATTTCAAAAAGTATAAAACTGAATGTGTAGATGAAATACATAACATCAACCACTAGAATTATAAAATTTACTATGAATTTGCCAGTAGTAGTTTGATACTGCTAGTGCAGCCATCTATGAGCGTATTATTTGCTAGATTATACTGAAAAGAGGAACAATAAAAATAAATATTTAAGAGATTGACATAAAATTTTTGGAAATACCCATAAAGATTGTAAAACAAATCAGTTTACCAAAAATCAGTGGCAATGTTTCGAAATATTTACAATGTGAATATGAAATAAAAGACGTAAGCATAGCAAAATAGTTTTACAAATTTATAAGAATAGTAAAAATAATAAAATAATCACACTACAAAATTAAATGAGAATATGAAAAAAAAAAGAAAAAGTTAAGTTCGCAATCCTGCTTCGGAACCACCCTGAAAGAAAGAATTCTGATTGCACCACTATTTAGTACTAAAATGTTAGAAAGCCCGACATTAGCACCCCTTACTAACGTGCTTCTCTTATATGTATTGCTCCTCTACAATTATAAGAACACCCCCCTCCCCCCCCCCTGCAAAAAAAGAGTTCAACTGCGCATAATAACATACTATACACCGGATCGTATCCCCCCATTGTACGACCCATATCAATAGAGCGGCAGATACTATTCCATCTCCATAACTGTAACGAAACATACGGATTCTTCCAAACCTCATCAAAACGATTCCATTCGGCGCGGCACAAACGAATTGCAACCAGAACATACTTCTCCTCAAATACCGAAACTGATTTTTCCCTCCCAACAGCGAGAATCCATAATACTTCCGGTATCTAGTAACGGAAAGGAACATACTATTACTCAAATACCGAAATTCATTTTCTCCCGTTCGAAGTTCGAACCTGGTCGATCCGAAATGCAAACTCGAAAGTCATTTTCCCCATTGAAACCGCGATCCGATATCCAGTAACCCCAGTAACAAATAACGCCTCGCCTGGCAGTCTGTATTCGAAGTTCGAAGCTGCTCGATCCGAAACATCTTCGGATCGAGTAACGAGTAACGATATCAACCGAAAAGTAACAATTCGTTACTTCGAGTCTGAGTGATTATCCGTATCTTAGTACCGAATACATGCGGTTTGCTTCAGCTCTAGTCCTCAGGCTATGCAATTCTTGAGGCCTCTACTCAAATTTCATTTATGCTCTTAACTTAATAATGATGGTGAAATTAAGTAAATGTTTAGCTTAATGATCATCGGGTAGATATAATTCTAAACAAACATGATGAAAAATGCTAAAAGTGAATGATAATGTATTCAATAGTGCATTATAGTATATCAATGAATATCATCAAAGTACCAATAAAGCTTCAACTACATAAACTTCTCACCTTTTCAATCTCATATCAATTAGATTCAACTAAAAAATGTCTTAATAATGTCAACAGATTTTCATGTGCACAGAGTCACAAAACAAAAGATTTGAATGCTTGATTCTAATACTTTTTGCCTTTAATTTTCTGTCATGGAGTACTGTACCCTAAAGCAGGTAGGGCAACCTTTGAAAAGTTATGGGTCAAACTTTATGATAGCAAAGTCGTGGGCCAAATTTTAGGATGTCAGTGAAGTTGCAGGCCATATATTTGGGATTTATATGGGATTTTGAATGTTTTATATGAAGTTTCAATATGTTCCACAGGCCGGATCAAAAGCTGGTTTAGGCCACATCTGACCTGCAGCCGGAGGTTGCCCATATATGTCCTAATCTAGTGGCATGTTTAGTACAAAAAGAAAAAAAAAAATCCATTTTATATCTTAGCCAAGTGTAGCTACAATATAAAATGAAATGTAGCTTCTACTTACATATTTTAAAATTAAAATTAAACCTTAGTAGTAGTATAAACTTTTAAAGTAAAAAGGATGGAATAAGATCTTTGATTAATCTTAATTTGTTGTATGCTAGTGGTAGAATGTATGATTATCCTATTTACATACCTCCAATTTCATCATTCAAAAACAATGGAAAAAAAAAAGGTTTTAAGTAAGCATTTTTATTTATAATTTTATAGAGTAGCCATCAGAATCTCATATCCGCAATTACCAGCCTCATCCCAAATGGCGAGCTCTTTGTACACTTCTATAAATTTTGAAAAAGTTTAGGGAAAGAAAAAGAAAAGTCTAATCAGCATATAAAATTCTGCTGATTAGCAGAATTTATGTTACATTTTTAGGTACTTACGTATTATCCCGGCGGTCCATCAAGACTAGTGATTTTTTGCCAAGAGAAATGCCGGGCATATGGAATTATTAATGGTTTTGAATATGATTGCAAACAGTTTGGCAACTTATACAAGTTTTGTGCTACATTTTTAAACTACAAGAAGGCACAGCTAGTATTTTATGATAAATGCAAAATTTATCTTTGGTTAAAACACAACTTGTACAGAACTATGTGAAAGCACATAAGATTTTGATGAACATAAAATACTGTGTTTCAGTTTTCTTTTTTTTTTTTTTTTTTTACACAAAAATACATATACATTTTAAATATGATTTGTTCTCTGTCTTTCACTATTATTATATTTATCTTTGTTTTAATTTTCGACTTTAATATTTCCAAATTCATGTCTCCAAATACAGCCAAAGAACATTTATATTTATTTGGAAAAGGGAAAGGAATATTTCAAATGATATAAATAGCTGTATTAATTTGGCTAATAGCTGTATTAATATTTTAGCAAATTCTGAGCTATTTTACAGCTATTTACTTAGAAAGTAATTTTGCTTAATTAAACTATATTTAAAAGTATTAAACACAGTAATAGAACAAAATAGGATATACAGAGTAGGAGGGCTTTGTCTTTTCCCTGGAGAGATTAAAAAAGTCAAACTACATTTATCCCTTTACAGTTATGATACTCACTAAACAAATTAAAATTCATATTTACTTTTTCAATCGGCATCATAATGCCCCAGACTTGCATAACACGTGATGCTACTTGAACCGCAGTAACAACAGGGTTAGCTGGAACTAAGCGAACGATCGTATGCAGAACCTATAAGCATAAGATTATTTTAAAAGAATTATTCGCAAAAAATGTTGAAAAAGAACTTGGGCAAAGATTCCTTCTACTCAGGGACAGACAGGGTGTAAAAAAAATCAAATTAATCAGATTTTTTTTATTTCAAACAAGAATTTTTTTAGATAGTCAAAAAAAAAAAAAATTAGATAGTTTAAATAAGTCTAATTGCTTTATGTGAAGATTATATAGACAACTAAGTATCTAGTTGTGGATAATCTATATGCATTAAAATGCTAAGGCGGCTCGAGGGGCACATTCTTGGAAGCACTTTTGATGCAGTTTGACCATGCGCATACTCTCTCTGACCAATCAGAAGCCAGTACTAAGCCTTTACTAATAAAAGACTTTCTTTACACATGAGTATGGCATTTCATAAGACATTATATCAGTTTCACACCAAATTAAAAAGCATATGAAAAAAATCAAGTCGAAATGTATTTCTTAAAAGAACCAAATTATAGGAATTAAAGAGTCTGTCCATAAATTTTTAAATTGCTAATACAATTGCATGGACAGCAGAAGTTTAAAATTTCAGATGATGCATTTTTCCAAAATGATATAAATAGCTGTATTAATTTGGCAGTTTTCTTCTGAAAGCATCAATTTAATGATGTTGGATGCTGAATCAATTGAGCACAATCACCAATCACTTTCAGTAACCTAGCACTTTGGTGTCATTTGCAGTCTAGTTTTGCAGTCATGGGTTGGGGGAGTTATGCACATGTTTCAACGTTTCCAAAAGAACTAGATGAAAACGAAAGGGAACAAATTAGCGATAAAAGCACCAGTTAAGGAATTTGAAGACACTTAATCATTAAAACTACATTCATTGGCACCCCCACCCCCCAAAAAAAGAATAATAATAAAAACATATATAAAATAATGTACTTGCATGTTGTTCTAAACCGCCGTGTTAATTCTAAGTTATGGTTGCCACATAAATACAAAATCTTCATGGTAACTGCTTATGTATTGTTGCCACCTTGGCAAAAAAGGGGTGTTTTAAGTAGGAATCAACCAGACTCTACTTGGCACAGTTTTAAAAATCGCAGTTTTGGAGCATTTCCCCATCTTGCCTCCATGAGGGAGCTATAACGTTCTCAAAGACAGTACGGAAGTTCTAAAACTATTTTTTTAAATCTAAATGCTGGAATTTTTTTTAGCCAAAATCATCCCTTATTTATAGCAAGGATACTTTCGTATTATCCTGGCAGTCTGCCAAGACAAGCGATTTTTTGCCAAAATAAATGCTGGACACATGAAATTATTAATAGTTCCAAATATAATTGGCAGCAGTTTGCCGCCACATTTTCCGAAAAAATAATTCAGCAGGAATGACCGATTGAATAATATGCAAGTACCCTCAAGGGTACTCCTCATACGTAAGTAGGCAAGGGTGAATGAAATCATCTGAAGTTTAAAACTAACTTTTTAAAATCTAAACACTAGAATTTTCTGTCAGCAGTTGTCACATACCTTAGTTAAATCATAGCACCGGAGTTCAAAATAGCAGCTTTCACAAAGGTTGCCATATATTCACAGAAAGTTGCCAAGGTTATAACATTATGCATCTATTCCCTAGTAGGGAGAGTGGAATAAATGTTATCCCCACTAGTAGGAAAGCTGGGTTGAAAGTAGGAATCAACCTAGCATTACTTCTATTTATTTATTTCTCAGTTGCCAATAAATGTATTTTTAATAATTAAGTATCTTCAAATTCCTTAACTCATACATTTATCACTAATTTGTTCACATTCGTTTTCATGTTACTCTTTTTGGAGATGAAACTTGTGCTTGGGCAGCTTGCAAACATGCGGCGATTTTTAGGTTGACAAGAGTAGGTGGCTTAAAGTAGAAATCAACATATGAAGCAAATAAAAAGAAAAGGATAGAACAAGCACTCGTACACAAGCCTGTTAAAATTTAGTATCGATGAGCTCTATTGAAAATACCAGATTAAAACCTATCTTTACGGGTCATTCCATGTTAAATCAAAAAATGGGCTGTGCCACACCATTTTTGATTTTCAAGAAATTTTGTAAGTGATATGTATCTATCTTGTGCATCCCAAAACAGTTTTTTTTATTTCTTGAAAAAATTTTGCTAATTTTTTTGCTGAGATATAGCCATTTGTTTGCTCTGTGGATGAGTAAAAATTGCCATTTTAGGCTCATTTTCTAAAAGCTGTAGAATTTTTATTTGAAATAGCAGGAAGATCAGACAGACTTATTGGAAAGCTTAAAGAATGGACTTTTAAATGTGCATAATAAAATAGATTTATGTTAAGCCTAAATACAGTTTCTTGGCCATCAAGTAGTCGTTCACAAACTAATGATTTTTGTCATTTTAGACATTAAAAAACATGAAGGACTCGGTAACAAACCATTTTTTTTTCTCTTACACTTGAATATCAATACCATACATTAAAAAAAAAAAAAGAGGTGTTACTTGTGGTCCTTCATTCTGAAAAAATTGCTTAAATTTTCAAAAAATTGAAAAATGTGCTTTTTCACACTTCAAAAAAGTCATGTAGGACAGGTGATAAAAATCTAAAAATGACATGGTACGAAGCTTCTTATACTGTACTTTAAAACAAAATAAAAATTGTCTTATTAGAAAACACAGAGGAGATGCACACTTTTGAAGAAATATAAAAAACACTCCTTGCTATTGAGAATATAGGTTAACTTTTCACCCCCCAAAAAAGTCATGTGGGATAAGTGATAAAAATCTCAAAATGACATGGTAAGAAGCTCTTATACTGTACTTTAAAACAAAACAAAAATTGTCTAGCTATTCCAAAAGACAGAGGAGATTTAATATGTACTCTTCTTTTTTTAGTCAACTAGGGGCCAAAGCACCTAGACTAGCTACGATTGCTTACCGTATGAGGCATTCAGCCCCTAATAAAGCTTATTCGTAAAAATGGCATAATTGACAAAACCTGAAGATTGGATCTGACAGAATGTTACCGAGCTACACATTCCTTGGTTCTTGCATGCTCCTTGGAAGAACTTCACACTATTTTTAATTGTGTAAAACCTATGGAACACCTTACGTATTTGACAGCCACGGCAATTATTCATAATTTGGCAACTTACGTATACATATAGTTCAGTGGCAGCCCGTGGTCAAAAATGTTAGTGCAGCCGGAAGCATATGAGCCCCACCCCCCTTTCCTCCGGAGAGGATATGAAAATCTTTGTTACTGAATTCGAAAGCTGGCGGATTAAGCCCTCACTGAGTAAAAAAAAAATAAAAAGAAATTACATAAAAAATGTCAGAGATCCTTTTTTACTTCCATAAAATGGACATAAATTTCAACCAGCCGCTCTTATCCTCAAAATTGCATCAATCCGTGTCTGATTCGAAGTTTCCTTAGAATTTTCTTTTGTAACGATAACTTGAGAAGAAAAAAAAGAAAACTTACTTATTTTTTATAAGTCAAATCAATCCTCCTTTCTTTTAAACATGCGAATCGGTCAGTGATGTCCCCATAAAACGGCGTTGTTTTAATTCGGATATTAATAATTTTAAAATCTCTTTAAAACTTCCCATGTTTAAAGAATTTTCTCGCTCGCCATGTCTAAATGCCAGTTCTTGCTTACTTAAAAACAATATTGCTTTGATGGGTACTTGTCCATTCATAAGCGTCTATTCAGGCTTACTTTCTTGATAAATTCAGCAATATAAAGTCCAGAGTTTTCCAAACATATATTCTCCTTACCCCCCTCCCTCACTTCTCGTCTGAGCGAATCAGTTAGTCGAGTTCTCAAGTTCAGCCGCCGTTAGAAAATCTTCCATCGGCTGTATCAGCTGCATACTCCCTATGCCGGAGAGGCTGCTGATGTCGTTGTCATGGCAACGGTGCTGCCAATTTTCTTTTCAGCGCTCTGGGCTGAACCAAAGATTTTCCCAATTGAAGTGCAGGAAGATTAAAGTGCTTTTTTTCTGAATGAGCGATCCGGCCACAATACGTTTTTTTTCTGTTTGGTTTTTTTCGGAGATTTTTTTAATTTACCGTAGGAATTCCACAATTCTAATCTGAATTTAGGAAAATTAGTAGAATAAATTATTTTAAAGTATGTGCTGATAATTTCAAGTGCAGCCCGGCTGTACTTGCTGTATCCCACGAGCCACCACTGATATAGTTAATAATTATTTCTAAGAAAACAGTGCTTCATACGTTTTTTTTATAAAAACTACGGATCAGCTATTATATCTTGCTACTAATGGCAACTTTTCATTATTTGGTGATTTAGACATGTTCATAACTGATAATCATAGTTCATGTAAGGTTGCCATGAAAAAAGTTATCCGCACATTCATATACATAATTCTTTGCAGATTAGCTTATTTAGCACCATGAAATATATCACTTCGTTGCAAGGGCAAATATCCAAGCTGTACTTGATATAATGGCATAATTAACACAGCCAAATATTTCTGGTAATTTCAGGGAAAATATATTTGAATAGCAGGTATTTTGAGAAATGTTATATGTATAGAAATCTTCATATACTTATTCTGGTATGGAAAGTGGTTGAATACAGGACAAAACCTCAAAATATGGGAATGCCCTATATAACACAGGATAATTGGTCACTTTGTGATTAAAATAATTTACCTTATTCGACATGTCTTAAATATTCCGACAAATCTTGGATGCTCAAGTACATTATCTACATACTTATTTATAGTAGATAATTAGAAATATTCAGAAACTAAATTCATATACAGTTTAATTAGAGTGACCTCTCACTTATGCATCTCTGTTATATGTGTTTCTCTTTTATACAAAAATTTTGGAAGGTCCTGTCATGAGGAATAAGAAAATAGTGATATAGAACTCTTACTTATAAGTGCCCCTTTGAATTGTCTCTCTCAGTTACATGAAAATAAACAGCGCAATTCACAAATCCTGACACACAGATGCACTTTTCTCTGTCATCCTCGAAAACACGCTGTTTAAAGATTGTGATTGTTGGGAGTGTAGATGAAAATATAATATCAAGTAAACTAAGACACTGGAATTGTTTTTGATGAAATACGGGTAAAGATGATAAATAAGATGGTAATGATGCAACTCATTTTTCTGTCCCATCCTATGTTGCTGCTTTACGAGTCCTAAAATAACTGAGACGTTATCTGTAAAACTATGGCTTAACTTACTACAGTAACATATTTTAATGAATTAGAAGAAATTATAATACAAACGTAGCCTTAACAAAGTAAACTACAGTACTGATGACATTTTGGAAAAGGAATGTTAGTATAATTAAAGTTTCTCTATGTAAAATGAAATTATTTCATTTTACTTTTGAATTAAATGTTAAGGGTCATTCCATGTCAAATCAACACATTGATTCAGACTTGATGTCTCAGATTTTCATAATTTTTGGTATTCAGTAATATATCATTGACTTATGAAAAAATACCAAATTTCAGTTATGTTGCACATTTATTTTTGAAGTTATTAATTTTTAAAGTTTTAAATTTTTATGAAAAAAATTCATATTTTGGCACCTTTAGATGACTATAGGCTGGCAACCAGTGATGGTACAAAGCTGAGAGTGGTCTCATTTTAAAGCTGTTGAATGGGGCTTTAATATGATATGCCACAAGATAGGGGTACAATTTTAAAATTTAAATTTCTCGAAAAGTGGCAATTTTAAAAATTCCAAAATATTGTCAAATATAGTATGTAATATTTTAATACATACAGCAAAATTCTATCATGGGATCTCAATGGGATCAGGAGATACTGTGCTTCAGAAATACACGTGTTGTGAAAAATACCAGAATTAGTTTCGTTTAAGACAATTTTGAATATTTCATTGAATGAAACAAGCAACACATTTCAATGAAACAAGAAGTGACTATTACTTTTACATTTTTTTAAATGGAGAAAGGTCACATAGACACTTGACAAAAAAACTCCAATATTATGAGTAAAGTTAAGGGTTAACAAATTAGTTCATCGTGACTTCAATCGTTGGAAAATACCCACACATTTGTTCACTTCACAGTCTGGTAAACTGTATGTTCGGCCAGTCAGTGTAACGGGGTTAACTTTGCATATCACATCTGCAAAAGGGATCCACAGTGTATCAGGTGGTGTGGGATATATAAATGACGGGATGGACGAATGTAACTTGCACTTTACTGCAGTCTTCATCTTTATCAAGAACATAACTCAACCACCAAGTGTCACCATAGATGGATGTTACATACCCACTAATATCTGCAAATATCTGCTGTACGTCCTTTACAACAGGAAATATGCTCGAAACAACTGCAGAAGAAAATTTCACATTTACTTTGGTTCCACATTTGAGAGGTATGAAGGCATGAAATTTCTGGGTGCCTGATATAGTTACAGCTGTATTGTACCGGTTGGCCAATTGTTCTTCAGTTTTAATGCATTCTTCAAGGGTCACAATACAAAGTCTATGTTAGATATGTTCTGATGTGACCATTCAAACAGTTGCCTTTGCATCCATAATTTGGTCCTTATACAGTCTTTGTAGGCTTGCTCCGGCTGCTAGTCTTTTGGCTGTGCCCCCCAGGACATCGCATGGTCCGTTACCATGTGCTGTTGCTGAAAAATGCCATTCAGCCTCAGTTCCAAAATCTTGCTTATGATTACACAAGTTAATAAAGTTTATTTTTATATTGGGCCGCAGAGCCGTCAGAAAAATAGATTTTTTTGGGAGGTCTTTGAAACTTGCATTTCAGATATTCCATCAACTTTGTCTGGAACAGGTAGACGGCTGTAGTGTTGTGGTTGAGGCAGTCTGATATTATTACAAAATTTAAATGTTTGATTTTTTTCTCTTTAAAATACACCACAAAAGGGTGAATGGTTGCCTGACTATTTGATCAATGATATGATTGTGCCTCATCTAGCAAAATGATTGAATAATTCTCAGAAACGTCACAAATGACAGCCACTTCACATTCCAACTCACTGTCATCATCATCACGCAATCCAATGGGATTCACCTTAGTTGTTAATATATTTGCATATTTGAGTAAAAGGGGACTTGTAGGCTAATCAGCTTCAGTTTTCTTTTAAAGAGAGGTTTCAGAAGATAATACTATAAAGTAATCATTTCGTTTTATTAATTTAATAGTGTTCTGCACACTGCATAGCAAAATTAGTAATTAAAAAATAAAATTTTAATAATTTGGTACATTATTTACAAAACATGTGTATTTCTGAAGCCCAGTGTCTCCTGATCCTATTGAGATCCCATGATAGAATATTTCTGTATGTATTAAGACATTACAAACTATATTTGACAATATTTTGGAGTTTTTAAAATTGCCACTGTTTGAGAAATTTAAATTAAAAAATTTTTTAAATTGTAACCTCTATCTTGTGGCATATCATATTAAAGCCCCACTCAACAGCTTTAAAATGAGACCACTCTCAGCTTTATACCACCCTGGTTGCCAGCCTATAGGCATCTAAAGTGCCAAACTATGAATTTTTTTCATAAAAATTTAAATCTTTAAAAATTAATAACTTCCAAAATAATTGTGCTACATAACTGAAATTTGGTATTTTTTCGTAAGTCTGTGATATATTGCTGCATACCAAAAATCATGAAAATCTGAGACATCAATTCAGAAAATCTCCCAAAATTGTGTTGATTTGACATGGAATGACCCTTAAACTAAATTATAGTTAAATATTTCAAAATGTATTACTACTCTTTTTGACCCAAAAAAATACTAAGCATATTTTTTTTTTCAAATGTTTCGTCTCATAATTTAGATGAAGAGTTAGAAAATAAGTCCCTTTCAGATATCCACAATTTTAAATCAGTCCCTCAAAGCGTGCATTAGTGAGAGATCAGTGTAAATTGTTTTTTAAAGTAACTCAGCCTGACAGTCATTGCTACTCTTTTAATAATATGCAAGATTTTTTTATTAGACTCGTGGGGAGTAAATTTAATTGAATACCTACAGTATACACAGAATTCATCTTTTACTCAAACTGATTAATAAAAATGTTTAAAAAGTGAAAAAACTAGGGTTTTTTGTAGTAAGTTAGCATACACTACTCTTTGAACTTCTATAACTAATAATTAAACTGGAGTAGACAAAATTTTCTAAAACACTATTTTATGGATTCATATCAAAACATAAAATTACATGCCAGATACACAAACACAATGTAACAACATCAGTGCCCAAGTACAAGATTTTTCTTACTTCTAAGGCTGCGAGAGTTTGAAACACAATGACACTTGTGCTACATATTTTCCATAAACCAACTGCTGACTTATGTTTGATTAAGAATCTTAAGGTTTGGATCAAAATATAGCCCCATCTATAAGAAAAGATTTATTAGAGCTTCTCTGCTAGTGAAAGAAAATATGAAAATCAATATACAAGCAAAACAGACAATGTGTCGTATACGTAGAGGATGCATTTTAAATTACAAAGAAAAATTAAAGTGGTCAAAATAATATTTAACATTTGGCATTAAGTTATTTTGTATTAATAAATATTAAAGCTATATTGACTTACTACTGATACTTACCTCAGCCAGATAAACCACTTTTTTCAGTTTACACAGGTAACATATAAAAAAAAAATTAAATGCATGCATACAAATTGTGAAATGGAAACTTAACAGGGGATTCCTGTAACTATATGGTTACACTGTCGAAAAGTTTGAAGCGTTATCCATTCTTTATTTTACAATTAAACTAACGCACAAACTATGTATAAAAATAAAGCGATTCCATTAGTTACTCTAGCTTTTCGCAAGAAATACTTTTAAAAGTATGAGCACAAGAATTTATACCTGAGTTTTATGCGTCAAAAACTACAACCTATACATACCCAGCGGTTTGAATGGAATTGTACAGCACTAGGTAGGATTTTGAAAGTGCAGCCATGTTATTCCCTTTCGGTTTAATATCTGCAGCTGTTTCTTTGCCCATATTTCCTCGTTTCTTACATACAAACCTCACGGATTTCACGCTTCGCGTGTGCACGTAATGACCATTTCCATTCACGTGAAACATCCATTTAACAATAAAATAAAATTATAAAAAATTAAATAAAAATGCTCAAGTGCTGCCATCTCGTATTGACAAAATAAAATAAAAGTTAACTGTATGGACAATACTGTTTGTGTGATTATGGCAACGCTACGCTAGGGCGTAGGGCGATCTGCCAAGGATGGAGGCATTGGCGGTTTTACGGGGGGAGGGGGGGGGGGTAATGGGGGTAATTACCCCTCCCAGGATATTGAAAACGAAATTGAAAAATAGTTCTGCATGGGGAATTCACTGGGTTGAAATAAACAAATAACACTATCTACTGGCGAAACATAAGAATTCTTCAAATATAGCAATAAATTTTGATCGATTGAGGAGGGGGGGGGGGGTAGATGCGGGGCCGTCGTTAGTTATTAGCAACATAATAGCGAAGGCCCCTTACTAATAGCGAAGGCCCCGGTAGATGCAAGGTTGTTATTTTCGATATTTACATACTTCATTAATTATATGATTAATTAAACATTATTTCGCATTTGATCATTAATTAAACATTTTATCTCTCTATATAAAGGAAGATGTCCTGACTGACGATCATCGCCCAGCCAAATCTACTGGAGGAACAGACTTGAAATTTTAGGAGTTTATAGCTTTTGTACCCGAAGCGTCATTTAAGAAGCAATTTTTAAAAATTCGAACCCAGGCGGGCATGGCGGCCCAAAATGTTCTTTTCATGTTTCCCTTCATATCTCAGGGTTAAAAAGAGATAGCCGTACAATTCTTGCTTTAAAATGTAACAACACAGATACCTAAAAGTTGTTTTCAGGGTTTTTTAGAATTCGCGCCCAAACAGGCGTAAGGGTCCAAAACGTTCTTTTCACATTTCTCTTGATATATCGGAGGAAAAAAAGAAATAGCCTTAAAATTGTTGCTTAAAATTCGTTTTCTGGGTTCTTTAGAATGCGCATGAAAAGGGGGATAAGGGGCCAAAACGTTATTTTCAAATTTGCCATCATATCTCAAAGGGAAATAGAGATAGTCATAAAATTCTTGCTTTACAATGTAGAGAACAAGAATGCCTGAAAATCAGTTTGAGGGTGTTTTAGAATTCGCACCCAATTGGGTGTAAGGGACTGAAACGTTCTTTTCACATTTCCCTTCATCTGTTAGAGGAAGAAGATAGCCTGAAATTCTTGCTTAAAAATATAGTAAACACAAATGCCTTAAAATCATTTCCAGGTTTTTTTTAGAATTCGCATCATAATGGGGATAAGGGGGTCAAAATGTTATTTCCAAATTTTCCATTATATCTCAAAGGGAAAAAGAGATAGCCAAAAAATTCTTGCTTTAAAATGTAGCAAACACGAATACATAACAGTCATTTTCAGAGTTTTTTAGAGTTCAAACATTTTCATATTTGTCTTCATATATCGAAGGAAATTGAAGATAGCCATAAAAAAAAAAAAAACTTTCATTGGGATGTAACGAACACAAATTCCTAAAACTCTTTTTTATTTATTTTTTTTTTAAATCGACCATTATAAAGGATAGTTGACAAAAAAAGGTATTTTTCACGTAATACTTAGCTCTTGAGTGCTGTTAATTTTAGGACATTGTCTACCTGGTGAAAGGGCGAATCATGTTTCAAGTGTTGCCAGATTAATTGTGTAAAATCCCCAAGATCCATTTTTGATGATTTATCGCCAAAATTAGTATAACAGAAATAAGTCCCCGAAGCGATATCTTTCATCTTTGTCGAGTGCCCCACCAGTGGCCAAGCGCATAACAGGTTGAACTGGGAGACGGAAGGTACTTGATTCAAAACCAGGTCGCGTCTGCCGACCTAACTGTTCGGAATTTTCTGTGGTTTCTTCCGGAACTTAGCGTAAATACAGGGGTGGGCGGAAAAAAGCGCACGGAAAAAGCGCACTGGAAAAAAGCGCACCCGGAAAAAAGCGCACCGGAAAAAAGCGCCCCGGAAAAAAACGCACCCGGAAAAAAAGCGCACCCGGAAAAAAACGCACCGGAAAAAAGCGCACCGGAAAAAAACGCACAATATTGAGGGGGTTTGTCTTTCTGGATGAGTGTGTGTGTGAGGGGGGGGGGGCTTGAAATAAAAAATGAAAGGAAGGAGTGCGCATCCGAAAGAGCGCCTTTTGGTGAAGTAAATTAGTATTTGATTTGTTTTTGGGTTTTTTTTTGTTCGTATCATTTTTACACTAACATGCTTTATACTCTGAATGCCCCCCCCAATTAGAAACACTTGTATTTTCACTTAGCCTTCAGTTCAGGCACGTGCCAACAGGGGGGGGGGGTTATCGCCCCCTCGGTAAATGAGTAGAAGGGCGAACTATATAATTCGCCCCCTCTGTATTTTAGCCCCTCAATAGTTTGCTTACAATAATTCTCTTCGGTGTGCAGAAAAAACGCGAACGGAAAACACGCGAACGGTAAAAACGCCAACATGATTCATTTAACATATTAACTATAGGCGTAGCGTCGGTTGGGGGTGGGCACAGGGGGTCACGTGTCCCCCTGTGCCCCCACCGAACAATTTCGTCAATTTTTAAAAAAATAAACATGTTTGAAATTTTACAGAAACTTTTCTTTTCTGCTCTAAAATTCGATATGTGACCCCCTCAAATGTTTCCTGTGCACCCCCAAAATTTCAGTAGGTCTGGAGCAGTGATGAGCCTTCCTTAGGAAGCTATTGTTAATAGGTTTTCCTAAGAGTACAATACATATGAACCATAGGCGTAGGGTCGAAGAGGGAGGGCACACGGGGGGCTGTATCCCCCTTTCCTCCCACTTCGTCTAAAAATTTTTAAACGGACGTTTGTTTTAAAATTTAAAAGAAATTTCCTTTTCTGCTCTTAAATTCGACATGTGACCCCCTCAAATCTTCATGTGACCCTCCAAATTTTCAATTTGTCTGGGATAATCCTTCTGGTGATAATCCTTCCTTAGAAAGCTATTGTTGGTAGGTATTTCTAGGTATATGCTATATAGGAATCATAGGAGTAGCTTCGCCGGGGTACGTGCCCCCCTCACCCCTGAGCTTCATTTGATATTTTTAACCATCGTTTGAAACATTACAAACTTTATTTTTGCTGCTCTCTTTTGTATGTGCAGGAACTGGACACTTGGGGAACGGAAGAGGAATGAAGAATCTAGACAAAGGAGCGTCTTTGTCCACTGAACCCCCTCGAATTCCAAGAACGTCATCTGCGTCACCTTTTGTTGGCGAAATTTCCCCGGGCTATGACAGAATCCCCGAAAGGAGAGCTTATCTGGAAACAATTTCGACCCTTCCATGGGGAAGAGAGCAGGGCTTGTGGTGATATAAGAAATACTTGGTGAATATAAGAATGACTAAAAGCAAAGTTTAAATACTGTTTTTTTTTTTTTTTTTACTGTGGCGTTATCAGTGTACGTTATCAGTGTTTACTGTGTACGTTATCAGTGGCATAAGAATGACTAAAAGCAAATGAAACCGAATATCTATGTTGATATCAGTGATCAATTGGGAGGGGGAGGCTAATTATCAAATAATTATCTATTTTTTTCAATGATTTTGTAATACAGTTTAACTGTATTTCATGCACTAACTGTAAGTACTAATTGCATCGCAACGGCACAGTGGTTATGTCACTGAAAATGGTAGACGGCCGAACTGTGAAGGTCCCGGGTACGGATGCTATCGCGTGGCTGTCGATCTAACGGTCTGGAGTTCTGGTAGGTTTTCTTCAGATGTAACGTGAATACGCGTAGAACCCCTTAGAAAGTCTTCCTGCCAAGGCATCCACCCATCCTTGGGAGATCGCCTCAGTGTAGCGTTGCCTTAATCAAAGAAATCACATGTAAGTACCGTATTTACTCGTGTATAACGCACACTTTTTTTCAAAAATTTAAGACAAAAACTCCGGGTGCGCGTTATACTCGGAATAATTTTTCACTGTTGCATATAATCACACGATATAAGTTTGAATCAAGAAAAGTACTCGAAGAAAATAAAACTCGAAAAATCTTACTTAATCGAAGTCATTTTTTGCTACATGTATTTTTCTCTACTAACACTTCTTTCATACAACAGTGCTAGAAACATTACATTTATTAATATAATTAGCAATCCTCATTGGCGCTACTGCCGCTCTCGTCACAGTCCTCGTCATCACTAGCTCAGTCAATGCTTTTTTTAATCGTACAAAACAATTTAAACAAAACTTTTTAATTGAAATATGGGCTTCTTTCCACATCCACTCATGAAATAAAGCAAAAGTAGATGACGTGTTAAATTGAAAAAGTTTACAGTTGGGTATGAAGAACCGTGGTCATACAAAATTCATCTTACCGCTGAAAAATCCTTTAAAATACAGGCAACTCGCGATTTTGCGCAGAGCCTTATTATCGCATGGGCAAATCGGGACTTTGCCCAGGGCCCCCGGCTCGAAAGGGCCCCCAATATCAAATGTTGTTCTGAAATAGTCTTTTTTATATCAAAATTTTATGAAAAATAAAACAAATTTCATAGATAGGGGCCCCCAAATTCATCAATGCCCGGGGCCCCTGTTGGTCATAATCAGGCTCTGATTTTGCGACCCTTCCCGATTTAACGACCCTCTGATGAAGTCCAGACCGTTTTCCAAATACCTTTTCTAAGCTTTCGATTTAACGAATATTTGATTTAACGTCCAAATTGCCGAGTCCCGTGGAGGTCGTTAAATTGCGAGTCGAATGTATATAAAATGTACGCAAAAGTTAATAACCTCGTACAGAGGCTAGGACAAACTACCTTTACAATTGTTTTGCGTATGTAACTTTTAAAACAGAAGTATTTGCACTGCAACTGCAAAGCACAGGATCAAATACAAGGGGAAAAAACACTGATCGCAACCACTGTGTGGCCAAAGCATTTATCTGTACGACTGTGAGTGAAATCCATCGAATTTCGTTTCCATACCATAAGATGACCAAAAGCTCGTTTTTTTTTTTTTTTTTTTTTTTTTTTTTTTTTTTCTGTGTTCAGTTACCTAAAATTAATTCAATGTGTTCAAAATGTACGGAAAACTTGCTCTAGCAAGTTTAATCCTTTAAAAATGAACGACTATACGATAGTAATAGGTTTGTTTACATGTGTATTATTGCAAAGCCCATCAGTCTTTCTTTCGAACTTTAGCCGCTCCTAGAGATGCCAAAGCGCCCCCGGGCAAGACAGGAGATTTTCGGCAGATCCTCTTCATACACACGAGTTTTCCTAGAATTCGATAATGACTGTTCTCCAGAGTAGCAAGCAAAATAGGCGAGGCTTTCTTTTACTGAAAGTTTTTTCTCCCCTCCTACTGTGAAAGAGTGGAGATGAGCGCCCGTTTCTCTGGGAATGGCATTGTACGTAGATTGTGTATCTATTATTGAATAGAACAAACAATCTGATTTTGTTTGAATTTGAGTCTGTTCCCAGACTTGTTGTAAACAAAATTTGTCATGCAATTTGTTACACTTCCCTTCCTTTTTTTTTCTTTTCAAGAGTAAAAGCTGCAAACCCCGTTTTGCAAAACTCAGATTTAAACAACTGTTTACTGCAGTGCGCAAAATCTACTGACAATACTTAATGCTTTTCATTTTTGAAATTTAGGAAAAAGGCAAAAGGTCATTGACCAAAATAAGTTAGTTATAGAATAGACTAAAACATTTATTCTTATAAATATATATAATCAATATTCTTAACTTATGGAACGGAAGGAGGCAGGGATAGGCGACAAAAACGTTCTCTTCACCGTGTGCGGAAAAAACGCGAACGGAAAAAACGCGAACGGTAAAAACGCCCACGGAAAAAACGCCAACCGGAAAAAACGCGAACGGTAAAAACGCGAACGGAAAAAACGCCAAACGGAAAAAACGCGAACGGTAAAAACGCCAACATGATTCATTTAATATATGAACTAAGGCGTAGCGTCGGTTGGGGGAGGGGGGGGGGCACAGGGGGTCACGTGTCCCCCTGTGCCCCCCCCCCTGAACAATTTCGTCAATTTAAAAAAAATAAACATGTTTGAAATTTTAAAGAAACTTTTCTTTTCTGCTCTAAAATTCGATATGTGACCCCCTCAAATGTTTCCTGTGCACCCCCAAAATTTCAGTAGGTCTGGTGCAGTAATGATCCTTCCTTAGGAAGCTATTGTTAATAGGTTTTCCTAAGAGTACAATACATATGAACCATAGGCGTAGGGTCGAAGAGGGGGGCACAGGGGGGCCTGCCCCCCCGAACAATTTCATCAATTTTTAAAAAAGTAAACATGTTTGAAATTTTAAAGAAACTTTTCTTTTCTGCTCTAAAATTCGATATGTGACCCCCTCAAATGTTTCCTGTGCACCCCCAAAATTTTAGTAGGTCTGGAGCAGTGATGAGCCTTCCTTAGGAAGCTATTGTTAATAGGTTTTCCTAAGAGTACAATACATTCGAACCATAGGCGTAGGGTCGAAGAGGGGGGCACAGGGGGGGCTGTATCCCCCTTTCCTCCCACTTCGTCTAAAAATTTTTAAACGGACGTTTGTTTTAAAATTAAAAAAAAATTTCCTTTTCTGCTCTTAAATTCGACATGTGACCCCCTCAAATCTTCATGTGACCCTCCAAATTTTCACTTGGTCTGGGAGCGGTGATAATCCTTGTCTAAAAAAGCTATTGTTATCAGGTTTTCTAAGTATATTGTACATATGAACTATCGCAATCGGGAGAGGGGGTTACAGGGGGGGGGTGTCCCCTCTGTCCCCAAATCTTTTTATTTTAAACATTTGTTTGAAGGGTCGTTTTAACCGTTCCACTTAAAAATGCAAAAAGAAACTCCAGTCTGTGACTTGAGAGAATATTTGTTTTTCTTTAAAAAAAAAAAAAAATAAATTAAAATTAAAATTAAAAAAAAAACTTTTCACTGTCAGACTAGCTTAATTTGAACAAGGTTATTTTTTAAGCGATTCGTTTAAACAATTTTTCTCATTCCCAATAGGTTGTGGTTTTAAATTCTTTCTAAATACTAAGTTTTCTTTAAAATATTTATTTATTTATTTTTATTTTTAATGCAATGCAAAGTATTTTATGCAAAAATGTTTTATTCGTTGAGCGAAAGTGAATAGTATTTTCCCTTTTCTTAATAATACTCCTTGCGTATTTCAGCAAGTTTTTTTTTCAGTTTATCGTAAAAGTTTAATAAGCGGTAAGTTTTATAAAGAAGAGAGTTTTATAAGATATAAATTTATCTAATAAAATTTTTTTTTAAATTTAATCAAGTACCTTTCACATTGTAGAATAAATAATTTTTACTAATTTCATCACAATTAGTAAAAGACTAAGGTATAGGGTTCTGGCTTACCGCGCGGCCATTTTCTCCATCTGTAATGTGAATTCGGGTTAGGACCCCTACAAAAGTCCTCCACCCAAGGCATGTCTAAATTAAGCAGTCAATCCTTGTGTAGAAGGGGCCGTGGTAGCCCAGTGGTTAAGGCGTTGGACTCGTAACCGGAAGGTTGTGGGTTCGATACCGGCGTACCACTAAAGACCACCGTGTACATGCGGCATACATGCACGTTAAATCCGTGGTTCCGAAAGTCCTCTCTGCGGTCGCTAGCAGTTTCCGAGGGGTGCCAATATTCAGAATTCCCCCCCACCTTCTGATGTGGTTCCAAATTCTTTCGGGAAATTACGGGAAGGACGTATATGTAGCTCTAAGCGACACATTCAGTGACGCGAGCTGTCCTCTCCTGGCAAACAATCCTTGTGTAGATCTGCCACAAAACATAAATAACTTTCATGATAATTTACAGTGACAGTAAAAAGTTTAATATATTTAATATTAAATAAAAATCATAATCACTTCCAAACACTGTTATCGAGGTTGTCCTAAAAACCCTGACCTATGGAGTTCCCTTCTTTAAATGTTAATCACAGACATATAGAATAAATTACACAGTTATTTTATGGAATCAAATAAAATTTTCTGAATATTAAATGTAAATAAATAGAAACATGTATTTTTTATACAGCCCTCTTTCTTCTAAGAAGGCTTACAGATATGTTTAATCAAAGTTGGTGAGGGGCAATAAGCTTTGCTATATCAATAATAGCAAAAATATAATTATTAAAACTATTCTAACAAAACTAATTAACCATTAATTTTAATCACTGTTATAAATATCCAATATTTTATATTTTAAGAAATAAGTTTTAAATCATTTTTAAAAAGTTTCCTGTAAAAAGGGGTGTTTAGCATTTATAAATGAAAATTTGTTTGAAAAGTTACAATTACACTGACATTTATTTTGAAGAGTATATTTTAAGTTGTTTTTATTAGTTGTTAACTTATTAATACCATGAAAAAAGCATTTTTAAAATAAGAGTATTCATGCTTAAAATGAATATTTCAAAAAACAAAAATATGTATACATAAATATATACTGATAAATCATTTATTATTCTAATAATTTAAAACCGAAAAGCTAACAAGATGAATCAGAATGAATTATGATGAATCAAAATAAGATCTTGCACTTATAAAAAAAAAATCTGATGTGTCCAACACATGACTTCCTTGCACGTCCATTAGGTCAAAAATATTTTCGACGCACTTCCTCTAAATTTATTTGTTTGAAAGAGATAAAATATCAATAATAGTAAGATTTAGCGATTTCTAGCCAAATATTTCGATATCGCCAAGCTGAGTTCAATTTGAAAGATTTCCTTCTGACACTTTATTTGGCGATATTTCACCAAAAGCCGACAAACTTGAGATAGTCAGCGAGATCTTGGGGATAGCCAAAGTAGTCATTGACCACAGACTTTCAATGAATTGAATGCATCCATACACCTTAATGTATTTAAAGTCATTTGGCTCACCCTCTAAATAAATTCCCAGTCGATTGCTGTCAAAAAAGATATTGAAAACAGTTGGATATTATAATATAGTTCTAAAGACAAAAGTTCAAAATTCTACGGGTTAAAGTTTTAGAGTTATACAAAATACGAAATAATTTTGGCGGCCAAATTTGGCGATATTTCGGCGAAACTCGTCAATGTCGACGACATTTGGCGAGATTTTAAGCATGGACCAAAAAAGACAGATTATCGCCAAATTTGGCGATATTTCGCCAAAACTCGCCAAGAATGATGACAAATGGCGATACTTTAGGCATGGACCAAATGACTGACTATCGCCAAATTTGGCGATATTTCGCCAAAACTCGCCAAGGTCGAGGACAGACGGCGAGATTTTGGGCATGTACCAAACAATGACTGTCTACAGTTGTATTATATTGAAGATGTCCATAGACATTAAGGTACTGAAATTCTTTTCGGTGGTCCTGTAAATAAACTCTCCAGTAGATTGGAACCAAAAATCGAGATGCACAACTAGATGTTACAACATTCTTATATATGAAATTTCATAATAGTTTTTGAGATTTGAGAGTTAAATATGCACACACGTACACCAAAAGACGCCAAGCTTGGCGGCTTTTGGCATAGTTCTTGAGGGAGGCACGTGACCGTGGTCGGACCATTACCTAACTTATGTGGTAGGACGATATTGTGCTTGAAATGGATGAATGCCCCTAAAATTGCCATTGACCGTAATGTATTGGAAATCTTTTGAGTGTTCCTGTAGCAGAACTACAAATGATAAAGACACTTTTTTTAATGGAGAAATTCATTTTCTAACTCTTTACAGCATACATCACTTCTGAGTCGTTTGAAATAGCCCAATACCTCTAAAAAACGCTTTGATGAATTTCGGCCCATAGAGCGTAATGTATTTCGAATCTTTTGGGCGGTTCTGTAGATAAACTATTCAGTCGAATGGAATCGAAAGGGGAGGTGCACAACTAGATGTTACAACAATCCTAAATATAAAGTTTCAACATTCTACGCCTAACAGTTTTTGAGATATGCGAGTTTAATGAGTTTCGGCCCATTGAGCGTAATGTATTTCGAATGTTTTGGGCAGTCCTGTAGATAAACTATCCAGTCGAATGGAGCCAAAAGGGGAGGTGCAAAACTAGATGTTACAACTATCCAAAATATGAAGTTTCGACATTCTACGCCTAATAGCTTTTGAGTTAGGCGAGTTTAATGAATTTCGGCCCATAGAGCGTAATGTATTTCGAATCTTTTGGGCGGTCCTGTACATAAACTATCCATTCGATTGCCACCAAAAGGGGAGGTGCACAACTAGATCATAGAATAATCCTAAATATCAAATCTCAACATTCTACGACCAATAGTTTTTGAGATATGCGAGTTACATACATACGTACGTACGTACGTACGTACAGACGGCATGGAAAAACTGGCCACAGCAGACTCGCCGCTGGTCAAAATGAGTTGCAGACGCGTTAATATGATCGTGCATGCTAGCCTACGATAGGATGCATCGAAAAAAAATTTTTAATTAAATTTAGAGGTAGTCAAAATCGGTTTTTTTGTTGAAATTTGGCCCCCAAAATTTTTCGGGATCACATTACTTCCTTATACTACGTACAAGGAAGTAAAAAGCCAGTAAACATAAGCCATGGTATGTAAGGAATAAACTGAAGATCAGAATTTATTACAGAGAACGTGCATGTTAAAACGGTGTGATAGATATTCTTTTTTAGGGTGGTCTTGGTAGGTGAGAGATGGTACTTAAAATTTTCGCAATTGCTACAATTTGTTGCGGAATGACTAGTTCTGGTCCTTGTCCTAAGAATACAAACAAATTGAACATTCAGTTTGTTAAATTAGTAAATAATTAATTAAACTTGGTAAATTAATAATTCATTAATTAAACTATTTCTCTATTTTATTATGTTCAGGAGAATTTTTAAATCTCGTGCATTTTTAAAGTCTCCCCATTTAAAGGTGAGAAGGTGTAAAGGCAAACACTCCCCCCCCCCCCCATTCTTAAAAAAAAAATGTGATCAATTTCAGTTAATTATAGGCACATGGCTCTAATCTACTAAATATTTTGATTTTAATTTGCATATGTTTTAATGTCATTTATATAATTTATTACTGTTTAGATCACATAAAACTAGGAAATAAAAATGAGTTAAATACTCTAGCGGAGAAAAATCATATGATTACGAGTTTAAATTTCATTCAAATTTAAATAAATCGTTTGAAATCAATTGCGCTTTAACGCTAAAAATACCCTTTTAAATAATTTTGAATATTTTGTTTAAAAAAAAATCTCAATACAATGATTGTATCTTTCTCAACAGAATAATTGATATAAAAATTAATTTTTTGAACTGTGATAAAATATATTTATTACCGCACAGCTTTTAAATGTTTTTCTGGATATAATATTCTTGAATGTAAAATCTGTGCAGTACGAACCTCAATCTAAAAAAAAAACCTGTTTGTTCATGTTGCCTTAGGCGTCCCGTACGCTATCTCCCATAGTCCCCATTGTCCGGGGAATCTCCCCTATTTTTTTCTTGGAAGAGACACGGCTTTCATGACCTTGACAAGTAGCTTGACTAGCTAAAAGCAATTAATTCCTTTTTATTTAATGTTGTAAATTTCCCTGATTAATATGAAGATATATGTTCTCAAAATGTAAAAAGTGGCTCCTTTACTTCAAAAACGTAAGAATTTTGGGGCAGGCCAATATTTGATTAAATACCATTATCGTATTGACTACAAAACAAAATAAGTTCATGTCAATATTTAAATAAAAATTATTATTCTGAAGGGGGGGGGGGGTATTTTTTTTTTCTGGTTCGCGTTTTTACCGTTCGCGTTTTTTCTGTTTGGCGTTTTTTCCGTTCGCGTTTTTACCGTTCGCGTTTTTTCCGTTTGGCGTTTTTTCCGTTCGCGTTTTTACCGTTCGCGTTTTTTCCGTTTGGCGTTTTTTCCGTTCGCGTTTTTACCGTTCGCGTTTTTTCCGTTCGCGTTTTTTCCTACATTCTCTTTTCACATATCCCTCAATCTCTAAGAAAAAAATATATATACCATTCTTGATGTAAAATACAGTCCCCGCGAATACCTAAAATTCAATTTATGGACATTCTGAAATTAATTCTCTAAAAAGGATCGATGGCCGCCCTCTCAAAGAAAAATAAATATCTGTATTTTGCGTTAAATTGTAAAAAATATAAATCCTATACTTAGACAGAGCTTTATGGTAATTAAAAACTTATTTGTTTGAATTTAGTGTAAATGGCATTATTTTCCGGTACACCTAATAGCAATATTACGAATAATGCGGATATAGTACGCCTTTTCCCTCCCTGATTAAATCTCTACTGTTTACTTTAACGACAGCTTCAAGTCTCTTAAATAAGTGTAATTTTTATACTAATGAAAACAAGATTATATTAACGATAATTATAATTATTTGCCTAATATTTCCAATAACATTACTGTGAGTGCATTTTTAGTTTTCATTATAGTATCTCAGGTGGCTAATAGACGTCTTACTTTCTGATTATACGTATTTTAAATTACTGAACAGTTTATTTATTTGTTGACTACTGTCCATTAGTACTTTTCCACAATAATTTTTAGCGAGAGTTCTATAGTCGTTACACAACGCTTTTCTGTATGCTACATAATTGTAATAGTAATATTTGTGCTATGATTCAGATTTTTTCCGATTTCAACGCTGTTCTGTTATGGATATTAGCTTTTTTCGATATTCTGATTAGTTATCAAGAACCTGTTTAATAAGAATATATTTATTTTTTACAGTTAATGCTTGTGTAATACGAATAACATCAAAAATGATGTTTTCAACTTTTACTTATTCAAATTTCTTAAGTAAATATTATCATTTATTATTATTTTAAAGTTCCATTCCATTGTCTTTACACAATTGAGTCTCTATTTTATTTAATTTGTAATTTTACTTGTAAACATTGTTTTAAAAACTTTTTCGCGCACTCGGTGTTATTTCTGTATTGTTTTATCATAAAATATTTTTTTGTAAATAATTTTTTTTTACAAGAATTTAAGTAGTTTTATTGGGAAAAGATGATCATTCCACCATTGGAAATAGCTGTAAAACGTTGAAATTTGAAACTCGAAGAACCCAGCAGCCGGTCTGGTGTGCACATGTTCACGGCATCCATAACACCCATGTGGCGTTATATTTGCCTTAAATCAAAGTCTTCTAGAGTCTACAGCTTTGCGAAAACCCGTACCCAATTCACGAAAACTGACCACCTTTCCTTTTTTAACCTTCACATTAATGTCGTTCTTTTAGGAAAACTTGAACCTTTTGAGCAGCTTTTTAAAATATCCAATTGCGCTAGAGATTCGGAAAATTTTAAGAATGTCTCTTTACAAGTTGTACCGTAAACTGTTAGAATCAGTGCACCATGGATGTATTTAAGGGGGGTCCGGACACACATACTCCCCCCAAAATTTTGATTTTTGTTACTAAAACGATAGTGATATAGTCTTTTTGAGGAAAATTCTGCCTTTTTTACCGTTTGGACCCCCTCCAAAATGTTTTTCTAGATACGTGTCTGCAGTGCACCTATAAAAGTTACGGAATACTCAGGGTAAGAAAATGTTAAGCATGCAGAATTTTGCAGCATCTTTTTTAAACTGGTAACATTTTATCCCATTTTTGAAGACAATTTTCGTGCTTAAGATTTTTTTTTCTGAAAATTGCATGCGATATACAGGTTTACTGTTAATATTAGAACATAATACAGTTAGTGAGTAACTTATATTAATTTTTTTGAGTTTTTAACATCTTTAGTTTGTTTTTACAGCTGTTCAAAAGTCCTCTAATGACGATCCCTTTTGAAAAGGAACACCCTTAACAGTATATTTCAAAAATGATCTTTTGATTCCCGTAACACAAATACAAATAAACTAATTATGTTAAGCACTTCGAGATTTTTGGAAATTCTCTCTACATGTTGTACTATACACTTAAATTAGTGATAAACCTATATCAGATAGCAAACTTACGGAAAAAAATTCATAAATATCTGAAATTCTGAAGAATGTGTAAAAATTTTATTGTGCAATTTCATTTTCAAGAATGTTTTCAAGTTTACCTTAATGCGCGAGCCAAGATCGTGAGAGATATTTTGCTTCTTCGAAATACGCCCTTAATCAATAGAAACATCACTTTGCTTGGTTGGTTTTCACTATTAGGAAGTTGTAAAAATGTATCGATTTGTCTTTTATTTTAAATCATAACCGCTATACTGAAAGCACTTAACTGAAGTATGACACATACAAAATTTTTTGCAACCGCAATTGCGCTCCCAGAATACTTCTAAACACTTCATTTTAAATCAAATTTTTTTGAAAAATTTGTTCTCAAAATTTTTTGAGAGAGGCGTCCCAAACAAGGGAATAATTAATATTACATGATTAATATAAATTAATAGTTTTATATAAATTATATAAGTTAATTATAATAATTTTATTAATGCATTGATTCATCAATCATAATTAATTAATATTAATTAATTATAACACCATACCACACCTATACCCCGAAAGATCAACACATCCTATCACAGGCCCGTAGCTAGGGTTACTTCAATGAGTGGGCTCGAAAATTCCCAGGGTGGGCACGATTTTTGAATCTGCAAACTAAAACAAAGCAAAACTATTTAATGGCTAAAACAATACTTCCTTGCCAAAAATTTTTATGTTTAACTATCAAGGCAGCCTAAGGAAATACGCTGTAAGGAAAATAAACAGCAAATATTTAAAAAAAGAAAAAAATACGGAACAGATTAAATGCGGGAATTAAGAATAGTGTCTTGAAAATAAACATTAATCTTTGTAATTACTCACAGGACCTTTTAAAAATACATAAGCGTTTCGGGAGCAACAAAAGGGGGTCTTTCTTTATCAGTACCTAATACGCACCCTCCAGAAAACAGCAAAGCACAAAAACACAAAATAATTTTTTTAGCTTTTAATATATTTTGTATTTTCATGCTTTGCTGTCCGTTGGATGGTACACATTTAGGTACTAATGAAGAAAACACTCTTTTGCTCTTTCGAAACGCGTATACCTTTTTTAAAGGCCCTGTGAGTAATAACAAAGTTTACTTATTGATTTTATCCTAGCATTGTTGATAGTTTTTTTTTTTTTTTTCAACACTCAATCGACGTCTCAATAAAGCTGTAGACGTCGATTCTTTGCACCATGGAACCGCTTTAAAACAAGCTCCACTGGAATGCTGTTCATCAGTTTATGTTCAAATGCAAGAAGAATTAGATTAGCTTTCCTCTCGTGCAGCATGGATGAACGAAATGGAGTTAAGATTCTTGAAAGAGTGCTAAATGACGCCTCGCAGGTTACTGTAGATACTCCTATTGACAAGGCAGAAGGAAGAAGGCAATAAATAGAAGGAAATGTATCTCTGTAATTGTAGCGAAATCTCGCTCTCCAGCAGAGGGCGTGAGCAAGCACTCTCTAACTAGTTGTCGATGAGAGAGAACGACAGACGAGTTTTGATTGTACTTCGATAAGCGCACACATGCGCATTCGTTTTGTAAAACTTCAATGTAAATATTATGTACATTTAATTAAATAGATTTAGTCAATACTACCTCTCTTCGAGTCATTCATTTGAATATTTCGATTGGCCACCTTCGATGAACCACCGACGTTAGTTTTGAATTGCTTTTCGAAAGTTCCCTTTTGTCGTCATGGTGCATAGCGGCCGGTAAGGGCCGAATGCTCTTTATCTGTGATCAACTACATTGTTCGAGATTCTAGTAAGGGAGGTAAGTCCGCATTTTGATTTCGATATGAGTCTTGACAAGTTGAAAAAAAAGAGATCGACCCAAAAGGGTCTTATAACGAAGTTGTTTGGGAAAATTGATGAAAGTTTGAAATCGGAAATAGATTCGAAAAAACTAAAACTTTTGTTAAATCAGTTGATAGAAAAAACTGATCATATTAAATTGGTTGATTCTGAAATTTTGAACGAAATTGATGTCAAGGAAGTAGAAACGGAAGTGGAAGCTTCCGAAGAGTATTTGGATAATTTGATAGCTTATAAATGTAAACTGTGCGATAGGATTGAAGAATTAGATCGTGATAAAGTTCATGTTCCAAATTCAAGTGCCAACGGTAAAGTAACAACTTCGTCGATCGCTTCAAATCAAACCTTTGAAGTTACTAACTCGATAAAACTGCCAAAGCTGACAGTAAATAAATTTTTCGGTGATACATCACTCTGGCTAGAATTTATAGGCCAATTTGAAAACACAATTGATAAAAACCCAAATCTCAATAAAATTGAAAAATTGATCTATTTGAAAAATTGTCTTGGAGGATCTGCTGCCAAAGCTGTTTCGGGCTTAGCATTGAAAGATGAAAATTATGACGCTGCTTTGAAAATTTTACGTTCGAGGTTTGGACAAAATAATCTGTTAATCAACTCTCATTTGGGAAAACTGTTAGATATCCCCCCTGTCAGAGATTCGAGCGATACTACGGGTTTGAGAAAACTGTTTGACCGTGCCGAAATCCAAGTTAGAAATCTTGAGTCATTGGGAATTGATTCAAAATCATATGGAAACCTCCTAGTACCAATCCTTTTAAAAATATTGCCACCCGATCTGACATTAGAGTATAGCAGATCAAATAAGTCAGAAAGTTGGAATCTTGAAGCTCTTTTGAAATTTTTGGAAGACGAAATCCTTAGCCGCGAAAGAGCACTTGCTGTTTATTCGGGTAGAAATCCCCTGCGCGCAGATAGACTGGGTCAAGGTCGTGAGTTCCGAGTTCGAGGCGCCGATTCACCGAAATATAGAAACAGCGTTTCGAAGACTCCGACTTCCGCTCACGAACTGCTAACCAATATTAATTCGAAATGCATCTTCTGCAAAAACCAGCATGACTCAGAGAGCTGTGGGGAGGGTAGCGTTGAAGCTAGGAGAGAGCTTTTGAAAAGAGAAGCCAGATGCCTAAATTGCTTAATTCCATCACACCGGGCTAATGAATGTCGCCAGAGAGACGGTTGCTCCTTCTGCGGGAATAAATATAAACATTCGAAAGCCATTTGTTATCGGTTTCATAATAAAACAAAAAGGAAAATCCCATAGACGCCAATTCGCTTCCAAAGGCGTCCGCTCCGCATGATACGGCCGTCTCGTCCTGTCAAATTGAGAAAAATAGCAACAGTAAGAGAATTTTTCTCCAAACGGCGGCTGTCTCCGCACGTAATAAAAATAATCTTTTCGAAAATGTAAGATTGTTATTCGACAGTGGCTCTATGCGCAGTTTCATAACGAAAGATGTTTCTAGAAAGTTAAAACTTCCTTTCATTCGCAAAGAGTTGCTTTCGGTCCATTCCTTTGGTGGTGAAACACCTATGGAAAAGTCCTTTGATGTTGTCCGGGTCAAATTAGAAAATAGAAATGACCCGAATCTAAACGTATACGTCGAGGTGTTAGAAATCGAAGAAATTTCATCAGCACGAATTTCTCCTCCAGATGTTGTCTAATAAATAAAATCAAAGATTTGAGGAGTCTGAAATTGTCGGACACTTACACAGAAAACGGAAATGCTAAAATCTCAATTCTAATTGGGGCAGACTATTATTATTCTCTAATTTCGGGAAGAATAAAACGGATTAATAAACAGCTAGTCGCAACCGAAGCTTTGTTCGGATGGTGTTTGTTGGGGAAAGGTGAAACTAAGTCCATGGATTCTTTGGCGATGAAAGTTATAGTTGAAGAAAGCAATATCTCTGAAGATATTAAAAAATTCTGGCAGTTGGAAAGCCTCGGAATTGAATCTGAAATTGAAACTTTTGATCCACTTAGTGACAGAAGCTTGAAAAAATATGAATCTAGAGTCGTACACCAAAATAAAACATATAAAGTACAATTACCTTGGAAATCTGAAAAGGGACATCTGTTACAAAACAATCGTGAAATCGCTCTTGAAAGATTTTCTAGACTCTGTTCGAAGTTTCGAAATGACCGAACTTTGTTTTCAGAAAATAAAAAGGTCATTGATGATTACCTCACCCAAAACATCATCGAGCCGGTTTATGAAAATGCCGAACCTGAAGTTAAACATCCAGAGTTTTATTTGCCCCACAGAGCTGTAATACGCGAAGATCGAGAAACAAGCAGACTCAGAGTAGTTTTCGATGCGTCGAGTCATAGTAAAGGAAACTTATCATTGAATGACTGCTTGGAAATAGGGCCTAACCTCTACCCCGACCTGTTTGAACTTTTACTCAAGTTTAGAGAATACCCAGTAGCCTTTACGACCGATATGAAACAAGCCTTTCTCAGAATCGAAATCGACGAAAGGGATAGAGATGTCACAAAATTTTTTTGGTCGGATTCACCTAGTTTCGAATCTCAATCCCCGCACGTATATCGATTCACTCGAGTGTTATTTGGACTAAATTGTTCCCCGTTTTTACTCGGTGCCACGATTAAACATCATTTGAGAAAGTTTGCCGACAAATTTCCCGACACTTGTGAATTACTAAATGAATCTTGCTATGTCGATGACATTATTGCGGGATCTACTTATGCCGACAGTGCATTTGCTACTAGCAAAGAATGTATCAGGATTTTTGAAGAGGCAAATATGCAATTACACAAATGGAAAACCAATTCGGAAATTTTAAGGAAACTTTGGCAAGACGATGGCATATCTGTAGAAACAACTAGAGACGTTTTAGGACAGACTGGTATAACTTCTAAAGTTTTGGGTATCGCGTGGAATACTGAAAAGGATGGCTTTTATTTTGATACGCATAACTTGCAGGAGTTCCTCCGAAAGCAAATAAATTCGAAATGTTTTCTGCTACAAGTAGCTGGGCGTATATTCGATCCTGTAGGATTCATTACCCCATTTGTAATAAGAATCAAATTTCTAATTCAGCAAGTTTGGCAATTAGGTCTCCAATGGGATGAACTATTGCCCCTTGAATTTCGAGAAAAGTTTAATAAATGGTGCGAAGAACTGTCTAGCCTTGAAGCCATTCTCGTTCCTCGGTGTTATCTTACACAAAATAATTTCGATGAAGTCCAGTTACATTGTTTCTCAGACGCCTCGAAAATAGCCTATGGGACAGTTGCTTACTTGAGAATTAAAAATTCAGACAAGACCTTTCACACTAGCTTTGTGGCATCCAGGAGTCGAGTCGCTCCTTTGAAGATTCTTTCCTTGCCTCGACTAGAGCTCATGGGAGCACTTTTATCGGCTAGATTATGTCGCAAGATTCTGAAAACACTAAAGTTCGTAAAGTCTTGCCATTTTTGGACAGACTCTTCTATCGTATACCATTGGATTAGAAACAATCCATTAAAATTTAAGCCGTTTGTCCAGCATAGAGTGGAAGAGATTCATAAATTGTCCGAACCCTCGAACTGGTTCCATTGTCCAGGAAAACTGAACCCTGCTGATTTGATCACAAGAGGATCTTCTATCGAAAAACTGAGAGGAAATGATATGTGGTGGCTTGGGCCAGTATTCTTAAGGCAGCCAACTAACTGCTGACCTCGAGACGAAAAGTGTCCGATGAACAACGAGGAGTTAGAATTGAGGAGCAGATTTAAACACACTATTCAGAACAAATGTTCCGTAGAACCAAATGAAAAATTATTAGACCTGAAGTTCAGTAACCTGACCAAACTACTTAGAGTTACTTCATATGTTCTAAGATTCGTATTCAACGTTAGACATACGACCAAGAGAAATGGAACCCTTTCTGCAGAAGAAATACAATTAGCCGAAGACTTTTGGATTCGAGATTCGCAAAGAGAATTTTTTGGTTCGGAAATTGCCAACTTGAAAAATAATCAAGGAATAAGATCTGATTCATCGATTTACTCTTTAGCACCATTTTTGGACTCTAAGAAAATACTCAGGATCAAAGGTCGATTCGCTGAGTCAGATTTCTCTCTAGATGAAAAACAACCGATCCTCCTTCCTAAAATGTCGAGATTCACGGAGTTGTTGGTAAGAAAGGAACACGAAAAGGTAATGCATAGCGGAGTATCCCTAACGTTGACGAAAGTGAGAAAGAAATTCTGGATTCCTAAGGGACGACAATTAATAAAGAAGATTATCAGTAAATGTTTGATTTGCACGAAGTATTCAGCAAAACCTGCTGGCCAGATAACAGCTCCCTTACCCAAAGATAGAATATCCCAAACGCCTCCTTTTAATCTTTGCGGCGTTGATTTTGCTGGACCAATTTATGTTAAGAATGGTACGGGAACTATGAAATCTTATATAGCACTTTTCACTTGCGCGGTCACAAGGGCGATACATTTAGAGTTAGTTACAACAATGTCGACAAAATGCTTTTTGTTAGCCTTTAGGAGATTTGTGGCCAGACGAGGAAATTGTACTAGTATATATTCGGATAATGCAAAGGCCTTTAAAAAGGCCAGTAGTGAACTAGAACACATCTCCGAAATATTGTTGAGTCATCAGTTAAAAGATTACATTTCTTCCCAAGGCATCACTTGGAAATTCATTGCGGAAAAATCGCCATGGTGGGGAGGATTCTATGAACGTTTAGTAAAGTCAGTGAAGGATCCGTTGCGAAAAATATTAGGTCGTGGACTGTTGAATTTTGAAGAGTTATCCACCTTACTGACTGAAATAGAAATGATTGTGAACATGAGACCGCTGACGTACGTTAACAACTCCCTGGACGAACCCTCGCCTTTGACGCCTTCTCATTTCTTAAACTTTGGAAGAAATGAAACAGAATTTCCAATAAGTTTGGTAGAACTTGAAGATACGTCTAGAGAATCTTTAACTCGAAGAAAGATGTACCAAACCCAACTTCTTAAGCAAGTCTGGAAGAAGTGGAGGAATCAATACTTACTAAATTTAAAAACTGCGTACCATCTTAAAACTCCTGAATCCTCCAAAGACATGAAAATTGGACAAGTCGTACTGATAGACGGAACATCAAAGTCGAAACTACTGTGAGACTTGGGTATTATTCAGGAATCATTCACTGGAAGAGACGGACATGTTCGAGCTTGTTTAGTGAAAACTTCAAAGGGACTATTTAGAAAGCCCGTGCAACTCTTGTATCCACTTGAAGTGACTGATGAACTTTAAAGACAAGACCATATCCTTTTAATCATTAACTTTTCTCATAATCTAGTATTCAGTGTTAATAATTTGCATCCTTTAAAGTTTATGTTTAGATTATTATTTACGTGGAGAATTCAAAATTTAAGTTCGATTGTTTGATATATAATTTAGTAGTTATGTTTGTTTATTCCTTACTAGACATTTGTATTGTATTTTCTTTCGAATTAGATTTGTGTAGGTGAACTCTCTTGAAGAGTTCAGGTGGGGGGTGTAGCGAAATCTCGCTCTCCAGCAGAGGGCGTGAGCAAGCACTCTCTAACTAGTTGTCGATGGGAGAGAACGACAGACGAGTTTTGATTGTACTTCGATAAGCGCACACATGCGCATTCGTTTTGTAAAACTTCAATGTAAATATTATGTACATTTAATTAAATAGATTTAGTCAAGACTATCTCTCTTCGAGTCATTCATTTGAATATTTCGATTGACCACCTTCGATGAACCACCGACGTTAGTTTTGAATTGCTTTTCGAAAGTGCCCTTTTGTCGTCAGTAATTGAACATAAATGCTGTCATTTCATGCAATGTGGCTTAGAGTTTCGACTTGGATATTTTCTTTTGCAAGAAAGTTCGTGCCGTTGCTATTTCAGCAGTTGCGCCATCCAAATCGGTATTGCATGAATTTGCCAGACACCTGAGGTGCTGCATGTGGACGAATTGCTGGTCATGAACGTGAGAGCTTTCATACTCTCTTACAATTATATGCTCTCTGGGCTGAAGCGTAAATTCAGCTCTGCTATTGTTTGATCAAAGGCATCATGGTGCATTCATAGTAGTTCTTGTGGCAACATTTCCTTTCAATGCTGGGAACATAAGCGTCTTCCTACAGATTTAGTCATGATAAAATCTGTGAAATGGATTGGAACCACACATCTACGTTTTGGAGCTGGAATCTCTTCAGCGTGCCAGAAGATAGCATTGTCAGATCCGATTTGTATAAGGTGTCAAAATGTTCAACCTTTCAATGCTTTTTAATTTCTTCTACAACTCTGGCAACAATTTCACTCGCTTGTAGCAGGTCCATAGCTTTAGAATTCAGTGCATTATTGGCCGGATCTAACAGGGATAGAAGGGAATGCTAAAGAGTTCCATGAAATACAAACCGAGGAGTTTTAATTTGGGAAAGCAGCGCAGTTGCTTCCATTGAAATATTGCTAGAGTCAGCACACTTCTGAAAAACCTTGATAAGTTCTGAGTAATTATTTAGTATCGCTACTGTACAGCGGTAATGCCCAGACTATCGGTGAGGCAATAGCCGATTCAGTGCTTGCCCGTCATACACATTTGCAACGTGATGCTTTCTACTGAATTTATAGAGTCCAGAGGAGATATCGAGGAAATTGCACAAATCTTTGTCACCTGAAATAGCACTTATATCCACTAAGGGCAATTTATGGTTGTAGCAATGAATGTAAGGAATTTCTTTCTTGAGTTAACACTTGAGTTTAGCCTGCATGCCACCGTATGCTGCAGCCATGACGGCAGCACCATCGTAGCATTGAGAGATGATGTTCTTTGGATCCAGTCCCAGTTTATTAAGCTCATCCAGAATTGTTGTACAGACCGCATCTGCATCCAGATAAACTGTAGTAACAATGCTAACTAAATATTCAAATGGAATTCCTTCTTTTACTGCACGGATAACAATAGATACATTTTCAGTCCCATTTACATACTTCGTTTCATCTACTTTGATATGAAGAATAGAACATCTGCTCCCGGAACTCTCCTCGCAATTTCTTCTTGAACCATTTTCGCCAATATAGAAATAATTTCATTCTGCATTCCCGGACATTTGTATGTAGCATTCTTTGGTATTCTGGTTATAATATCAGCTAGTTTGTTGTCCTTTCTAAGTGTATATTCAAAAAACTGCCTAAATAAACCTGAGGAAGTTATCGTAATGTATTTCGAGACAAACTTGATTTTGAACAACCAAAGCGGTATTCAATTAATGTTCCGATTCAGATAGAGACCATAATACGGCTGCTTGTATAGACCAGAAGCAGGGTGGGCACAGAATTTAGCAGGGTGGGCACGGCCCTCGTAGGCCCAACCGTAGCTACGGGCCTGTCCTATCATTTATCGTTTACACAATAACCCTGGACCCTCCTTCTCTTGAAAGGTGCGGACCCCTACCCTCCCAGTCCTGGCCTGCTAAGATTTAACGATAGTTAAAAATCAGTCATTTCTAAAATTTCGTATTTATCTGCAAATTTACAATTTTTTTTGAAAATCTTAGGGGAGATGAAAGCCTGCTAGGTAGGGATCAGCCCCGTTGACCCCTTCTGGTTACGGCTCTGGGTTTTCCTCTTCATTTTCTTTTAATCTTCCTTAAATGGGGTTTGACGTTTTACGCGAAAACAGGAAATTCGAAAAGTATATACAGGTATGTTTCATAGGATTAGCTCATAACCTTAGTGCCACCTAGTAAAAATGTCTTAAAATATACTCTGGTAAAAATAGTTCTCACAAGCTTCTTATGCGAGACGGAAAATTCTCGCGAGAAATCTCGCGCGAGACAAGAACGATTTTTTTTGCGAGACGATTTTTTTTTTTACAAATTTTAATGTAACCTAATGTTTAGAATTTAATAGCATCAACGCGGAGAGCTTACACCATTGCATTAATAAATCACGGCACGAGATAATTTTGTTGCGTTGCCACACAAAAGATTAGAGAAAAGGGTTTTTTTCAACCAATCGATAGAGTTTTCAAATGGGGTACCGGATTTTCAATTCGCAAGCGAGAATCTATGACGTCAAATGCTTTAAGATACGTAAAAATTAAGCCAAAATTTTAACGCATTTATCCTTGCTCTTTTTTTAACACAAGGAGGCGATATTTTGATTAAACCTTACTATAGAAATAAGCTAAGAAATTCACGATTATTATTATTATTATTATTAGTGGTATTTTAATGGATATTTGAAATAGCTTGGATATTTTCCACCACGTTGAGATGAAATGTTTTGCGGTGCTAAATACTCCAATCTTACAAAACTATGCATAAATTAAATATATATGGAGAGCTTCCTTAATGGCAACCATTATGTGAAATGATTATTGTTTATGCTAATGCGTAAATTGCAAAGAATCGCCCTAGAATAAAAAGGTCCCATTGGTGCCAAATAATCTAAGCTGTTTTTTTCAATTGAGGCTATAAGAGGGAGAGGCGAAGATAGATAGTATTGATATACGTAATAGGTAATATTAGTAAGATTTGTAAGGACAATATGAATAAATCACAATATACCACGTTTATAAATATTTCATGAAATTAAAAGTGTTCTGTTTATCCTTTTCCAATGGTTGTCTTACAACCAACTAAACGATAAGTAATTCTAATTTGCGTTAATTTGCGTATTTTAAAAACATCTCTTGAAAATAGCATAAATGAATTCAGAAGACCTCAAAACGTGTAAATACACCAAAATCTCGGAGTCGAATTTTTTCACGATTACAATATTTTCCTTACATGGTACATGTTCGGAAAGAAATAAATGGTTGCCCATTTCATGTAGTGTCTTAGGTATTTAATGCTACAACTTGAACCTAAAAAACTTTATGATGTAGAAATAAGACATTTTGAAAGTCAGGATTTCTCTGCAAACCGTTAGGCTTTATTTTCGTTTCCTACCGTGCGAAGAACGGGCAAGCAGCTAGTTATTATATATAAATGGTGCCTGCTTCTGAGAAAACATGCTCACGGTAAGCAGAGCTACATGGTGTGCACAAAACTTTCTTGGTAATTTTGGACAAAATTAGAAAGTTTTTAAAACATTTCCACCAGACCTGTGAGCACCACCAGAGGCGGATCTAACGCCTGGCGGACCTGGCGGCCGCCAGAGGCTTCGACCGCCACCAGAGGTTCCAACTTTAGGAATTCTTCAAAAGCAAAATTAAATAAGCACAAAAATGAAGCAATACATTACGAGTAAAAACTTATAATAAGGGATCAATCTTCATATCCTTTGAAAAGGGGCTGTTCCCACTCTATTTCCTGCTGTCCAGCCAACCTCCAGCCAGTGGGCCGGATGTCGTCAGCCATAACTTTTGATCCGGCCAGTGGAACATATAAAAAACCCATTTAAACCATTCAAAATCCCAAATAAATCCTAATTATATGGCCCGCGACTTCGCTAACATCCGAAAGTTTGGCCCGCAACTTTCTAAAGGTTGCCCATACCTTCTGTAGGTCATGGAACTGTTCAGCAGTGTTGCCAGAAACTTTTGCACATAAATCGCAAGAGGTTGATAAAAGTGGCTGCACAAGAAATGCCATCAACTTTTATTAATATAGAAATAACATTTAAAATATTAACTCGACCCATATCAAACGCTTCAGGTGAAAGGTCTTTTTCGGTTTATAAAATGCGGGAAGACTATTTAAGAACTACAACAGGAAGGAACGATTAAACAGTTTGGTTTTATTGTCCACTAGCTGAAGTACCCGTCCTTGACGTGTTAGTGAATGCAAATTTCCAAAAAGCAAGAACTTTCGTCTGCATTGTAGGAGTACACAGAATGGATGTAGTATGTTGCCAAAGTAAAGGAAGTGAAGTTACAATTTTTATGTATTGTTAAAATATTACAGGTTAGAGAGTAACTAAGTAATATCATTTCATTCGCTTTAGTCGTAATTATGTGATGCGCGAACGAATATTTACGCATATTGAAATAATTTTCGCAAAATCTCAAAATCTAATCAACATTTTTGAAGAATTTGAAGCCTAGATTTTAAGATGAGTGACAACCTATCATGTCACCCAATTTCGTTTCATTCCCTGCAGTCTTTATTTCGTAATGCTGGAAGAAAATTTCAGCATTTTAAAACGATTTTCGCAAAATCTCAAAATGTAATCAAAATATTTTAAAAATTCAACGCCTATAAATTAAGATTAGCAACTACCTATTATATCACTAAATTTCGTATCAATCGTATTACTCGTTATTACGTGATGCTTGAAGAAATATAAACGTATTTTGAGAGAATTTTCACAAAATCTAATAAAAATGTTTAAAAAATTGGACACGTATAGTTTATGTTGAGCAACCATCTATCATGTAACCAAATTTCATATCATTCGCTTAAGTCGTTATTACGTAATGCGGGAACAAAGATTCACTCAGTTTTAAACGATTTCCACAAAATCTCGAAATCTGATCGATTTTTTTTAATTAGATGCTTATAGTTTAAGGTGAGTGACCACCTATCATTTCACCAAATATCATTTTTTCACCTTTGAAGTTCTTACGTAATGTGCGAACACAAATTTACGCAGTTTGAAAGGATTTTCGCAAAATCTCAAAATCCAATCAAGATTTTTTAAGAATTCGACACCTATGTTTTAAGTTGAGTGACCACCTATCATGACACCCAATTTCATATCATTCGCTTCAGTCGTTTTTACGTGATGCTTGAGCACAAATTTACGCAGTTTGAAAGGATTTTCGCAAAATCTGAAAATCTAATCAAGATTTTTTAAAAATTCGACGCCTATGTTTTAAGTTGAGTGACCACCTATCATGTCACCCAATTTCATATCATTCGCTTCAGTCGTTTTTACGTGATGCTTAAGGTGTGTACAGACTGCTTTCTTATTGTCGTTCGAGTTCTTATTGTAGCTATCGGTCTTAGTTATGACGTCAGTTAGCGACGATAAAACCAGTTTTCTGGGATTTAAGTTCTTTCCAAATCCGTGTCTAATGTCTCTATCGTCTCTATGATTCCCCCTCTTCTTTTGTTGATACGTTTTCAAGGTGGGGAAAGGATGTCAACATCAATCATTCTTCCCGCATGCACCGTACTCAAACCTTTTTCGTTTCACCTAGAACACCCCCCCCCCTCCCCAACCGATTCAAAACTTTCAAGTCCAGAGTGTGAACGCTCTGAATTTTTGTGCTTACGATTTTTGCGACATTAGCTACAAGAAGAACGATAAAAACGCTAGTCTGAACGCACCTTTAAACAAAAAAAAAAGCCTACAGTATGACAGACAGACAAATTTTTTTTGAGGGTCGCATTGGATTCCCGGGCGCTTGAAACGGATAGAAATCGCAAAATTTTTGAATTCCAAGAAATGTACAGACAAAAGTCTAATTTTATTTATAGAGCAGGAAAGTTTGGCAGGGATAGATAGCACAAAAATTATTGATGAATTTTCAAAAGATAAATCAAGACACAATTTCATATAAAATAGTTCCTTAAGCAGTTGTGTAAAGTTTTTTAATTGATTATGTGTAAATTTGCTATTTTTTTATCTTTCAAGTTTTTGTTGAGTTTAATTTTATTGTTAAAGCAGTTAAGTGAAATCTTTCAGTGATCCCTTCTTCATAAAAAAAAGAATAGTGTCCTTAATATCCTGAATTATAAAGGGTACTAGGTCTTAAGGGACCTCAAAAATTTTGCTGCCAGGGGCCTCCAATAGGCTTGATCCGTCGCTCAGCAGCACGCTGTCGTGTTGAAACCATAAATTCCTGAAATTAAACAGCGACAGGTTTGCCTGCAAAATCTGGTATTACGTTCTGTAGCAATTGTAAACATCGTGCTCCCGTTAACGTGCCATCGTAAAATATTGGGCCGATCAGCTTGTTATAGTAAACTGCACACCAAATGTTAATAGCAAACTGCATTTGATGTCGAACGTCGGTAAAACATTAAAATTTTCCGGCACCAAGTAATGGGTGCTTTGCCTATTGTACATGCCATTCCATGAAAAGTATGCCTCATTCGTTCACACTATAACTGCCAAGAATGTTGGCTGAACCTGTGTCTGATTCATGACGAAGTTGTACTATTTGTAGCATCTCTCGGCATCCCATCCTGTAAAACCTATTGAGATATTGGTCGGTATGAATGATCACCTACTTCGCTTAGGATTTTCCAAACCTGACTTTTGGAGAGGCTGCAGTGTTCACTGATCTCTCTTCAGATATCTCATCCGATTAAACTTACCGTCTTACCTTAGCTGATCTGCTAGACCGATCACACAGCCTGTCTTCCTTAAACGTTTTATAACAGTTAGGCTATTTACATGAGAAGAATGCGGGCCTGCAGGAAAATATTGTCGCTACAACTTTGCTGCTGATCGCATTTGCCGTACAGTAAAACTATCTCACCCAGCTTTTTAAAATCACCCTTCACCATCAGCATCCACATACTACAACCTCAAGAAAATGTTTCTTGTATAGCTGCCTCAAGTGAACAGGCGAGACGTTTCTTAAGTATTTCATACTGCGAAAATTTCGAACTTCAAGCGCGAGTTGCGTTGAGTTGGTGCGATACTGTTTTACACGCTCTACATATTGTCTACTCTGCTTATAAAGACAATCAGTTGAAGGATGCAACCCTTGGGATTTGAACTAAGGTTCTTTTGATTGGGAAGCACAGGAGATCGACTGTGCCACATTGCGATGTCCTGTTTTGCCCGAAGTTCAAGCTTTGTCACGTCACAGTGTCGGAAATCACGAAAATACACATGCTCGTTTTAAACAAAAGTTCTTTTCTTCGCGTTAATGTCCACAAGGTGTGTTCTCGTACTACATCGATGTTGCTCTACATTTTTGTAAACCACTTTTTTTCTCTCTCTTGTCTCTTCTTCCGTTTCCGAAATAGGAATGCCTACTCCCTTGTTTTCCACCAGGTGATTTCGTAGGCAGTTTCATTCAGTAGCGCATGGCTACTTTACTATACCAAGACACCACTTTTATGAATAAAGCAGCAGCCGTTCCGAATGAGGGTGGCAAGGGGCTTTAATGGGCATACTGGATGTATGTTAAAAACACCGGCATAAAACATATTAATAATCACAATCTTAACAATTCAATACAAATTTAAATCACACTAATGTAGATATGACATGATAATGAAATTATTTACGTGAATTTAAGAATAAAATAACAGAAAAAATTGAAACTGATAATATTACTTTGTAATTTTTAGTAGTCTTTGAAAGTTTAAGTTTTAAAAGAGGCGACTTAAACTATCAGTAATCTGATATCGCCTTCCGCGGGGATGAATAACCTCATAATTAAAAGGTTGTAAGATGAGGGCCCACCGTAAAAAATATGGCATTAGTTCCAGTATTTTGTTTTCACCAAATCAAAGGGTTATGATCCGTCTGGACAATAAATTTATGGCGACCATCTAAGTAGCACCTTAACTTTTGGACAGCAAATGCAATAGCAGCGGTCTCCTCAGTGATGCTATACCCCTCTCAGTCAGAAAACTTCTTGCTCAAAAGCATAATGAGATGCTCTTCTTCGTTCCCACCCTTCTGAGAGAGCTCAACACTAATACCAAGATTTGAGGCATCACATTGGATGATAAATGGTTTAGAAAAACCAGGGATATGTAAGACAGGATTTTCTTATAGCCTCTTCATAAGTTCTTGGAAAGCAGTTTGGTACTCGTTACTCAAAATGATAGTTGATTTTCTGCATTTGCCTTTCAATAACTCGACAAGTGATGTAGAAATAACAGAGAGCTCCGTTTCGATAATAAAATGCTAGACCTGAAAATGAGTATTTTTCCACTTGACGGTTGTAGCTTGGTCAAATCTTGGAAATTCTTCATTCGATTCATTAAATAAAGCATTTGTATAACCACACTGCTTTCTTATTCGCCCTAGTGAGTCAAATTTTCATATAGCAACATCATCGGAGCCCGTAAATTACGTCCATGAATTCTTTCAGCAGAACTGAACGCAGTACTATCATGGGTAATGGTCCTTAAAGCGAACAGTATATGGGCAAAATTATTTACAAAATTATTTACCAGTTTATTTTCATTTGAGTCTTTGTTGTAGACGCTGAAAAGTCTCTTATCACTTGGACTTTGACCTCTCCAAGAGTTCTCAGTTCTTATTCGACAAGATGTCGCAGGTACCTGACATACACTTGTGCGAATTGGTATTTTTAAGATTTTAAGTACAATTTCTCAGAAAAAGTGTTGTTGATTTCTATTTGAGGCATAATAAATTATTTTTTCAGATCTCTACTAATATGGTTTTAGCGTATTTACATGGTATACGCGAGTCTTATCTTTCTTCGAATACTGAATTATGTAAGTTATTTCAGAAAGCTGTTTCAATACTTTATCCAATCCATCTTTTTTTAAATAAAGACGATTTGTTTGATTTGGAAAGAGCAGCAACCAAAATGAGATCTCCTATGTATATATATATATATATATATATATATAGTAAAAAGCATAACTTACGAATCAACGTTGCATCCACTTGGCAAATACAAAATTCTAAATATCCATGGAATGAGTGATGAGCAAAACAATGAACTCAAAATCTTAAGTAAAAACAGGAATAAGCAGACACATGCAGCAGATAGAAATCCAAACAATGGTAAATCAGAAAAAGAAAACGGAATTGGATGGAGTAAAACAATGGGTAGCAAGCATCGGCTATACTCTTCAGGCCCCACGAACCGAATACTTGCTACCAAGATAAAAAACGAAATAACAGGATTTCAATGCAGTTACTTAGCACAAAGAAAGCTGAATATGTAACTAGCAGGGGGCTATCCTGTTAAGAAGTAAAAAGTAATAGTAAAGACATACCCAGAAAAAAAGTAATTATGAAGAGAAAATGGAGATGAAGAAACCTAAGCATTAAGCCTGAATACATGGCTCAACCATGGAGCTGTTGCGAATTGAAGCGGGAAAAATTATACATTGCCAGAAAAAATTGGAGAAAAGTTGAACAATAAGTAAAAAGTAAGAGTTAGTAAAAAGAATAATAATGTAATACAGTAAATTAAAAAAAAAATTTAAATAAAAATTATTATTAAGAAGAAGAAATATTGGCATAATATATATTAAGGTTATGATATTTTAAAGGATTACATCTAACTGCTTAAATAGCTATCTATTATATGCCTAGAAATATTTCAGAGATTATACTAATTAAAAGAAGAGAGTTTATATTTAGATGATACCTGTGATCATTAGTTCATTTGCACTTTTTTTTTTCTCAATAAAACATGTACTAAAAAGCCAGAATTTTATCGATTTTTTTTTTTAATTTTATAAGCAAGCCAGCTACCAAACCCCAACCTCTCCAACCAAGAATTCCCAGAAAGGACACATGTTTATAAAAATGCTAATTGCAACTAGGAAATAGAATCGAATTTAGAAATATTCTAGGGTAATTGTATCTTAAAGCAATATGATACAGTGAAGATATATTTTCAGATTTATAATTACTTGTACAAAGAGACAGTACTCTATATAGATGATTAGCTATGATATTTCGAAATACAGATATATGCATACATGAGGTAAAATCTGTGAAACTAATTACATTAAAAGGAAATTCATCTCTTTTATTATATATGTTAAATATGAGTTTCTTGTCCTTATTTATTACTAGCTGAAGTACCCGTCCTTGACGGGTTAGTGAATGCAAATTTCCAAAAAGCAAGAACTTTCGTCAGCATTGTAGGAGTACACAGAATGAATGGAGTATGTTGCCAAAGTAAAGAAAGCGAAGTTATAATTTTTATGTATTGTTAAAATATTACAGGTTAAGAGAGTCACTAAGTAATATCATTTCATTCGCTTTAGTCGTAATTATGTGATGCGCGAACGAATATTTACGAATATAGAAATAATTTTCTCAAAATCTAATCAACATATTTGAAAAATTGGAAGCCTAGAATTTAAGTTGAGTGACAACCTATCATGTCACCCAATTTCGTTTCATTCCCTGCAGTCTTTATTTCGTGATGCTGGAACAAAATTTCAACATTTTAAAACGATTTTCGCAAAATCTCCAAATGTAATCAAAATATTTTTAAAATTCAACGACTATAAATTAAGATTAGCAACTACCTATCATATCACTAAATTTCGTATCATTCGTATTAGTTGTTATTACGTGATGTTTGAAGAAATATAAACGTATTTTGAGAGAATTTTCACAAAATCTCAAAATCTAATGAAAATGTTTAAAAAATTGGATACCTATAGTTTATGTTGAGCAACCATCTATCATTTGACCAAATTTCATATCATTCGCTTTAGTCGTTATTACGTAATGCTGGAAGAAAGATTCACTCAGTTTTAAACGATTTTCGCAAAATCTCGAAATCGGATCGATTTTTTAAAATTAGATGCTTATAGTTTAAGGTGAGTGACCACCTATCATTTCACCAAATATCATTTTCATTTTTTCCCCTTTGCAGTTATTACGTGATGTGCGAACACAAATTTACGCAGTTTGAAACGATTTTCCCAAAATCTGAAAATCTAATGAAAATTTTTAAAAATTCGACGCCTATGTTTTAAGTTGAGTGACCACCCATCATGACACCTAATTTCACATCATTTGCTTCAGTCGTTTTTACGTGATGCTTGAACACAAATTTACGCCGTTTGAAACGATTTTCGCAAAATCTGAAAATCTAATCAAGATTTTTTTTTTAATTCGACGCCTATGTTTTAAGTTGAGTAACCACCTATCATGACACCCAATTTAATATCATTCGCTTCAGCAGTTTTTACGTGATGCTTAACAGAAAAAGCGTCACGGACAGAACGACAGAATGACAGACAGACAAACTTTTTTTTGAGGGTCGCATCGGATTCCCGGGTGCTTGAAACGGATAGAAATCGCAAAATTTTTGAATTCCAAGAAATGTACAGACAAAAGTCTAATTTTATTTATATAGATTAGTTGTAAATCAAGAAAATTAATACAGTTATTAGTTAGAGGATTTTTAATTAATTCTAAATTATTAGGATAAGTAATAGGCAATTTATCTGTGTATATATAGTTATCTGTAGCTATAACAATAATATCATATATATATATATATATATTGTCTGACAAAAAATTCCTCATGGGGCGGTTCAATTTCCCACCCCCTGTGGCTACGCCACTGCCTTCTTTAAATTCTCGTTTTTCCGCTTGACGGTTGTAGCTTGGTCAAATCTTGGAAATTCTTCATTCGATTCATTAAATCAAGCATATGTATAACCACACTGCTTTCTTCTTCACCTTAGTGACTCAAATTTTCATATAGCAACATCATCGGAGCCCGTAAATTACGTCCATGAATTCTTTCAGCAGAACTGAACGCAGTACTGTCATGGGCAATGGTCCTTAAAGCGAACAGTATATGGGCAAAATTATTTACAAAATTATTTACCAGTCAGCCATGATTCCAAATAATTAATCAAAGAATTCGTTATGAAGTTCTATGCAACCGTTCTACAGGATTGTTCTGTGAATGTTGAACTGAACTTTGTACCACCCATATTCCAAACGTCTTTACGAATACCATGGTAAGTACAATCACAAAAGGTGTTCCTTAATTAATCTTCAACTTTCTAGGAAATCCCACACGACTAAAGATTTGTAGTAAAGCATCAACGTCAACTTTTGGGCATAGATAGGGAGCTCTTCCCCGAATCAGAAATTTCGATAACGAACTGATAACAGTTAAAACGTACCAATTTTAGAAAGAAATAACAGGCAAAGGTCCACAAGCATCCAGATTTAATTTAGTAAAAATCTGTGAAATGTCGGAAACAATTTTTAAGGGTGCTTTTTCCTTATCATGATTTTCAACAGCATTACAATAGCTAGGTCATAGAATGATTTAAATAATAGCTTTAGTCTTAGTAACACTCATGTGTGCTACCGTACCTTCATGACAAAAAAATTTTCAGTTGATCTCGAAAAATTTCAGCGACAGTGAATACTTGCCTGTCAGTGCCATTTTAATGAATGTCTTATAAAAACAACATATCTTTTCAAAATATACTTATTTACTTTAGATGTACTTGATCTAGCTTGTTCAAAAAGTGGCTCCAACTTTCCACTTTTACGCTGTTCCTCTGCAAAGGCTTTTGGAGAAGTTTTTATAATATGAGGAACTGAAAGATCTTCTGAAAAAAACACTCAAAATACTGGTGTTAAACAATAAAGCAAATACAAAACTTTGTAAAAAACACACATAAGATGTTAAAGGTATCCTCTTACCTTTAACATCTTATGTGTGTTTTTTACAAAGTTTTGTATTTACTTGAAAGATCTTCTGTAGCTGGTAAATTAAAATCTTCTTCCACAGTTTCGTTTTCACTTTGACAAGGTTTTTAAGTAGTTTTTACCCCTTTTCTTCCACAAGATTGTTGATGTTCGACTTTTTCTATAGCTAAAGCTCTCTTTTGAAATCTGGTCTGTATAACATTTAACACACGAACACGAACTTACTCTCAACCATTTACATGATTCGGCGTGTAACATTGGTGGGGGAGGGGGGACAAATGTGTCCTGTTGTCGAAAACAGCATTTTCAAATAGGTTATATCCCCTGAATTTTAGGGGGACAATTGCCCCCTCTTGCCCATAGTAAGTTACGCATATGCTCTCAACTTACTCTCTTCAAATAAAGACGCGGTTTTGAAGGACGGAAAGAAAGAAAATTCTCTATATTTTCTTAACAAGCCACAGACTCTTTAACCAATCTCTCTAAATTTGGCAATTTCCCATGAACACAGTGGCGTACGCAGGGGGTGGGTCCAAGGGGCGAGGTCCCCGCCCGAAATTTTCAGGCTGAAAATAATTTTTTAAATAAAAGTGAGCTTTTTGGTTGATCATGAAACAGGGGCGTAGCCAAGGGGGGGTTAGGGGGGTCATAACCCCCCCATGAGGAATTTTTTGCCATACAAAATGTATATTCTTCACTACATTGTTACACCCACGTATACATATATATGAGTTGTAGTAGTCGTAACCCCCCCCCCCCATGAAAAATTTCTGGCTACGCCCTGTCATGAAATATTTAATTTAAAAAAGTGTTCAAGTTAATTTTATATGCATATTTGTTGAAAGAATGGCCCATTTCTAGTTTTTTAAGGCAAATTCAAAAACACGACAAATTTCTTCCGTTTAACTTTTTCATCTGGGCGAGCTGGGATTGAAAATTTAGTCTGGCAAAGAACACATCAGAAACAATTTTTAAAATTTATTCATTTAAACTCTATTCGTTAAAAAATGCTCTATTCGTACTCTATTCGAATTCTATTCGTTAAAAATTCGTTAAAATTTATTCTTTTAAACTCTATTCGTTAAAATGTGCACGGTCTTGTCTTCAAGATTCCCCCCCCCTTCTTACGAACAATAGCACAGTCTCGATTTTCTCTTGGGTCGACCCCGACTGTCCAAAGTATATTGATTCTCGGATTCTTCTTGGGGTGAGAGTTAGTTCCAGATGTTTTAACTATAGAGGTTTTAACCCCGTTTTTCTGAAGTAGCATCAGAAAAAGGAAGAGTCACATTCGATGTTGAAAAAGCTATTTTCTTGAAATTGCTGGATATTTTATGTATGCTTTGATTCTATGCATTCAAATACATGTTCCTCCTTTGGCTAGGAGAAATATTTGGACACCTGATTCTAGTCTGATTCACTAAAAAAGACGTGGAATTCTACGTCGTTCTTTTTTCAGTGTAGCTAACTTTGGGTAATATCAGTATCAGTCGCGATGAGAATTGATGAACAGTTGCATTGCTGGATCTGTTAAAGCTGTGTGAAGTTTATTTTTGTATTGCCAACTTTTGGTTAAATATGTAGAAGTAATGTAGAAGTAATCCGTTCGTAATTATTTGAAAAATTAAAAATTTTAAACTCAGAAAAGCTTTTTATTATAAGTTCATCTAAAACAGAACAAAATGAAAACAGTGCAAATGCCGAGAATACCGTGTCTACATCTGAAGCATTAGTATGCCCGATTAGAGATTCATCAGTGTTTGTGACACCGCCTACCTGTTCGATACTGAAAAACAATCAAAGTGAAGTGAAGGCAAGTCGTTTGTTGAAACAGCGATGCTTGGAGTGCCCGATACCCACACAACAAAAATTTCTGAGACGTTTGGTAATGATATTCCACTCTTTGCTACTCCCACAACGAAATCCATGTCTGACTCTGATAGTACAAGCATTACGAAATATTTGGATTCCTTCTGCAAATTACGCTTTACCTAAACAAAAACGTGGGTCTAAAAAGCGACGATTTCGAATATCATGGCATCGAAAATTCTTTTGGCTAGCCTATTCGAAAACTGAAAACGGCGCTTATTGCAAATATTGCGTTTTGCTTCCCGACAACTCATTTCGTTGCCGGGATAGGTAGCCACAAATCTCTTGAAGGACTTGTGACAAAACCTTGTCAAAATTTAAAAGGTACTTAAGAAATTTTTAGATCCCATGATTTAATATATTATCATAAATGCACTGTTTGAAAAGCCTTGAATATTTCTGATATTCTTGAACAGAAGGCGGATTCGGTTATTCTTCAACTTGACAATAAAAGAAAAGAAGTTGTTCTGAATGACAGAAAAAAAACTAATCCCAATTATAGAAACCTTGATATTGTGTGGTATACGCAACAAATACCACTACGTGGTCATAAAGATTTCGGCAGAGTCTCTCCAGAAGAATATGAGCACAATGATGGAAATTTTAGAGCTCTTTTGAGATATCTTGCAAAAAATACTCTTACCCTTTCTTTCTTAAAATCTTCTTGGTTTGTGTGAAGTGTGATAGTTCTTATTTCAAACTCTGTCATAAATAAAATATTATGCAAACAGTTTGGTACACTCTCTGATAGCGATCCTTGCTCCACCCCCGATAGTTATTCCGACACTGGCATTAAGTCAGTTGTGCATGTAATTTTGCTTTCTAGTATTTTGCCAAGAGTCTCAAGTCTAATGCTGTGTTTAATCTAAGGTAACGACTAAACAATATTTTGGTTTATGATAGAGCAATGTACGTGTGTTTTTGACAAAGTGTTTTACTTTATTTTGGTCTACCACAAGGTTTTTTTGTGCGTGTGTTCTAATATATAAAATATTTATTTTACGCCGGCTTTGCACCAGTGCCGGTCCTAACTATTTTTCTGCAAAATACAAGAATGCGTCCCTCCCCTCCACACACATGCAGCTAGAAAGAAAAGTTTTCAAAGGGTTTAAAACGAAAACTTCAACAATATACGGATATTCAAATATACATATAGGGGAAGGGGGGGCAAGATGGAGAAGCGGGCAAGACGGGGTACCGGGTCTCATCGGTCCTACGAACGACCTATCACAGCCGCTCTGGCTCGTAATGACGAGTTGATGACTGCATTGTTTATCAGTCAGCACTGTGACCGGCTTATGAGCCCATGCGTTTTTGCCCTACCGCCAAAAACTCGATTTTTGTCAAGTTCGTTGTGATTTTCGTGTTATACATCGCGTGTGTTCTGTACCTCAACATTAGTTTTCTAGAACTGACTGAAAGTTATTCCTGTTTATCAATGATTACACCAGCAGGAAAGAACATGTTTGTTTCCATATTTCGATTCAGTTTTTTAAGGTATGTTATTTTATTGAAATAAAAGTGGGGGGGGGGGGGCAAATGGAGTATGGGGTACCCCATCTTGCCCCTCGAAGAAAATTATGATTTCTCTAAGACACTTTATGATCCTTTAAACTTAATTGAGTTTTATCTTGTTTTAGGATGGTGATAAATTATAAAAAAAGACATAGAGGGGGAATTGGAGTGGAAAGAGTATGAAAAATGCGGTAGATGTTGTAATTAAAGGGAGAATGGCATATAAATTGGTGTCGAAAACATATTCTGTGCCACAAACTACCCTTGAAAGAAAATTTAAAGAAGCTAGTGCAGCCCTAGAAAATCCTGCTGCTCCTACAACTTCGGTGAAAGTTCCTTTAGGCCCAAAAAAGCGAACATTTTCTGATGACGAAGCGAAAGAACTTTGCAATTATATAATGGATAAGGAGGGTCGTCTTTATGGACTTACAACAAAATGTTTAAGGGCTTTAGCATACACTCTTGCAGTAAAAAATGGGAAGCAACATCTCTTTATGAAAAAAAAAAAGAAGCTGGCAAAGATTGGGTTCAGGGATTTTTAAGCAGGCATCCAGAATTATCGGTACGGCTGTAAATGGCTTCAAAAAATGTGGGATTTGGCTATACGATAGAACAGTTTTTTTCCGATATTGATTTTGCTCCTCATTGACGACAAATATTCCACAAACAGAGAGATTATTCATCAATGGAGCATTGCCACAAACCACTACGTCGGACAATAGAGCAACAGCTCCAAATAGACCATTCGCATGACCATTTCGCTGAAGCTTCAGTTGACCCTGAGACGATAACGGCTGAGACAATACCTGCAAAGATAACTTCAGTTTCGACAGTTGAAGATTCTGACAAAGTAACTATTGACGAACCGCTGATATGCCACATGCCTGTTGACATGACACCATCTGAGATTGAAGCAGAGCCTGAGCCAGGATTCTCCACTTGGATGTCCAACATCGAAATATATCAAAGGCCAACTACTCCTACTATTAGGCCAACTACTCCTCCTAGGCCAAGACCTACTATTTTCTGTACTTAGTCCTCAGCAAGTGATGCCTTATATTGCAACTCGCAAAATTTCACGCGTGACAAGGAAACGAGGAAAAACGGCTATCATAAGTTCTTCCCCCGTATAAAAATGAGTTAGAAAAAACAATGAAAATAAAGAAACTGGCAGAAGATAACAAAAAGAGAAAAAGAGAGGTAAAAGAACAAAAAAAGAATAAGAAAACCGAATTGGCTAAGAAAGAGAATAAGGAGAAAACCATCAATAATCCTAATTCCTCACCAGAATGTGACAACGAAGAAGATAACATCTCTTGCTTTTACTGCTATGGTAAATACTTGGATTCCAATGAAGGATGGGTCGCATGTTCTCTGTGTGGGAATTGGGCACGCTGTAGCTGTGCTGGGATAGATGATGAGGACGACGATGCACTATTTGTTTGCGAGTTTTGCAACCAAAAATAGAATATGTCTCCCATACCCCATCTTGCCCAATAGGGTACCCCGTCTTACCCTACCTAGGGGGGAAATTTTTGACATTTTGTTGGACATTTTTGACAAAATTGGCCATGTTTTACATTTTCTATCAGTGTAAAATTCCTTCAGTTCCTTATTTCCAAAGATTTATTATGTAAGAGTAATTATAAATAAATAAATATTCAAAATACTTAAAGTTGTGGGTTTTATTACGCTCCAAACATTAAGGACTCCGTCTTTCCCCCCCCCTCTTCCCCTACATGTACATATTATAAAGTAAGGTATTTTGGCACCCCCATAGAGATGGCGCCCGGTGCGGTTGCTCTGTTCTCTTCACCGTAGGACTGACTCTGCTTTGCACAAATATCCTCCTATAACTTGGGACCCCTCCGAAAAAAAAATCCTGCGTACGCCACTGAGTAAAGTTTTGGAGAATGATCTTCTGTAGTTGTAAACCTTCACTTGGCAGCCTGTCTTATAACTATTGAATTATTGGGTTACCCAGGAACTGGCCGACCGATTTGATTAGACCTTTAAAAGGACAGATATTAATTTCCGAATACATACAAATTATGGTAATCATAGAACACTGAATGTGATAAGAAAAAATGGAAAAATAATGGAAAGAATTTTGTTAGTCAAATTCAAGAGAAATTAGGAAGATACGAAAACGATGATTAAGCAGGTTTTTTTTTTTATGCATGCTTTCTATCAGCTAGCTATAAGTAGGGAGAAAATTAAGAACTGTCCTTTATTACACTGGCCTTACAAACAATTTTCTATCATTAATAATATCAAGTAAAACAAGGAGACATGAAAATTCGTTTTGCATAAATCTTGCTAATAAATTCTCTTCTCCCGTTGCTAAACTGCTCACAAGATAAATGTATAAATTCACGAAGATTTTAGAATCGCCTGATTTCCAAGAGTTTATCCAAAGGAAAGTAGAATCTATATAAATAAAATTAGACTTTTGTCTGTACATTTCTTGGAATTCAAAAATTTTGCGATTTCTATCCGTTTCAAGCACCCGGGAATCCGATGCGACCCTCAAAAAAAAGTTTGTCTGTCTGTCATTCTGTCATTCTGTCCTTCTGTCATTCTGTCATTCTGTCCGTGACGCTTTTTTTGTTTAAGCATCACATAAAAACGGCTGAAGCGAATGATATGAAATTGGGTGTCATGATAGGTGGTCACTCAACTTAAAACATAGGTGTCGAATTTTTAAAAAATATTGATTAGATTTTCAGATTTTGCGAAAATCGTTTCAAGCTGCGTAAATTTGTGTTCAAGCATCACGTAAAAACGACTGAAGCGAATGATATGAAATTGGGTGTCATGATAGGTAGTCACTCAACTTAAAACATAGGCGTCGAATTTTTAAAAAATCTTGATTAGATTTTCAGATTTTGCGAAAATCCTTTCAAACTGCGTAAATTTGTGTTCAAGATCACGTAAAAACGACTGAAGCGAATGATATTAAATTGAGTGACATGATAGGTGGTCACTCAACTTAAAATATAGGCGTCGAACTTTAAAAAAATCTTGATTGGATTTTGAGATTTTGCGAAAATCCTTTCAAACTGCGTAAATTTGTGTTCAAGCATCACGTAAAATCGACTGAAGCGAATGATATGAAATTAGGTGTCATGATAGGTGGTCACTCAACTTAAAATAGGCGTCGAATTAAAAAAAAATCTTGATTAGATTTTGAGATTTTGCGAAAATTGTTTCACACTGCGTATTGTGTTCGCACATCACGTAATAACTGCAAAGGTGAAAAAATGGTATTTGGTGAAATGATAGGTGGTCACCTTAAACTATAAGCATCTAAAAAAAAAACGATCAGATTTTGGGATTTTGCGAAAATCGTTTCAAACTGAGTGAATTTTTGTTCCCACATTACGTAATAACGACTAAAGCGAATGAAAGAAATTTGGTCACATGACAGGTTGTTGTTCAACATAAAGTATAGGTGTCCAATTTTTTAAACTTTTTATTAGATTTTGAGATTTTGTGAAAATTCTCCCAAAATGCGGTTATATTTTTTCAAGCATCGCGTAATAACGACTAATACGAAATTTGGTGATATGATAGGTAGTTGCTAATCTTAATTTATAGGTGTTGAATTTTTAAAATATTTTGATTACATTTTGAGATTTTGTGAAAATCGTTTAAAAATGCTTAAATGTTTGTTCCAGCATCACGAAATAAAGACAGCAGGGAATTAAAAAATTGGGTGACATGATAGGTTGTCACTCAACTTAAATTCTAGGCTTCCAATTTTTCAAAAATGTTGATTAGATTTTGAGATTTTGCGAAAATTATTTGAATACGTGTAAATATTCGTTCGCGCATCCCATAATTACGACTAAAGCGAATGAAATGATATTACTTAGTTACTCTCTAACCTGTAATATTTTAACAATACATAAAAATTATAATTGCGCTTTCTTACTTTGGCAACATACTACATCCATTCTGTGTACTCCAACAATGCTGACGAAAGTTCTTGCTTTTAGAAATTTGCATTCAGTACTAACCCGTCAACGACGGGTACTTCAGCTAGTAATTTATATTTATGTATTCATCAGATATTATAAATGAAAAATATTTTGTTCGAAATTATGGATTTTTATTATTTTTTTTCTTGCGAAATTTATAAATTTAGGCGGATTTCACAGAAAGACTTTTAGTAAATTTTTACAGAAAATTCAGACAAGAATAAGGAACAGAAAGTGAAGTGTTGGAGTTTTTGATTGTCCAACATGGCGACCTTGTTTCATCCCTTGCATGTATGGCTTACGAAGGATTAGAAAACTGTGGATACGAAACAATGAAAATCTCCGATGCATGTGCCGAATTATTACAGCCCTCAACTAATGGCATGTTTGCCAAGAGCTTAATCACGGATACCGACAGAGGGCGCCGTAAAAGCGTTGCCAGTAATTACGGATTCTGAGTGGAAAGAGCCTCGACCTCTAATATGTTCAGGCCGGCACATTACATTTGCCTACGCAAACAGTGAAGATTAAACGGAGTGGAAGGTTTACAAGCGAGAAAATGCGTCACATCGTAAGCGTTAAGTGCCTGGCATTCATATTTGGGCCCTGCCTGACGCTTTTGTCGCAATTCGATTGTCAACAAAAGGAAAAGCGGGAACCGCTTCCTTTGTTTATCCAGAAATCGTCTGCGGAGTTATTCGAAATGGAGATGGCCATCGGTCTTCGTATTGGTGCTGCACTCGTTCGTTTCGGGGAATTAAGTTTCGAAAGAGAGGGAAATCTCTGAATGCATAATTAAATCTATTTTCCAAAAACGGAATTAGCGGGATCACGAAAAAATGATAGGAGGCGAGAAAAAGTGGAGCTCGAATTAAGAAGAAATTTGTATGCACATAAAATATTTTCTTTCTGCCGGATTCAGTTTCTTCCAAGAGAGGGCTTATATATATTTGAGATTTCGCGAGTGCAAATTTTATTGATTGCTGAGCAGAGCATGAATTCATCATTACTGAAAAACGTATGATAATTTCCTTTAAAACAAAAAGGAACAATTAATTGTAATTCAAAATTCCATCAAAAATTATACTCGTTCAGGCTTACAATTATTTACCACAATAGGTCATATTTTATTTTATGATACAGTCTATGAATAGTGTAACTCTGTTTTTAAATTTCGAATTTAATACTGTGTTAGTGCTGAGTAAGACTGTCAATTGAAAACAATTTTTATCTTCAAAATTAGGATTTTGGTTTAGTAGAACGAGCTTGGGAATTTTTCACAATTCTCACAAAATCTAAAAAGGCAAATAAACATTAAAAATCGGCGAAATCTTTTAAGCTGAATAGCAAACTATTTTATTACCTCTAAGATGCTTCAAAGTGATCCTCCCCCTCAAAAAAAAGGGGGGGGAGAGGGAATGCAATTTTTGCAAAGTTTTAAAATTTATTAAAGTTTAAAAAAAAACCGGTATCTTTTTTAGTCGTTGTTGATCATATTTAAGTTTCATTCTACTCTCTTCAGCCGTTTTTGAGGGATACAGGAACAGACATTTACACGATTTTCCCCAAATCTCAAAATATATGAAAGATTTAAAACAATTTTCACATCTATAGTTTAAACTAACTTGAGAACAAACATAATTCCGAATTTCATTCTATTCCATTGCCATTTTTCAGGAATGAAACAAACATTTACACAATTTTCACAAAATCTCAAAATCTAATCAAACTCCTTTTTTTTAAAATAACGTTTATAGTTTAAGTTGTATGACCACCTATCATGTCACTATAGTTCGTTTTATTCACTTAAATCGTTATTACGTGTTGCGTGAACAAATATTTGCGCATTTTGAATAATTTTTCCCAAAATCTCAAAACTCTAAAAAAAATCGACACCTCTTGCATGTTTACCTATTATATCATCAAGTTTCATTTCATTCGATTTAGTCATAATTACGTGATGCGCGCGAACAATTACTTAGGCATTTTGAAACGGCTTTCGAAAATCCTCAAAATCTAACCAAATTTTAAAGAAAATCGATGCCTACAGTTTAAGTAGAGTGACCACCTATCACACATATCACCAAATTTCATTTTATTCGCTTCCGCAATTTTTACGTGATGTGCGAACATAAATGTACGCAATTTGAAACAATTTTTGCAAAATCTAATACTAATTTTTTTAAAAATTGACGCTTATAGTTTAAGTTGAGTGAGTGGCCACCTATCACGTCACCAAATTTCATTTCATTTGCTTCTGTCATTTTTATGTGATGCGCGGGAAAAAAAAAAAAAAAAAAAAAAAAGCTGCACGGACAGAACGACAGAATAACAGACAGACTATTTTTTTTTTTTTTTTACTGTCGTACTGGATTCCCGGGTTCTTGAAACGGATAGAAATCGCAAAAATTTTAAATTCCAAGTAATGTATAGACAAATCTGTCTGCCTTGTTCTCATGGATTTTGGGGGCTTAGGAACTTCTGCTTTTTACTGCGTTTTGTACCAACCTCAAATCCAGATTAGTTTGATGGCGGTAGTACCGGCCAAGGGTGTTAATTTCTACCACAAACTCCCGAAGTGTTAATTTCTATCTCTTTCGGGAGCCGATAGATGGCAGCACTACCGCTCGTTAGCGACATTCTTAATTTTGAAGGAAACCAAGCAGAAAACCGCAAGGCTTAGTTTTGCCACCCCCAGAGGTATCGATTTTGTATGGGAACTTGGAGGACATTATTTAATAATACGTATTATTTAATAATACGTCCTGTCGTATATGCGCGTAGAACGCCCGTATACGTCCTGTCGTAGAACGCCCTGTCGCCATTAGCGAGCATGGTGGTCTTTGGTTGGTCCCAGGATCGAGCCCACAACCTTTCGGCTACGAGAACGACGCCTCTCCCAACCGGGCTACCGCACCCCTATGCACAGACCAAAAAAAAAAAAAAAAAAGTCTAATTTTATTTATATAGATTTTCTATATTTAGTTTGCGTTACAATCAACTTACATGGGATATTAAAGAATTGTGTTCTATCAATAACGTAACGTTGGAAAAATCTCTTAAATTCTATAATTTTGTTCCATATCGGATGAAGAATAAAAGCAATAAACGATGGAAAAGCATTTTACTGACATCAAAGCAGAAATATATGGAAAGAATCAAAAGATAATCGTTTACTAGATATTATATACTAAACTTCAATCTACTGGTCCATTTAACGACAAACGACCAATGATAACAAAGAAAGAAATAGAAAAGACGGTTTTCTGGTGTTTGCGTTTTCTTTACTAGCTAGTAAAAGAAAAAGTTGTTTCAATCTTGGTAACACAACGAAAGTGGGATAGCTGAATAATCAGACCGATTTGAGAAAATTCGAAGGTCCAGCAGAACAAATGTTGCCACTTTCAAATGGGAAATTCGATGTTCCTACTCGAACGATGAAATCACCATGGTGACGGCACAAATGAGCTGTTATCTTGGCAGACGATCTTGCTGTCATCCGGAGAGATAAGGCACGGCCATCCTTTCATGACAGTGGTCAAACTGGAATCGATTCCATGCCAGAACTGCATCTTCATTGTGTGCACAAAATGCTAAATGTTGAAGGGACGGAAAGAAAATTTTCTCATTCTTCATCTTTTAGCAAGTATAGACGGAAAGATACGAGATATATTGTCTCCAGGAGTATTTTGGTTCTTCTAAAGATGCCTGGCGGGCAAAATATGGAGTAGAATAGCATTTCCTATTGTAATCTGTATTGCATTAAAAAGAAATAATCGTACATTTAATAATATCAAAGGAGTTCATTGAATCGATCTTTTTTATAGGATTGATTGACATGTATTATCTCTGCTTATTATAAAAGAAGATGCCAGTGCGCATGTATGCCTATGTGAATGTTTGTCGGTGGCCTTACGGACAAACGGCTACACGTAGAAGTTAGAAGTACAAAGAAAATCCTAAACATCAAGTTATGCACCTCAAAGCGATATTTTTCAAAATTCGACCTTGAAATTTTTTATTCGATATTTTATGGATTTTTAAAGTGTGTACACGTACAGCGATAGGAACGGACATAAAATCTTCAAGGAAACGGTCGTTATACTATCGGATAGAAGAGAAAATTTCCTTTCAAAAACAGTTTGTTCTGAATGTTTAACATAATTTACTGATTTTAATATTTTTTTCAGAGATACTCCACATTTATCGGAAATTTTCAGAAAAGTAATTTTTAAACTGTCGCATCTTAAAATATATATCCATCAGAATTAGTTTTCATTTGGTAAGATTACAAAATGCACATTCAGCCATTTTTTAAACTTTAAAAGGAATTTTTAAAAAATTTAGAGATTTTCAGTGAATTTTAGACAGAAAAAAAATTTCAATTCTATTAGCTGCTTCATAAAAATTTCATTATTTAACCATTACATTTCTGGTTTGCGTTGTCTTGGTAACACAGTGACTTCGGGTATTATTCGTAAGGGAGATCGATGTCACTTGGATGTCAAAAGTTTAAAAACACCCAAAATTCATCCAGATTAACAAATTCTGACGTAAAAATCTCGCTACGGAATAATGTAGCAAATTTTCAGATTTTCTATTAACTGAGGAATAAAAATAGATTAAAATTTAAAGTTTTGTATCATTTACAAAAATCTCTAACTGTCGTATTCTAAAATATATACTTGGAGCTGTTATATCGTCTGAAATGGTGAGTAATAATAAAGATATTGACTGCTTAAATGTGAGTAATGCATTCTGATACTGTGCCAACTATTTTGATAAATAGAATGTGAAATTAGTTATTTATTTTAAATTCTAATCGTAAGAGAATTCGCATCATTTTGATGTCACGAATTTCAAATAGCATCAGAAACTCATTTGAGGGTAATGCGCTTTACGCCTAAATTACGTCAAAAGCATTTATTTTTACGACAGCCATGATATCCAAAAAGTACACGAAACATTGTGTTCCATTTAGATATTTCTATATCTAGATATCAAAAATATTTTAAAACTTTTTAAAGTGAAATTTATTAATAAGAAAATGCAGAAAGTATTTTGCAGAATGACTGCGATTGTGCATCATTTTCGTTTACGAATTAAGACAAAATAAAACAGCTGTCCGCATCGTGTGACGTGATTTTAGAGCTTAAAAATGAAAGACAGCATTTTTGTTCTGTAGAAATGAAATATGAAAAAAAAAAAAAAAAAAAACAGATTTGTCTGCAAAACGCTTTTTAAATTTTTTTTCAATCGCAAGTACCACTGACATAGTTTTATGTCGTCATTTTGCAGATACTCCATATTTTACTCCAAGTTAGTCTCTGTAAGGCAAAGTTTCTGTCACGAGTTAAATAACTTCGCATTTTTGGGAGTCAGTAACTATGAAATTAATTTTATTTATATGAGTACAGTGTGGCGGCTCCTCCATTTGAGCACATGAGCACGTGAACCCCCAGAGGAAAAAAATAAATAAATAAACAAATTAAATTAAAGAAAAATATTAACTACACTTTTACATTTTTGGGAATGAGCTTTTCACCCTCCCCCCCCACTATTATTAAATACGATGATAGTAGCTAGCGTATTATATTGTATGTTACTATAGCCGAAAACATCTGGTCGTTCCTCGATCGCACGTGCGATCGTCGAAATGCCCTTCTAAACAGCCTCCCGAGAACAGAAGCGGATACAGAATCGGGAGGAGTTAAGCATTGCTGCTATCTTTCTATATTTAGTATATTTAGACTAACTTTGTATAACTTTGTATTTTAGTATAACTTTGTATAACTTTGTATATTTAGACTTTACTAAGCATTGCTGCTATCTTTCTATATTTAGTATATTTAGACTAACTTTGTATAACTTTGTATATTTTAGTATAACTTTAGTATAACTTTGTATATTTAGACTACGAAAATCACATTTAGTATAAAACATCAGTTTTTAAAATTTGTACTACAGCTTTTTTATTTTAATATTTGAATCAGCTTAATTTTTTGCCTTGTTTAGAAACTTTTTAGCGTTGCTTGGTTTCCGATAAAAGATGCCTTAAAGTTCTCAAAATCATGTTTTTATTTATTTATTTTCTTTTATACAAAACATGATGAATAGAAAAACGAAACAACGGTCCGAACTCTGAATAGCTTGTGGGCTAATGACAGGGGCGTAGATAGGGTGAGGCACTCGAGGCAAGTGCCCCGGGCACTGTACGAGAAAGGGGTGCCAAAAAAGAAATTACAAATCAAACGTGTTAATGGTATGTTTTTGTTGTTTACTTTTGGTTTTTGTACTCAATTTTTCTGCATTGAATCACATCACTGCTACAAAAATTCGGTGTTCATTTTACATCTTAGGTTTAAAGTACTTGATCCCCAAAACTACAGCACCCTCCCCGCAATAGAAATTTACCGGATCACAAAAATCGGATCACCATACCGGATCACCAAAAATAGGGAGAACCATGTCTCTCCGTGGGAAGCGAGCAAAAGCGAAAGGAAAAGCTCAACCATTGTCATCACTAATGTCATCATGGCTGAATAGTAAAACAGGAGACTAAAACGAAGCCGTAATAGACAGTGATGTAAGCAGTGAACTAAAACCAAGCAACCATGAATGTGAAGCTCACATAAAGGCAGAAAAAAAGGCTTAAAATGGAAAACTTTCATTTGGACTTGTAAAAGTACGATTATTGTGCTTATGAGCATTTTATTAAGATTACTTTTTCATAACTTTGTAATTGTGATCACTGATCTGAAAATCGGGGGGGGGGCACCGAATACATGTTTTACCTCGGGTGACAAAATATCGTACCTACGCCCCGGGCTAATGGCACCGCCGGTCCGAAAAGCAACGCCTATGCAGCTAATGGTATCTATAAACGATTCCGTTATATGATTTTTGTAAAAACTTTTGGATTGGAGTTGTACGCGAGAAAAAATTAAATGGTAAGTCTTTACATCGTGACTAATACATAAGTAGATATGGTCGTTCCTCGATCGCACGTGCGATCGTCGAAATGCCCTTCTAAACCGCCTCCTGAGAACAGAAGCGGATACAGAATCGGGAGGAGTTAAGCATTGCTGCTATCTTTCTGTTCGCACATTTTCAGTGTACGGGAGCTACCATTGTGTATAGCTTCGCTTCCAAAGACAAGATATTTCAAAAGGAAATTCAAATCAGATTTATATGAGAAATGTTCACCGATTTCTACAGGATTATTCCAATGACCAGAGCTGAAGCTGAGAGATGCTTCTCAACTCTAAAAACGAGTTAAGACATTTCTAAGAAGCAGTACAAGAGAGAATAGATTAAGTGCCTTAGTCATGCTTTCAGTTGAAAAAAGCATGACAAATGACTTACCCTAATTCAAAGAAAACGTTGTTGATTTATTTGCCTCAAAACAAGACTGACGAGAAGAATTAATTTACAAAAACTTTGTATATTTAGACTACGAAAATCACATTTAGTATAAAACATCAGTTTTTAAAATTTGTACTACAGCTTTTTTATTTTAATATTTGAATCAGCTTAATTTTTTGCCTTGTTTAGAAACTTTTTAGCGTTGCTTGGTTTCCGATAAAAGATGCCTTAAAGTTCTCAAAATCATGTTTTTATTTATTTATTTTCTTTTATACAAAACATGATGAATAGAAAAACGAAACAACGGTCCGAACTCTGAATAGCTTGTGGGCTAATGACAGGGGCGTAGATAGGGTGAGGCACTCGGGGCAAGTGCCCCGGGCACTGTACGAGAAAGGGGTGCCAAAAAAGAAATTACAAATCAAACGTGTTAATGGTATGTTTTTGTTGTTTACTTTTGGTTTTTGTACTCAATTTTTCTGCATTGAATCACATCACTGCTACAAAAATTCGGTGTTCATTTTACATCTTAGGTTTAAAGTACTTGATCCCCAAAACTACAGCACCCTCCCCGCAATCAAAATTTACCGGATCACAAAACCAAAAATAGGGAGAACCATGTCTCTCCGTGGGAAGCGAGCAAAAGCGAAAGGAAAAGCTCAACCATTGTCATCACTAATGTCATCATGGCTGAATAGTAAAACAGGAGACTAAAACGAAGCCGTAATAGACAGTGATGTAAGCAGTGAACTAAAGCCAAGCAACCATGAATGTGAAGCTGACATAAAGGCAGAAAAAAAGGCTGAAAATGGAAAACTTTCATTTGGACTTGTAAAAGTACGATTATTGTGCTTATGAGCATTTTATTAAGATTACTTTTTCATAACTTTGTAATTGTGATCACTGATCTGAAAATCAGGGGGGGGGGCACCGAATACATGTTTTACCTCGTGTGACAAAATATCGTACCTACGCCCCTGGCTAATGGCACCGCCGGTCCGAAAAGCAACGCCTATGCAGCTAATGGTATCTATAAACGATTCCGTTATATGATTTTTGTAAAAACTTTTGGATTGGAGTTGTACGCGAGAAAAAATTAAATGGTAAGTCTTTACATCGTGACTAATACATAAGTAGATCATTCGTGAGAAAGGGAGCTTGTTAGGAAAAGAGAGAGATGTATTCATTTCGGCGTTGTGTTAATTGATTGAAGGGTAAATTGAAAATCGAAGGCCTGCGACAGCATGATGATAATCTAGAGTAAAATAATTTATCTACTCATGTGTATTCACTCATTAGTTAGGCGACCACGAAAGTTGGCACAGATAAGCTGAGCAGTGCGATATTATCAGATTCTAGTCAGCATCAAATACGTCTGTGGTCATCGCAGTTGTCTTATTTCCACTAATTCTGATAAGTGTGCAGTAACGCAATACAATACACTAGACCCGAAAACCCTCCTACAACTCTGTCCTGTTGACATAGGCCTCGTGGGTACTCCTGTTCAGTCAAGGTAATTTGATGAATATGATGGCAAGAAAACGGATCACTATTGCCTTCATGGTGCGCAAACCTCTCCTTGATAGTTTCAATGTAACATGGAGTGATATCCTGTTATAATGGCCGTCACCTGCAGGAAACGCAATCGATGCTATAAATAGGCATGCTCTTACTCGGCCACGATTCTCAAATACTTGTTAACAGACGTGTAATCATATTACATTTGCGAAAGCTTACACTGTTCCCCCGAAAGCTACTGTGTTCCATTGCGTCCATCAACAATTCATCCTTTCCTTATTTGACGCTCGCTTTCTGAAAAATCTCCTGTCATATGAAATTTAACAGCAAAAACTTTTTTTTTTCTTAAAAAAAAACAACAACAAAAAAACATACATTCCTTGAAAAAAGTATAATGGCGGAAAAGAGTGGCTAATGTTCAAAACTATGTAGCGATTTGAAACTTCTTGAAAATTTGAAGCACTTGAAGCTGTCTCCGAATGAGACGATAAAATGGATTTTTAAAAAATCATCAATGTTTTTTAATTGTTTCAAAATTATGAGAAAACTTGAAGCAACATGGAAAAAATATAAGCTGGTAATAATTGTGTCATCCTATATTATATCCTACTGTAAAATACGCATATCCTCAATTCAGAGGATATCGTCTTTTACTTGCTATTACGAGTGAGAGAAAAAATATCTTCTACTAACACGAGTTTAATGAATTCAGAAATTGGAACGTAATAATATTCTTAGAATAGTAATTATCTTTTAAAATGCATCACTTCTTAAACTGCATTGTTAAAACAATCCCTTCAACTTGAAGAATTGAAAGGATTGCATTTCATATACATTGTCACAAAAAACATGAAGCCGTTAGCTTCAGTTCGACGCTGTTGTACATGTAAGAATATTGATGAAGGCATTACAAATTTTGTCAAAACTACTCTTTCAGTGAGACAGACCTGCTAAGACACTCCTGCACCTCTCGGATGTGCCAATCAATAACTAAAATCGAATTCACATAGCACTCCGCATTGGACCCTGTCAATGATTTTACTTCCTACTCGCAATACATGCAACCTGCAACATCATACACGGTAGAAATTCAAGTAATGCAAAAAGTGCTTGAATCAGGAAGTACAATGTAATCACACTACAAATCTTGTCAATTCACGGATTTCCAATAATTATGGTTTCTGATAATGCCTCAAAAAGTTTTCGCTGTATAAGTGGAATTAAATAAGTTTTAAGGGATAGGTCATGCCAAATCTGCAAGCATTGAAAATGTAAATGTTCACACTTTACAAAGTAGATCAAAAGAGTAATATTTGTATAAATATCCTTGTTCGACTAAAAATTCAAATAAATAATTCTTTAATAATATTGAGCTCGAGTAACAGCATAAGCAAATGGAAAATGACCTGTATAAATGTAATTACACCGCAAAATGCGATTAAAACTTGATAAAAAGTTTCCATTCCACGAAAAGAAATTTGCACAAAAAATGATTCTCAAATTCAAATAATTGGAGGAGAAAGGGAGTACGAACAAATATTTTCATAAACTTTAAACCTGCCTGAAAATTCAGAACTGTAACACAAACAATTGACCAACTGCATCTTAAAATTAGATGCAGTTGGTAAAAGAAACTAGGGAGAAAGTTGTTTGGAAAAAGAAGTTAGACGTCACATCAATTAAGTGCAAAATTCCGAAATACAAAAAGAAAAATTGGCATCTAATGTTTTCATTTTGAACTCTACAGCTTTCCAATAAGAAAATTAATTTGAACACTTTTACCAAACTATTAAGGTTATAACTATTATGATATTAATTCTCATGCTGCAGTTTCTTTGGCTTATTAGCTGTTTCGTATACAGTAATTAAACGATATTTGCAGCGTGAAAAATTTCTACGACAGTGAAAAATATTGATGATTTTGGACTAACATGAATAGCATAATATAAATTATTTCTGTGCGTGTATTACAGAAATAATCCAAAAGAAAGAAAAAAAATAGAAATCAATCTCTAAGCAATATAATACCAAACTATTTTTTTTTTTATGAAATTGATCTTATGTAAAAAGTTTAAGGTCGACTGTAAAAAAACTGAAACTATCTGTCTAAAGCTAAAAATTTTATCAATTTCCAAAAATATCTAAAATATCTAGAGACGCTCAGAAAAAGGATTATATAGGCATATTTGTATATTTCTTCGTTCTTTTTGCAGCCGTTTACAATAATGACATTACGAAATTATGATGATGACTTGAGCGAAGATATTGACTACGTTATACGATGCATTCAAGTTTAATTTCATCCAGAATAAATTGTGCATCTATTTCTAAAACTATGGGATGCTGAAAAAAAAAAAATGTGGTCAGAAATTTTTACAGATTAAAAAAGCGAATGCCAGAGGAATATCACTAATCTAATCATCTAGAGAGAAAGTTTTAAGATTAACTTCGAGTGGAAAATATTCAAATTTACCAATTATTCCAGATAGTGGAAAACTATGTTCAAAGGGAGCAGGTGTGGGGAGTGAAAAAAAAAAAAAAGAATTTTCAGCTCTGTAAATCGATCTGGTGATTTTTAGTATAAAGCAAGTTAACAAAAAGCCTCAGTTGTTAATCAGACACAAAACACAAAGTTTAGAGTTTACACGACACGTGTTGACATAGGATGAATAATGATTGCAAGTGATTTTTTCTTTTGGAACTGAGATACTGAGATGATCAGGATGGTTGTAAGTATGCCTATCTATACATATAATAAAAGAGAGTGTCTGTCTGTCTGTGCGTAGCGGACTAACTATCCAACCAAATTGCACCAAACTCTGCAGGGGGGGGGGTCCCAAGCATCCTGGAGTTTGAACCTCGGGCGTAGTTTTTTAATTTTTGAATTAGTTTTTTAATTATTTTATATTTTACGTAATTTTCGACCGTTTTCTGTCTTTGCCCTCTATACTGGAGAAGTAGGCCGATGATCGTAAAGAGACGAAAGGTAGGTTGGTCTATGGTCTATATTGTTGTCACATATTATGGAGAAACCAACATTGCGTTGTGTAGAATCAAAACAAGGCATCGAGCTCCGTAGAGAGAATCAAGATTTACCTGTGAATGCAGCGCAGTTAAAAAGATTTTTGTTTAATCGACATCGTAATTATTTCACTTTGAGTACGAGCAAACTAAATCCGATTCCATAGGAATGAAAGAATCATAGCTGTTTACTAAGCACAACAAAATGAAGATCCACACACTTGAAGGAGTGGGCCAACAAAGTTTTTGACCCATACTACTGTTGTGGCGAGAGACATCCATCTTTTCGCTCGTCGATTCTCCTACAGTGATGGAAGGAACACTGAACCACACCACAAAAAAGATGAGATCGCATATCACTTTTTTTTTGGACGTAATTTTTTTTATTTGCTCAGAACACCAGATTCATTTGACTATTGAAAACTTGAGAAAAATACACACATAAAAACATGATGACTTTGGGGGAGCATCTTCATAAAAAATTACAGTGTTGATGCGTGTCGGCGGGCAAAGCCTCCTCACGTGAAGTGAGCGGCTTGCCCCACCGAAAATTATTCTCCAACTGCTAAAGAAAAAACCGTTAAAACATGTGTCTATAGAAAGAGCCCGAACTTTCTGGAACAATTTTAGCAGATGTTTTTCGAGCAATATGCTTCTTGTGCAGCAGAGAAAAACCGCAAACACATCTGCTTCAGCTGGAGCAAAGATATATGCGAGGAAGGGATGTTATGATTATTCTTTTAGCCGGCGTCAACTGTTATTTTATTTCAAAGCAGCTGATAAGAGGGAAATGCTTTAGAAGTACGTTAATGCGCTGTAATTGAGAAGGCCAAGAGGAAAATTGAAAGCTTTAAAAGATAGTTATTATTAAAAACTTTTAAATTGAATTTAGAATAGATTATTAGTTTAAATTTAGACAATATTAATCAGGTTTTGCATTAGTAATTTTTCATTAAAGAATACGTTGTGTCAACGTGACACCCTCCGATAAAGAAGGCTTCCGATCGTCCGAAAGAAAAATAATTACACGATCGGAAAGAGGAAAGAGTTTTCTTTCTAAAGAGACCTTCATTTTTGAAATAGCTGCATTTCCCGATTTTTGATAAGTAGAAATCGACAACCCTTTTCTCCGGCAAATTCGGGTGCACTTCAGAACGAGAAGCCTATCTCAGCTCGCATCTAAAAAAGTTATGGAATATTTAAACTAAAAAAAAATATACTGTTACGGACAAACTGCTCAGCTTTCGTTTAAAAAAAAATCAAGCGTCTCACTTTAAAAGAAATTCAGAAACGTTAAATACTTATAGCAGAAAGGTTTCCGAAAGTATAGCGTAACCTACCGATGCTCTACGCGAACTCAAGATTTCGGAAACATAACCCACATTTCGGCGTAAAATATTTACGGGGAAAGGAAATCTTCATTTGGGACTTCGCGCGCATGCGCCAAGTGCCAAGAGACAGAGGGAAAAGAGTGAACGCGTCTTCCCTAATAGCACAGATGGCCACAAGAGTCGCTGTGACGTCACAGAGGGTCACAATTGTCACAAGAATGTCACATACTAGTCACATTGTGGCTTGTGAGTGATGCGACTCTACTGTGTGGTCAATGTGACGTTTATTTGTTCGATTGTGTAGCAACGCTGGACTTTATGGACATCGATCGTGTGCTAATGCACGTTTCACAACTACGTTTGTCAACAATCCATTCAGGCGTAAGCATGGATCCCACAAGGGTGGGGCTGGGTGGACCCCTGGTACAGAGCCCGGCCCTAGGGGTCCCCCGAATCAAACCCTACGCAGTTCCAAATTTTCATTGCTGTAGCTTATACATATACAACCTAGAAAAAGTATTTTGAATACATTTTTTATCCAGCTAAATTTTAGAAAACTACAGCTAATTGTAGCTTAAAATTCAAAATAATATATTTATATATATTTATGATAAAGAGTTTATCATAAAAGTTTAGTCAAATTGTCATTGCGTGAGTTGTGTGAACTTGTTTGCGTATTATCTCCACCCTTTCTTCCTACCAGGACCGCCGAGAGAGGAACAGGACCGGCAATGGCCCTGACTTTAGAGGGGGCCCGTAACTGGATGGAAATTTTATCATGTATAAGGTTTTGTTTTAAAGAAGATAAATCAAATGTAACCATTACTAGTAAAACTAAAGTTTAGCTCTTTTAATATGAAACTGAATACACATCCATAAGGTAGTTAACTTTTGTCATTTTAAAGAAACATAATTTTATAAATGTAGTTTGGACTTATAAAATAATTATCATAATTTCCCCCCATATTTACAGGTTAAATTACATTCTATGAAGAGTATGGGTAAGAAATGGCATTGCAATTTTAACACAGCACACGGCTGGGGGAGGGAAATGGGATCCCGAGTCCAGAGCCCGTAATCGAATGTGGGGCCCATGGACGTAAGTGTGACGTGTGTGACCGTCTGTGATCATTGAAGCCACCAATGAGCGCTTTACTCCAACAATGCCGGTTATTACCTAGCGTTGCTGAAGAAGTTTCGATGTAAAACTGCTGTGGCCGTGATGTTCGAAAGACAGCAGAACCTTACGGCGTGCTACGAGTGCCACGCCACTAGCTGAAAAGCAGTGACGCACGGCACTGCGAGATCTGGACAGCAACGAGACCAGACGTATTCCTATGCGTCCTTGTAAATTTTTATTTTATGTGAAATATATAATCCTGAATAAAATGTGTGTTTGTCTTGAAGCCTTGTTTTTAAGTATACAACAAAAACAAATATTACTCGTTACGTAAGTACCCGTATTCACGTAAAACACGCGGCCGCGCCCACGATACAGCCACACCTCGTTTTTATTTTTCCTTCTGTGGCATAGGAGTTACTACGAAATTTCTGGAAAAATGAATTATGATGCAAACATAACGATTCATGATGATCATTTTTTCTCATGTGCCTATTGATCATGTAACAAGAAATACATGGATTTACCTATATTTTCAGGACCGGTTCTGCAAAGTGTGCACCGCACACAGGCATCCGAAAAAAGGGATGACCAAAAACTACTCGCTCATTTTATTCCTTCGACCACGTAATATCTTTTGTACTGCATTACTAAAAGACATTACTGCTTTCGGTTATTTTTTATATTAAACATAATCATATCTCCGTACATATTGATATGCATCATCTGTTAGTTAATTTACGCACTATAAAGCTAGACAAACATACTTCATGTAAAATGACATGATGTTTTTTTTATGTATATTTTTTTCCTTTGTCTTTCCAAAAGAAAAAAATTATATATAGAATATTGTTTGTACACGAAATGCTGACCCAGTAATAAATGCACATAGGCGACCAAACAATAAATGCTTGCATGTAGCCGAATAACAACTGCACACAGGCAGCCAAAATCTACGTAGTACTGGTCCTGTCTATTTGTATTACAACTAGTGTACCTATTGCAAACAAGCCCTAAGACAAAATGAGTTACATGCTAACAAGCTTCGATGAAAAGGAAAAAATTGCACTACGATCAAGATCATGGGCGCCGGCAGCTATGGGCAAGGGTGGGCAAATGACCCCCACCCTTGCTTCCGGAAATACCGCAAAATTATACATAAATATACAAGATCTGAAATCTGATCTTATTATCAAATTATAGTTATAATAATAATTATTATTTTGGTTTATGTTAAATAAGCTAGCAATTTTATGTAAATTTAACAACAATCTACAAAAATATTGAAACACGTGTGTATGTGCACATGCGTCTTGTTCTGACATTTTGCCCAACCCTTCTAAAAAATCCCAACGGCGCCCATGATCCAGATTGTTCGAACATGAAACATGAATCCAGATTCAAGATATAAATCATTTACTGGACTGAAATTTTGTTGAGGCAAGCAGATAAATATAAAACTGAAATAGTTTTAACAATCATTTTTTTTATTTTTTTATTTGTATTTCTTGGTTTTAACAAACTCCCATTTCGTGAAAGAACGGTTACTTCAGCTAGTAATTAATAAAATTAATCAGTTCCATATCCTATATTTAGATATAGTTATTAATAAAGTATAATTCACTAATTATTGATTTGGTGTTTATGTAAAAATTATATGAGAGAGAAGGAGAGGAATAAGTTTCAAATGTCAATTTAATAGAGAACTCGATATTTTTCACCATCCTTTACGTTTATCATCCACTTTACTTAACAATTTATTTTAAGTAATAATTTGTTTGTTTTCCTTCCACAGAAAAAGGTGTGATAATGTCATTTAAATGTCAAAACCTGGTGATGTGTTTTTCTCTCCTCTGTTTGATGGGTTTAATAATAGAATAGCCTTGAAAACGCTGAATGCTTTGCCCTTGAAGCTTCTAATAATGTACCTAGGTATATACGTATAAGATTAATTACAGTATGAAAAACACTTTGCAGAACAATATACGTATATTAAAAATGACGATTTTTGTGACGTGCAATAAGTGCTAACAAGAGATACAACTTCAGTAATTCTTCCATTTATTAATTAATCGTTTAACTTTTCTACGGTTTATTAGTCAAAATACTTTTACGGTATTTTTACTAATAAACCGTGAATTCTGAAAAACTTATTACTGTTTTTCTTTCTTAATATTTCTTTGGTCATGGCCGTCAAAATATTTTTTTGTTTATTTTGATGGATACAGTATTTAACTATGCTCTTCTCCAGAGTTTTGAATGAACTTTCTGGCGTATTTTTATAAATTAAAACTAAGAAGGAAAAACTTGTATTAATATGTTTTAATTTTTTAGTGTGAAGTGCTTGGCATAATTATATTTTTTCTGCTTATGCACCAAAAGCATTCCCCCCCCCCCGAAATACACCGTTTTATATATAGGTCTGTTTTCAGTTTTTATAAAGATGCTTAAAGGCTTTGAGATGGATTTCTTTATACACGACATCCCATGAAATTGGAATATCTATGGAAGGCTGCAGTGGAGAAGTAAAATAATTTCGATGTAAGAAAAGCTCTTTTATCTTAAAAATTGAGATGTAATATGATAGTTCAACAAAATACCTATCCGATTGAACATATTCGAAAATGAAATTATTTGTCTACATAGATTTTCGTTTAAAATCTTTCCTAAAATGTGTTAACAAACATACCATCTCTAAATGTATTTCAGAATGAAATAGACGGAGAACATTAGGAAGAATTTTCAAACATAAGCTACCGTTTTAATTCGTCATTAAACGATCTTTTACAGTACGTCCTTGGCACGATCTGGGTACGGCCTTGAGCTGGATGATCAGGTCGTTGATGAATGTATTATTTCATGCATCCTATATTTTCATGTAATTGTGTAATTATTTAGCAAGCACCCCTACTTGTATGTTTGCAGAACATTGGCATACAAAATTTATTTTCGAAAACATTTAGTAATACAGATAATAAAGTGAAAAATGCTTCAAGAAATTAAAAACTCATTTTTTAGTGATAGACTGCTTTTATTTTAATGTAGTTCAAAAAATATATATATTATACTCTTGTACATGGGCGCTACACAACATTCTGAAATGTCTACACAAGAAAAAAGATGAAGTGGCTCTTTCATGTCTTTTTCGATTCATTTGATCTCCACCGAGAACAAAAGTGTTTCTCATGTTCATTTTTATTAAGACTAGAAGGAAGAAACAAAGTAATCCGACTACGATCCACGAAAAGTTTTGCACTTGAAGCCTAAAATTTTGTTCTTTATCGGATAATCTGACTTGACATGTCATAATCCTGTTTTTTTTTTTTTTTTTTTTCCCTGATTCATGAAGTTACGTAATTTCACTACGTAACCATGATCAAAGAATGTTTCATCTAGGAAAAGAGTAAAACAACTGTTGCAGGCGAGATTTTAATCCGTTTATATTTATCAATCACTGTATAAAATACGATCATTTTTCTGATTATTTCAGTAGGGTGAATTTTCCAAAAAGTTAAATGAGGCCCAAATATTAAAATGATATTATTTAAAAGAGGAAAAAAGATTGTTGAAAAATGTGTGTGAAAAATAGCAATTTTTGTAAAGCGGCAAGTCAAAATTTTAGGCATCTATGGCAAACATCTTTCTTGGAAAATGGTCGAATTTAATGGACGAACCCATTAGCCATCTGCTGATACTGCTGGGCGTCTACGATGACACTAGTGTACTGCGGTTGCACCCCGTCTGCAGTGCAACTGTATTCACTGGCACCGTTAGTTGAAGTGACGCAATACGTCTTGTCAGTGTAGGAGTCACACTTGGACAGTGCATACTTGATGCTGGAGTCCATGTGTGGCTGTTGCTGTCTGGCCGTCTCGAAGAAACACGAATCGTTGTACGGAGAGTTTGCGGGAGAACAACTCGCGAATGTCCGTTGCTGATACTGTTGCTGCTGCTGCTGCTGCTTCGCCAGACGCGTGTTGATGAAGTCGGAAGGCGTCCCGGGGGGCGTCTGCAGATTGGTTGCGGTGATGACCGACTTGTACTGGTTAGACCTCAGCACTGGAGGAGGACCTAAGGCACTTGGAGGTTGCTGCTGCTGTTGCTGTTTCCCGCTCGTGTGATGCAGTGGCGATGTAGACGTGGACGACGTAGAACGCGGAGAATCCGCGGCGTTTCCATTCTGGAAGCTCTCGAGGTCAGACTCGGAGAGCATGGAGTCCGAAGGGCTGCTGAAGGGACCGGCCGTGCCGCCGGAAGTGTACAGCAGATGCTGCTGCTGGTTGATTTCGTGCGGCTGTTGCGTCGGCGGAGGGCCGTAGCTTCCGGCCGGAGGACACAGCTCTTGCTGCGGATGATGGGGTGGCATGATGCAAGTAAGGGATGGCATGGTTTCGGAATCCGGAGAGGAAGACACAACAGACACTTCGCACGGAGGAAATGAGGGGTACGTTTGCACTGAGAACCTGAAAGACGTGATAAAATTATATACGTGAGTAATACGAATTTCAAGTGTAGAACATTATAAATGTAATACTGCTATTACTGGTAGAATCAGAATTAACTGTAATGAAACAAATATGAAATTGGAAGGAGACTGAATTCAGCACTTGAATCAAGAAGTTGAATCATGCAACGTTATTTCTTGAAAAAGGCTTTCGTGCAGTTCTTTCATAGTTTGAGAAGCTTCCTGTGGATGTAAAGCGAACACAGGTTAGAAATCGTTTTATGGAATCATGCTCGGTAAGCAGATACCTTTTATGATGTAATGGGTAAGCAGATACCTTTTATGATGTAATGGGGGATACCTTTTATGATGTTATGATTACCATCAACGGAGATCTATCTCGAAACCCCTAATCTTTTGAAGATCACACCTAAAGAATTTAAGTCAGCACAAAACAGAAGTGCAGAATTAAACTCTTACTGAATTAACCAATGTTAAGGTGAATTGTAAATCTGAATTAGAACTGCTATCTTATAAGAAGGAAGAAAAACATGGAATAGACAGACGATTGCTAGTAGTGACAGAGGAGTATCGTGAACAGTTAATGAAAATTTGTCATGGAGGAGCAGCGGCTCATCTTGGAGCAGCAAAAACTAAAGATGCATTATTCAAAAATTTCTGTTCGTCTCACTGTTACCGGGATGTTGAAAATTTCGTGAAGGCTTGTGACATCTGCCAAAGAGCAGGAAAAACTCAAGAAAAGAAGATGGCCACTTTAAAGATCGCGCTGGTTATTACAGAAATTTTTACGATATTAAATGTAAATGCTTTGCCCGTGACATCCTACTGAAGCAAATATGTTATAACTGCAACTTGTACGTCTTCTAACTAACCAGATGCAATTCCTGTTGAAAATCTTTGTTCAGTCACTGTTGTAAATGCGTTACTTCAGATTTTTAGTCATATGGGATTCCCTAAGGAGTTATAAACCGACCAGGGATCATATTTTGTGAGCATACTTACATCGGAATTTCTAGAAAGGTTCAGAATGAAAGTGGTGCAAAACTCCGTTTATCACCCCCAAAGCAATCTTATGGAAAGAATGCACAGAACTCTAAAAATAATTCTCTTGTTCCTATGTTTCGAATCTGGACCAGAAAGGGAAAAAATATTACCCCAGGTTCTTTTCGCTCTTCTAACGGTGACACATGATAGTGCAGGATTTTCTCCAGCTGAATTGGTTCACAGAAAAAAATTAAGAACACCCATTATACTTCTCTACTAAAAGTTGACTGGTGAAAAAGAGACAGAAAGTAGTGTAGCTGAATATGTTTTTGAACTTATGAATCGTATGAATAGATGTCAGATCTTGCAGTTCAGCATATGCAAAACTTAATAGACAAACAAAAAATATGATATGATCGATAAGCTACAGAGCGCAAATTTGAAAAGGGAGACTTAATACTTATAGTGGCTCCTTCAAAGCCCAACAAATAGTCCGTTCAATGGATAGGTCCTGGACAAATCATCCAGCAATTTTCTTAAACAAATTATGTTGTTTAAAATTCCAGACAAAGACAAACTTCTGTGTATAATACCTGTGTTGAAACCTTCTTATCAAAGACCAGAAAACATAAATTTATTGTACACAGAAGAATTGAAAATTAATCAAGAAACGCCGAGTCTAACCTTTTCCAAAGCATACAGTGAAGCTCCCAACTTTCTGAAAGTCAACGTGAAACTGAGACATCTAATATCGGAGTATTCTAATATTTTCTCAAATGAGTCAGGATGTACGCACTTAAAAATTATTGAACTATAAAACAGTAAATTTTTTAGCCCTATGTGATTAAACTTTCAGAACTGAACTGAGATAACTTTCCTGCGAAAAGTTTTCCTCAAAAAGGGGTGAAATAATTTAGTCTGTAATGATTTCGACTTTGCTAGGTGGCTTGTCGCCCGTTTATTTGGACTGAGTTTTTTTTTTGTGTGAATTCAACTCAACGCAGTTCATTGAGATTTCGTTCTGTTTGATGTTTGGTGTTCTGTATGTTTTTTGTGGTAAATAAATATTGTGTTCGTGATTGCATACGTTTAGTTACTTCGCATCATGACAATGAGTACTGCACAACGTGAAACACCAGATTTCTTTCCCTTCGATTGTGTTTTCTGTTTATATATTTTTGAGTTGTTCAGATTAATATTTTTATGAAACATACATATTAAATAACACTCACCTTTCTTCTCTATCGTAAGCTGATTCTACTTGTGGAAGAGGGGATATCCTCTGATGAGGATAATGGGGCAGGTAATTCCCTCCTCCTGGATCCAGCAGACCCATTGACACGTGAGGCGAGTGCGGATATTGTGGAGGTGGGTTTGTAAGGGGAACATCCGTGTAAGCATGATGTCCTACAGCCGGAAAGGCTCCATGAGGCAGAGGAAACGAGTTCATTTCATAAAGGCAGGATTCTACAGGTTTGTCTGAAAAATAAATAAAAATAATTATACCTCTATGCACTAATAAGCATAAAAACACGGTGCAAACTATAACTCATTTTATATAAAGTCTAAATAATTTTATCGCCTGAAAAATCCTTTTAAATTCAATTATCAGAGAATAACCAAGCCGCAGTGGTTTCGTATCGCTTGATGACGCGACTAGTCTGTGCTGAGAAAATATTAATCGGGAATAACTTTTCTCATTACTGCCACTAGCTAGGAGAAATAAAAGGGGAGGAAACAGACATTCCTGCAAGGCCTGAACGAACAATGGGATGGAAATAGCCACCCTAACGCGCCATCACTGTAAAAATTAGTTGAGAAAAATATAAATGCTCACAATTACGCCGTTATATCGGATTGTAAAGTAGGGACGTGCAGACGTTATTAACACACACATACACAGGGGTGCAGAAACTTCTCAGGGCCCAATATTTCCCCAGAACGCATTCCCCCAAACTTTCACCCAAAACCATAGCACAGTGATAGCGGACTGTAGTGAAATTTTCTGAAGTGTGTACAAAATTTTCCGAAAGTAAGAAACGCATGATTCCGTTACCACAAATGAAATTAATGCAACATTTTAAGCTTTATAAAAGCGTCAAATATTAAGCATGTCTGTTATTTCAATATTGTTGGATTTAAGCAATAAGTTCAATGGATGTATTTTGGCATAGCGGTATGTGTTATAAAACTGCACCTCTTTGTTTATGAACACTACTGTTTTTTATGGTAATTTTTTAAGAATATAACTGAAACATAGATAATCATTTTAAGACCCCTGACACTTGGGGACCCAAGGCTGCAGCCTAGTTGACCTGAGCGGTAATCAGGCTCTGCCCTACATACCATCCGAAATGTTTCGTACAATCCCCATTCCTCTACTTTGTTTCTCTCTATTCTAAAAAACAAAAATAACAACCGCTGTCAAAAGCTTGTTCTGCTATCTCCCCCGAAACCGATCGGATTTGAGTTTCGACTAAGTTGTCCACGGATTCGGAAAATTCCGAGGAAGCCTATAAACTGACTTAAATTTTGAAATTAGGATTATTTTAGAAGATATTAATAAAAAACTGAGAAATTAAGCATAATGGTTTTCAGATTTGGCAATTTTCGCCAGCATAAAATCATTTATGCTTTTGCAACAAAGCAATTTCAAGTAAGTAGAATCGCATGAAAGTGACAAATATGAAGTAGAATTACACCCATTTTACGCCAAATTAAAAAGTATGTGGAAAAATAAATAAGTCAAAGTGTGTTACACAAAGTTGATGATTTTCAAATAAGTTCTCTTAGATAACAGGAGTTTAGAGTTACCGATTACTCGTTTTTCCGAAACAGAATAACTAATTGTAACTGATTTTAAAAGCGCCATTTTAGCATTAGGTACGATCTGCAAAAGGATATCTCTCCAAGCAGGGTGAATCTAAACCGCGTGTTCCAAATGTTAGCACCCAATATCTTGAAAATGAAAAATAATTGAAATGCAGATTATTTTAAAGCCGGTTTGGTCCAGCTGGAGTATTTGCTACCCGTAGAAATATTTGGCGGCGTTAACTATGCCATCATACAAGTTATAGTACAGCTTGGATATTTGCTAGCGCGGCGAGATGATATATTTCGTGATGCTAAATACGCCAATCTGGAAAGGATTATGTATATGAATATATGGATAACGGTTTTCCCGGTATACATGGTTAACCCTTTGAGGCGCAACTCTTTCCCAATGCTAAAAAAAGGGCAGCCGTTGCCATCGCTCGACTTAACTACCAGCAAGATGGCGGACAATCGAAACGTTCATCGCGTGCCACAGATCTAGAGACCCTTTTTTTGACGCAGCTGGCTGTGCTCAACTGCTGCCCTTTTTTCAGCATTGGGCAATCTGTCCAGCTTGTTCTCGCATTCTTCCATTTTTCAGGAGATGCCAGTGCTATTAAAAATAATCGTGACAATCTTTTAACCGGAAATGACGTGCTAAAAAGTATAGGATTCTCGTGGAGCTACGTCACCCGCAACTATTTTTATACAAATCGAATCTATTCTTCGTGACTGGCAACAGTCAAAACGTTAGAGTTAGGTGTTTCCAGAGCGGGATCACTGCGCGTTAAAGGGTTAACGGTTTTGTCTGTTGAAATTATGCCTTTTTTACGAATAAGCCCCGTTAGGGGCCGAATGCCTCATACGAAAAGCGAGCGTGGCGAGTCTAGGGGCCTTGGCCCCCAGTCTTCATACCAGGCCCGGACTGGCCTGGGTGTCCGACTGTCTACAGACGGGTGGGCCCCCAAACAGAAAAAAAAAAAGAAAGAAAATTTAAAAAAGTGCTATACTGATAGCAATTGAATGAAGTTTGACACTTAAAAAATTTTTTGCAGCTGCAATTGCGCCCCAGAATCAAAACACTTCATTTTAAATGTAATTCTCAAAATTTTTTGAGTGAGGGTTCCCGAATGAACAAGGGATTGATTAATATAAATGACGCATATTAATTAATAGATGAATATTTTATTAGTGCATTAATTATCAATCATAATTACCTCCCCCATACCCCGAAAGTTAACACAACCTATTATTTATCGGTTGCACAATACCCCGCCCCCCCTTCTCTTGAGACGGGCGGGCCCCTCCCTCCCAGTCCGGGCCTGCTTCATACCAAGAAGTACTCATTTCTAATCAGCAACAGCAGCTGGGGGTCACTCACTTTGTACGCAGCCCGTGCCCGTGCTATTGCTATCCTCGTACGAGTAAGGCGCCTTCCGTCCTTTGGATCTCTGATGCCTCGTCCTGTTGGGGGTGATGGAGTTGCTCGTGCCGTTGGTGCTGCCGCACTGCGTTGTCGCCGCCGTACTGGGATACAGTGGTTCCGGTTTCCGGATCTGTTCCACTTCCAGCTGAAGACCGTCGGCTTCTTGTTTGCTGTAGAGGAAGATTTTCGGAAATTATTGAATTTTGTGATAAAAGGCAGTAAATAACTAACAAAAAATGAACATACAGTGCGAGTTCTCATCGAATAGGATTCTACACACATTTTAATTATTTAAAAATTATACAGTTAACTCCAATTCAAAGTATTCAAATAATAGAAATATTCTCGACAGCTTTAAATTCTTGAATTAGGTTTCCAAAGTTGTAACATGCATTTATTTGAAAGACTTAATATTTGTGCCTGATATTAGGAACATTAAATTAGACAGGAATTGAAAGAAACAATGCTATAAAGGAAATAATATCATATTTATGAATTTATAAATTATTTGAGTGTGTTTCATTAATTATTGAATTTACTTTTGTACAAAGCTTTTAAAGTTTTGTTTTATTTATCAATTGATTGTGACTTATTTATTTAAAAGTACTTCAAATTATAGTGAAATTCTTTCATTGCTTGACATCTAAACTTTGAATAAAAATATGTTTGCACATCTTTAATTTTTACTGCTTTGAGTTGTGCAATAAGCAATCTAACCTACCTTATAGTTCATAGTTATTTTTAAGTATCGTCATTCATTCCGTACTATGCACTTTAACTATTTCCATTTTATTGCAGAATGTTCATTTTTTTTTTTTTTAGTAAAACTTCTTTAGTGGCGACTAGGGAGTAACTCAGATTTTTTTTTTTTTTCAGACGGAAGTAACGTTCAGTAAAGGAAGTGACGTAAATGTCATACTCCACGCGCGCTCCGTAAAAGAAGAATCCCTGAAAAACCTACCTTTTCGACCTGCTTTCGCCGTTCCCCGAATTCATCGTATAAGAATACGCGGAACCTGTTAGGGAAAGAAACGGCGAGAAAAACAGTCAAGAGCTGTATCTTTGAGACATCAATAAGCGTTTTGAAGATACATCCAACCAGGAGCGTAGCCAGAAATTTTTCATGGGGGCGTTACGACTACTGCAACTCATATATATGTATACGTGTGTGTGATAATGTAGTGAACAATATACATTTTATATGGCAAAAAATTTTATGGAACTCCACAATTAAAGGGACAGTGGCTGCAAATGAACCTAAACAGCAGAGGGAAATTTTCATTTAAGAACACTGTTGGAGGATCATACTTCGATCCCACGAAGGTAAATAAATTTATAGGAGGGGACACTTCTCTTAGAAAGTTGGATAACGCCGTTGTTGCAAACAGATGGCGCTACGCACACTGGGTAACTGCGCATCTTCTGCTTCTGCGCATCTCAGGTTGTTTATATTTCCATCGAGGCGAAGTAAATGGAGATCGTTGAATTAGCAGAACTTCAAAAAATTAAATACATAGACTTATGAACGTGATATATAGTAATTACTGGCTTCAGATGTGTTTTAATTACATAATTGTCTTAGAATACTATTTCGTAATGAATATAGGCAATAGTTTCGAAGCGAAGTGATATTATTATTTGTCAAATGCCAGTTACATTGGCCGTTAGGCCGTTAAACTCTATAAAACTCCTAAATATTATGTATGTCATGTCTGTTATTATTTTGCCCAAAAGCTGTATTTTAAGAAATGTTAGTAAATTTAGAAGAATGTAGTTTGTGTGAACGCAATATTTATAATGATATATATAGTGTAATGATACATATATTTATATATAGTAATGATATATATATTTATAATGATACGTATACAACGGTTTAAGAATACGGGTATGTAACACCACAAAGAAACAAACACTGGCTGCAAACGGTTTAAGAACAAAATAAAAGAATAACAAATGGACACTCCGTGGATTCTAACCCAACCTCAAGACGGAACAAGCAACGGTTTAACACGGGGATGGAACACCACAAAGAAACGGACCCTGGCTGCAATCAATCCCAAACAATAGACAGAACCTGCAGTTTAAAAACACGGATACAGAATAATAATTCGAAACCTACCAGCAGACGAAATCAACGCTTAAGAATACTGTGATAGAAAAACACACAAAAAAAATTACACTACCTGCATTCGAACCCAACAAACAGAGGAAAACATCAGTTAAAGAACACAGTTAAAGTATAATACTAGACTATGGACATTCCCCCATTCAAACCCAACCTCCAGACGGAACAATGGTATAAGAAAACAGTTAAAGAATAATACTACAACATGGACACTTCCTGGATTCTAAGTAATTATCATGAATTACCGATGATTCTTACTGGAGATTTTAATGTTAATTTTCGCTCTCAAGAATCTCAGCCGTTAGTTGATTTTTTAAAAGAGAAATTTGATCTAACTATGAATACTTCTCGACTTCAATCCACAGCGCGTTTCGGTACAACGATAGATTTTCAAGAAAATTAGCAAATTTAGAGAGTAAAAGTTATGTTTCACATTAGTTACCACAAACCTATAATTTCATACATAAAAAATTACGATGACATTCAAGTACCTACTTCCAATTAATAATATGAATATAACATTTATATAATCTATGTAAAGTACATGAATAATAAATATAATTAAATTATAATATGAAATTTATTTTAAGTTAAAGTTTAATCATTTCAGTGATATGTGTCGTAAACGTCAAAGAGTTTTACTTCAACCGCGCGTAAAGATTACACGCAAATACTTTTTTTTTAAAAAGGGCGGGGGTCACATAAACATTTTTATATACTAGTGAAAGATATTTATACACCATTGACTTTTAAATAGACGTCGAAATCCCTAATTTCTGTCGATATTTTTTTCGGCTCAAATACTCTTTTATAAGAATTAGCCTGCGAATTTCGGACATTTAATTTCGATTTTGTGTTTCAATTTTTCTGTACTGCGTCTATTAAAAACATATTAAACTGAGTTGTTCACAGTTCTGAATGAGTAACGAGTAACTACTATTGCAATGCATTCGATAATCTATCCATGATAACTATTATTGAATGTTAACTTGTCTTTAAAAAATAAAATCGGCACATTTAAGGTTTGGCTGTGTCAATTATATTTAACAGCATTCGTCAATAAGTACAATGGCTGAATGACGAACTAGTACACGACTACATAACGAATGGTTATGATGGTGAATACATTGCTAAATAGTTAAATAATCTACTTTCTTCGTGTTGATGAAAATTCATTTGTGGCTACTAACAGAACTTTCCGTGCAATCCTGAGTCATTATTATTGATAATACGACAGAACATTTCAAATTGTTTATCGGGTTTACTTGATTCGATGTCGTTTTATTTATCTTATTTAATACAGCAAGACAAAACAGCACTACTTACAGTCATATTTACATTATTTATAGATTTTAACTTATTTATGTCAGATATTTTACATGTTTCAGATGAATACTATCTTTGTTGAGATTAAAACATTGTGATTCAAACAACCCAGTTATTCATTATAATTCGTAAAAAATCCAATCCTTCTTTCAGCGGTAAGGTGAGCTGCTGTCAACAATTGTTGATTGAATGGGTTCAACGGTATGCTGAAATTGATGTGATTTTCAGCTTCATGTTGGCTCATTCAGCGTCATTCGTAGTTTCACACAATGTCGGGAATCCCATAGCATTTATATCCACAAAGCAGGAATTCTCCGTAGTTATTAATCACAGTCACATATAAGCTTAAACTGTCAAATTGTTTTGTACTTTTAACTATATCAATTTTCAATGTGCATCTAATCACGCTGATAATTCCGTTGGCAGAGACTCTAAGAATCCATTTCTGTGCCAATTTATTGAAAAAGTAACCACTCATCCAGACAAAATTTGACAGAAGTGGTATCCACGTGAGATGTCCCATCGATACCGTCTGAAACGGCAGTCAGAATTTGGTTGACTGCCAAGCGATATCGGTGTGTTTATTAAGAACAAATTATCCAGAATAGAAAATGAAACAGGGGAAAGAAAGGAGAGAGATTTCTTGTTTTTATATATGTATATATATAATAACGTTTCAGTAATATATGATAGCTATAATAAAATAGCCAATAGTGATATACCAATCGATAATCATTTTAAACAAACAAACAAATAAATTTACCTGAGGACATAGTTAACACTAACTATACAATGTGGTCTTGAAGACCGAGTATTGTGGACTACAGTTGCGTAACTCTGCATCCAGATCCAACCGCCATCCTTGGTTAAGAATCTATAGTATTTTGTGGTCACTTGTCCCTTGTGAAGCACTTCAAAAACAAAGAATTTAGCTGTAAGTATGTATGTTTTACAATCCAAAATTAGTTAGTCTTATACACATTCCATTAGTTTAATCATCTTCATTTCTATGGAACAGAATTTCAAAGTACCTGGCATGACATTTTCAGTACATTGAAAACAAAAGAATGCGTACAGACTGCTTAACTGAAACACGATCTACACTAACATAAACTGAAAAACGCTCTACACTATAATATCCCTTTATTGAAAGAAATTAACGGTTTATACACATTAAAAAAAATCCTCTTAAATATGGTTTGTTATATATCACTTTTTATTAACTATTAATATTCGTACACCATCTGAAATCTTGTTTTTTAAAAACTCAAAAAATTTCCATACAAAAGTTTGAGAAGAATGGAATTCGCAAAAACAAATCAGAGTCTTTATAACAATGCAAGTTCACAAAACGCTGAGTAGTCAGTAAAAAAAGAAGCTAAAGTGTTTCTTATAGAATTTCCGAGTATAGTTTCGCAAAGAATTAATCAACTTTCTATATAAAAGACATTTTAAATTATGTTATTTTGAAGTAATAAATCCATTAGTTCAGGACCAAGATAACAAATTCAACTAAAATTTTCCACCATTATCGAGTTCATAAAATTCACAAATTATTTTACACTTAATTGTTTGATTCTAGTCTTTCCCAAAAATGTTAACTCAAAAGAAATTGAAGTTTAACAAATAATCCTCAACATTACTCACATGTGTCATGGGAATATCGCATTTGCACGCAATCTGCTCCATGAATATAATGGTACAGCGTCTTCTCAATGAGGTCTTGAGGCTGATAGCCAGTCAGGTTGGTTACTCTGTAAGAGGATCATCAATTTACAAATATTCTTACGATTATTAAAAACAAACAGGCAAAATATTTTTTATTCCAAGTTCAGTTACTCACATAATTATTATTCAGTGTTCAGGATAACATTTTAATAAATTTAAACAGCGCCAAGACATCGTTATTCTGATGTTCTCCAGGTTGATTGTCTACAGATAGGATAAAAGCCTGGAATAAGAGACCTCGCTAGTAATTTTTATTCTTACCTCCCATCCCAAGAAAACCATTAAAACTCCGATTCAACCAATTCGCTCGTGTTCAAACCAAGATCTTCCTCATCAAAACAATCTTTCAGCACGCGCAGTTAAAAAAAAATCGCTCGGTTATTGATAGGTTAATTATCAGTTTGAAGTTTGAAGAGCAGTTTGCAAATATTTCTTCAAAAGTTGACAATTACACTACAGATGCAGGTCATTAAAATTTTCTACACCACCAAAATGGCTCTTAGAAAATGGGAAATTTACATAAAAGATACCACATGATGAGATTTTGACGGATGGTTGCAAAGTATGTAGGATTCTGGAGACCATCTAAATAATAAACGTCTTGTTTCTAATGCTTCCGGGATCGACTCATCGCTGCCGGCAGGTGCATCTGCTGTCATGTTGAAATTTTGATAATTTTTACCGCTAACTAAATTTATCTCTAAGAGCAAAAACTTTTTATACAGTAAAGATCTCTAAAAAATTAACCTTTTTTAAGTTGCAGCTACCGCAGCCAAAACTTGGCCAAAACTGGTCGCCGAAAGCGACTAGTATAAAATAAGAGATCTCGTAGAGGTATCTTACCTCATGCAAATCGTACTCACACACGGTTGGTATCGGTGAATTAATTCTTAAAAAGAAGAAAGGCCATTTTTTGATTACGGTTAAACTGCAACACATCGGTTTTAAAATTTTGATGTTCCTTTTTCTTTTGATTTCATGTTTATAAATTCAAGGATCATTTAAAATATTTTTAACGGATTTTCAATTTAATTACATAATATCCATCTTATAGCTGTTTCTTTGTTTCTGAATATCGATTGATTAGCCATATGGATTCATATACATCGGCTAATGTATCGATGTAACTTCCATTAAGTTATATGGGAAAAATTGCAGTGAGCACCAGAGAAACATCAAATAGTCATTATCAGTCACTGAATCTGCAAGAAACAGCAATTGGCAAGGATTATATATGTGATTGAAAACTGCCATTCATGGGAGAAAACTGTATGGAAATTTTTGCGGCCGCATTGTAAGCAAAAGTTAAAAGAAGTCCCCAATGAAGAGAGGAAAAATTATTTCATCCTTATCCAGAATTCGGTTTGCATTAGAGGTTAATACATTAAAGTCGTTCCTTGATCATGCGACTCCAATGTACTTAAAAATAATAGAATAAAGATGGGCCTTAGTTTAAGTGGGTCTCGTTTAAGCCTAACTACAAATAATGCCACAAATTTAACAAATATTTCATAAAAGGTCTCAAATGTGGCGTGTGAAAATCACAAATGTATCTGATCTTTCAACGCTTGCTTCTTAAAACTTTTTTTCTTTATATCAAAATATCAGAGACATCGTTGTTCTGGTCCAGAGTAGGAAGAATAAAAATATTTTCCTTCTGTACGAAATTTTCGGTCCACACTCAGAATTTAAGCAAAAATGTACCTGGCATCGAGGAAGATGAGTCGCAAATCCATATTCGCCCGAAACATAAACATGTTGGAATACATTTTGATTTCTGTGATGGCACTCGGAGGCAAGGAGTGGCCTACGGCGACCAACCCCATGTTCTGCAGGCATCTTTCGTATGGTGATGCATCCATGCTGTAACGATGGACTTTCAAGTAGCCGCTGCAGTGGATTACCTGCCAAGGGAGAAGATTGAACATGCATAGTACAATTTCAGCAAAGAGCTCCACAAATGAAAACAATAGCTGATGAGGACACCACATGACTGACATTTACGTCTATTAAATTATATACAATTATTTATGCAATTTATACTACTTATTTCATTTGACATTGAGATATATGATACTTCAATAATGTTTAGGTTTTGCGGTTTTTCGTCCTATCATTAAGTTGGGTTTAGTTTTAGAAACTATGGACGTGAATACGCCTTTAAATTTGCTTCCACAAGTGGGAGAGGCAGTTCAGAAACTGATGATAATAAAACATGGGGATACAGTTCGATGTTGCAGATACATATCTATCATCTGCATTCAAATTTTAGCCACGCCACTCGATATCTAAAGGATCAAAGAATTCTTTACGTGACGCACTGACGCATCGTTACCCGGGGAAGCGCCGCCGTTTTGCAGTCGTTTCGCTGCGTCACATAAGGTCCGTTTAGCATAAATTTTGACTCGGAGAAGCTAGAACGTTCGTTTGCGTTTCAATCGTCAGCTCTCGTCAAGGTATATTGATTGCGTTTATAAAACATTAGTGGGGAATAGTTATAGTGAATATATAAAGCGTTAAAGTAAAAAATTAAAATAAATTATGCAATGTCGACCTATACTCGTCGAAAAGAGAAATCAAAATATAGAGAGCGTTTACGGTTGGAAAGGCTTCTCAAGAGCAAATCCAGAAATCTCGATATATCCTGTATGCCATCTGTTTCGTACTTCTCGTATCACTGACCTGTCATTAATAAAATGATAGCACAGTAATTATTTGTTTACTTGATTTCTTTCCAAAACCCGATGAAACTGAAAAAAAATATTGCTCGTTACGTACACGTATTCACGTACAATACACGGCCGTGTCCACAACACAGCCACACTCCGTTTTTTTTCAGCCAGAGTTGACGAAATTTCGACAAACGTCACCAGGTTTGTTGATAACTGGTGAGATTTTGGACATGGCCCAAAAAATGATATATTGTAGACTTTTACTGTATTAAAGATGCTCATAGACCTTAACGTATTAAAAGTTGTTTGGGTTACCTTATAAATAAACTACACAGTTGAGCAGTCGAGTGCAATCAAAGAGTGAGGTGCACAATTAGGTATTGGAACGGTCCTAAATACAAAATTTCAACATTCTACAGCTAATCGTTATGCGAATAAGATATGTAAATGTAAGTACATAAGTTCACATACGTATAGACTTCACCACAAAACTAGTCAAATTCGATTCACGGTCGGTCAAATAGGTTATATATGCATAAATACGTAAACAATTATATGCATACGTTGTGACGTACTTGTCGAAGTAAGTTCAGGAATGGTCAAAATTTGATTTATCCGCGAAAAACTAGATTCCAAAAGTTTTCGCGATCACAAAACTGCCTTTACTTTGTGAGAGGGAAGTAAAAAAGAAAAGAAAAACTAAATAGTTCTCACACACACACACATATATGGGAAACAGTATATCTTGGTGAAATCTTAAAAATCTATTGAAGTTTATTGCGTTCAACCGTTTTACGGCTCTACGATAAAAGTGGCACTTACCTTATACCCACCAGAGGTAAGTCCCGCATTTCGTTTGGCTAACACACATTTCATTCGGACAAAAAAAGACCTCTCCAGTTCGAATTCCACTACAACGATAAAAAAGAGAGAGAAAATGCTGTAACACATATTTTAACTTGTTTACATCTCAAAGACAGAGTGATATATGAAACACTGAGATCAATTTTAAGTTGCAAATTTAGTGAATGATAAAGCTTCTAGCTAATTTAACTAATGGATTCATTATGACTAAACGTTCAAACAGAAAACTGAGTTCTTACCATCCATGATTTTTTTGCAGTATGCAAGATTTCTTTAAGCAACAAAGTAAAATTGAAGGGTCTTAAAAATATGTTTATTAGTATTTTCATGAAGTATGAATGCATGGTAATCTTTTAATGACTACTAAAATTTGTAATATTACATGTCATTGAAAGTTTACTCCAGTTGCATTAGAAACCATACACTGAGTCATGCAGAAATGAGAGATTTGTTTATAGTCTATACATTTGGAAAATGAATTAGAATTCCAATGATTGGTACTATAGCGTATAACCATTTTGTGTGATGTCGTGAATTAAACATTTTAAAAAGTTAACAGTGTTCCATATCGATCTTTCACTGTAACATTTTTTTTTCTTTTTACTGAAAATTGATAAATATTGGAATGCTTATTAAGAATATTTCGAATGACGGAATAATGCCTGTTTTTAGTTTTCTCCGAAGCATATTACTACATTATTAACAAAGATCATATCGAGATAAAATTATGGTGTATGGAAAGTCATTTTTTTGCTGAGTGATACATTTTTATATCTTGTCCTGGCAGTAGCACAGTCGGTTAGACTCGGTAAAAACCATAAGAACCCACAATGTGAATCAACGCTGACCATGATGAACGTTTCAGAGAGTGACAACCTCTGTTGTGGGATCTTTTACACTAAAGGGAGCTGGAGCGCGTAAAATCTATAGTTGCTCCAATGCCCTTCATGTTCAAACTATACGAGAGGGCAATTCAGGTGCTAGGTCTTTCATTTAGAATTAGTTCAAAATTAGAAGACCTTGTAGGTGGCAGCGCTAGTTTGCCTTCTAAGTGCCCCAGTAATGAAATGACCAACGTTTCCGGCCCTCGTAGCGGTTTAGTCGACAGCTGTACCCTGCCATTGGAAACAATATATATATGTATCCACACACACACAAACATATATATGTATATATATATATATATATATACATACAAATATATTTTACAGATAGATATGTTGCTGGGATTTATACTAAAACTTTAAAGGTTTTTGAAGGATGGGAACTAAGAAAGGTAAACTGGAAATGACTTATTAAAGATATTCTTGGGAAGAAGCTGGCACTTTAAAGATCCAGATTTTTTCTATGAAATTGTGCTTTAGTGTTATCAAAATTGTGTTATTAAATTTAAAAAATAAGTTTTGTAATTTTTGTCTAAAAAACTCGAGTTTCAAAATAAATACACATATTTTACTATAAACTCTTCATTCCTATAGTATATTAATTACAGAACGCATGACAATATTTCAGTGTTGGAATGTTTGCATTTAAAAAAAATGGAAAAATGGACGAATTTCTTGACGAACGAATGTAATTTACTAAGAGGACATTGCTTAGAATATTTATAAAATAGCTAGTTACTTTTCAAACTCAAATGAAAACACTACAGGACTAAATGATTACTTGTTAAAACTGGAAATTGATGCTCGATAAAGCACGATTCACCGGTGAAAGAATCAGCATTAAATCATTTGAAGCGCTATCAACCATCAGTTTTGATATACAATTTATTAGTCAATATATTATCAGACTTAATATCCAACTGCTGCATAATCTACCATCCAACTTAATATCAGTTTTGATATACAATTTATTAGTTATTACAAAGCTTATACGGCAATGCCCCGTTCAGTTCTAAAAGTATCAATAAAGAAATTGATAATGTTTTCAATCAGAGATGCACTTAAACGAAGTTAAATATAATTTCACGAGATGAAAGTTTTTTTTTTCTTTTTTTAATGTAGAATAAGTCCTCACAGTTTTCAGTTATTTTTCAAATGGCAGGCACTTGCTACAATAATACAACCGAAAGTAATGGCCTTTTAATTATGGGGGCGCCTAGTAGGCGGTCAACCTGCCTCTTATGAAGAGACGGAAAATTTAACGAGTAAGCCAAAGTCGAGAGCGAGAGTTGAACCTACATTCATGATCTTAGAGTGTGTGTGCTGTGTATTAAAGCAAAGCTACTCGAGGGATGTCTTCCTAAGGCGAGTGCCTTGGGCGAAGGTCTTTTTTAAAGGGTTCTTACGCGTATTCACCTTACATTTGGAGAAAACCGACCAAAATTCCCCATGATCGTAGAGAGTGGTGTACTAACCATCATACAATCTGAGTTGGCGTATACATATAATAGTTATTATTATAGTTGTTGTTATATTAACACTAATATTTTCAAAACTAAATGCAGGATTTTTAAAAAAATTCATATGTGACGTAAAGTTGTTTTTAATCGAAATTTTGGAACATTTTAACTGTAGTCAATCTTTTAAAGGATCTTTCTTATGGCATAGCGATCTTATAGTGTACTGTGTATAGTATATATAGAGAGATTTTCGAGACGTACTGACCACCCTGCGTCGGTATCTGGTGTTGCAGAGGCGGCTGCTGGAGAGCAAGAATGGAAGCCATCTCGTCGTGGTCCGTCGGATCGATGTATTCATAGATGCTGTTGCCGGTCAGCTCCACCTGTCGGAAATAAAGACACAAGGTTATGACGAGATCTGTTGTTGCACGTTCCTGTGATACTTACATATTGTCATCTCACTTGGCCGGCAATATCTGGCAAAATTGCTTTATTCTTCTTCTCACCACTGTCCGATTGTCAATAGTTTCAAGCCTTATATTGATATCTGCTTGTCGAAATGAAGCTCACGAATCCTATATTATCCTATATATCGAATATAGGATATAGAAAAGGTATTTCGCTCACAGCATCCACAATTATTTATATTTTGTTTCAGTTTTTTCTCCGTCCTTCAGCTAGCATAATGTGGCTTTTTTGATACACAGACGTTTTTTTCTACCAAAATTTTATACATTCAGTTGAAATTTGAAAAACGTGTTTTGTAATCATTCATTGAATATTTAAAAAAGTATTGGCAGCAAAAAAAAAAGTGTCTGGAAAGAGTGTTCAGTAAAACCGCCCAAGAAGAAAAATGTTCTTTTCGTGTAGCACGAGAAAAATATGTTAAGACTGTATCGGATTTACGATTCATTCCCAGTGTACCATAAATTTCAGAAAAGGCACACAATAAGCATCGTGTCAATACCTAGATGATGGAGATTAGAACAAAATATGAATAACTGTGCACAGTGGCGCATACAAGGGAGGAGTTCAGGGGGGTCTGAACTCCACCAAGAGCTATGAACTTGCTATCTTTAAATTGTTATGAAGTTTTTGACATTTCGGCATTTACGATAAACAAATAACAACACAATTCGAAAACATGCAATTATATTGAAGTGCTGGTAGTCTACATAAAAGGTGGTCGCCTGAAAAAATTCCTGTTCCGAATTTTTTCAGGTGTTTGGTGTCATAGCTTTATGGCCTGGAACCCACCAAGCAGTGGCGGCTCGTGGGATACAGCAAGTACAGCCGGGCTGCACTTGAAATTATCAGCGCATACTTTAAAATAATTTATTCTACTAACTTTCTTAAATTCAGATTAGAATTATGGAATTCCTATCGTAAATTTAAAAAAAAAAATCTCAAAAAAAAAAAAAAAAACCTATTGTAGTAACGGCCGGATCTCTCATTCAGAAAAAAACCCCTTTAATCTTCCCGCAATTCAACTGCGAAAGTCGTTGGTACAGCCGAGGCCTCCGAGAGAGGAGAAAGATTCTTTCTCCTTTCTCGGAGGCCTCGGTACAGCCCTCCGCGCTGATTAAGGAATTGGCAGCACCGTTGCCATGGTAACGAGTACGTAAGCAGTTCCTCCGGCTTTGGATAGCATAGGGTGTTTTAGCTGAGACACAGCCGAAGAAAGGGTTTCTGTCTTTTGCAGCACTCGTGAATTCGACGAACTGATTGGCTCAGACGATAAGTGAGGGAGAGAATAAAGACACAGAATATATGTTCTAGCTATTCGTTTCTCAACCTGAGGGGGGCGCGCCCCCCGCAGAACTTTTGCAGGGGGGGGGACGAGAAAAACTATAGAGCAGGATGCATTTTTTTTAAAAATCATCTTATTTATTCGCATTTTTACTCAAAGAATATCAATTTTCGCTTAAAATGTTCATTATTAAAGATTAAAAATCTCAATGTATGCTGAAAAATGTGAGGGGGGGGCGCCCCTTTAAGTTAGCCTTTGTTGGGGGGGGGGACACGACGTTAAAAGGTTGAGAACTGCTGTTCTAGCCCATTATAACGGAAACAATAGTTTTTTTTTTTTTTTTTTGTCTGGGAAGGTTGAAAGTTTTTAGTCTTATTTGTTACTGTGTCCATGTGTTATTGGAATCTATGATTTAACCGTTTTGAAACAAGGAGCCCCGTTATTATCCAGTTTGCGTCTTGCTTGAAACTCCGTTTAACACATGGAAAGAAGATAATAAACGACAACCACTAAAAGAAAATAGACCGACACCAAAATTGTCTATTCATAAGAAAAAAGCAGGTTCGTCTCAGCATGGTCGTAGCTTCCATTTCTCATGCACTCAGGCAGTTTTTATTTACAAAAAAATGTTTTGTTGGCCGTGTTTAATCGTTGAGATAAAAAAGACCGTTTGGAATGGTACTGGATAGGATGGATTAACCACCATCACACGAGCACGTAAAACACATGAAAGCTCAAACGAGCATTTAAAAAATTCTTTAAAATTTAAGGAGTTGATGAGAAGTGGGAGCTAAATTGCTGACGCATTAAAGGAAAACTCTCGACTTTATATTGCTGAATTTATCAAGAAGGTAAGCCTGAATAGACGCTTCATGCAATTACCCATCAAAGCAGTATTGTTTTTAAGTAAGCAAGAACTGGCATTAAGAGGACATGGCGAGCGAGAAAATTCTTTAAACATGGGGAATTTTAAAGAGCTTTTAAAATTAATGATATCTGAATTAAAACAACGCCCTTTTATGAGGACATCACTGACTGATTCGCAAGTTTAAAAGAAAAGAGGATTGATTTGACTTATAAAAAATAAGTAAGTTTTCTTTTTTTTTTTCTTCTTTCTTTTCTTCTCAAGTTATCATTACAAAAGGAAATTCTCAGGAAACTTCGAATCAGACACGGATTAATGCAATTTGGAGGATAGGAGCGGTTGGTTGAAATGTATGTCCATTTTATGGAAGTAAAATAGGATCTCGTACATTTTTTATGTAATTTCTTTTTTTTTCTTCTTTTTTTCTCTTTTTTTTTTCCTGGATGAGAACTTAATCCGCCAGCTTTCGAATTCAGTAACAAAGATTTTCCATTCCTAGGGGGGGGGGGGTCATATGGTTCCGGCTGCACTAACATTTTTGACCACGGGCCGCCACTGCCATCAAGAGAAAATCCTGTGCGCGCCACTGACTGTGCATTCTATCTGTGTAATAATGTTGATCAGAGGATAGCATGGGACATCGGAGCTTGGTTTCATTTTTTTTCGTCTTTCGAATGCACTTATTTGGTATAAGCTTTGTGGATTAACTTTATAGTACAAGATAGACGAACTTCGAGCATCCAAAAAATAATGGTAGGTCTTGATTACTAATTGCTATCGATTAGGATGAAGTATTTCTCCTTCCAAATATAACAAACAAAGGATAGTTTTATGCCATGCTCGTAACATCGTTTGTGCCCTGAATGCCCGCAGAAAATATTCTAGAGTTTATGCTAAAATTTAAACAGTATAACATTCACGCCTACAATATAATGATATACAGGGTGTATTACAATTCCCCTCTAGGATTTGGAAGGCTTATAAAAATATATATATATATTACCAATACAGCAACAAAGTTGACTTTATTGGAGAAAGGAATGTTACAAGTCTTATCTCACAAAAGTCCAATATGTGAACCTTTCGTGACAGCGACGGATTAATGCAATTTTCTCGGGGGTGGGGGGGAAGGCAATTAGTTTACCGAATCATCAGCATCACGAAACAAGGACGGATTATAGAGGGAAAGAGAACCACCCCAATCGAGAAAAAGAAATTAAAGCAAAGGACCCTATTTTACTTCCATAAAATGGATGTATATGTCAATCTTCTAACTAACCGCCTCCACGGACAAACTAACTGCCCTCCCTCCACTCCCACCCTCTAAAAAGTGCATGAATCTGTCGCATCCATGAAAAATTCACATATGCGAAATAAAACTTGTAACATTTCTTTTTCCAATAAAGTCCACTTTGTTGCTGTATTGGTAATATATATATTTTTAAAAGCCTTCCAAACCCAGGAGGGAATTTTGATACACCCTGTATTTTCTAATACTTTAGTATTGCATATTCACATATTCTTTGGGTAATTGAAAAATTTTCTTAAAAACTAAAAGACGCATTTCTTTTTCAGTTTATACCAGAATATAAATTGAAGGTTTTTTTAATTTCAATTGCTGACATTGTGCGAAACCAATTATGATCTCTAAAAGAATCAATTCAAGGCTTAAACAATCTGGAGGAAGCCGGAGTAGCAAATGCTTATTTGGAAGACTATTAAAATGAATTATAATAATAGAAATCGATGCTAAAAATCTCATTTTAATATCAAGTGCAAAGGGAATGATATTTGATACCGAAATATCACAGTGAGAATGATTCAAGTACTGCAGTTAAAAGAAAAAGAAAGTCCGACTGTCCGACTTAATATAAGTGTAAAAAGATGCAGAAATATTTAAGATTTTACTTTTATGTAGATCTAAGGAATCCGTTGATGAATTTCGCATGCAAAATCGCGAGAAAAGCTCTACAATTTTCATAGCAATTAGCAGTTTGTTACTAAATTTGTAAGACCATCAAATTTACCTGTTTTGCTACCGACACAGAAAAAATTGAATTAGCATCAGGGCCCTGCTAAAAGGGGGGGCAGGATCCTCCCCCCTAACACTCGCAGATTCTGTTAAACTTGCGAAAATTAGATACCTAGTTGACCAACTTGGTAAAATATTTTAACGAAAACTGTAGTTTACTTTCTATTTCTGGTACACTTGGTACAATTACACAAACTCAGTTGGCAAATGTAAGAAGTTGGTTATATAGCCCATAAAAAAAAATAATAATAAGTTAGTCCAAACCGATATTTGACTTGGTTGTTTATCAGCATCTCCCCCCCCCCACTCCTCATTAAAAAAAGTTTTAACAATGGTGCTGATTGGCATGTGAAAGACTAACAAGATTTATAAGATCATATCGGCTAAATCGTTTGATTGAAATAAGTCCAAGGCAACAGATATAATTTGGAACATAGCATACAAAGATTTTTGGGACAAGTTTGACTGTTTTTAAGCCTACCGAGAAAAACTTTGAGATAACAATAACACAAAAGTAAATTCCATTTTTAATTGTATAACAATAGTTTTTAATACATACTTGTGACAATCCTAGATGGACGGAAGCAGTTTCAGAAATATACATGATCTTGCCGTCGGGAGCTACAACGAATACAAAACCATCCAATGTCTAGAACAAAGACAAAAGACCAAGCTATATAAAACAAAACTCAAAACAATACTGGAAAGATTATTATCTAATGCGACATATGCATTGCGTTTATAGAAATTTAATTCAAAATTCAATAGTTTCCATAGTTTTTCTTTTTTTTTTTATAGAGAATGCAATCCCGCACTGTTTTTCGCTTCGCGGGATTAATATTTTATTCAACAAAAATTTGATTTCGATAGAGAAAAGTAGGTAAAAGTAAGATTGTAAGCTCTATAAAGTTTAAAAATAATACATTATCTTATTTGATAATTAATACAATACCATACATAAATATAAAAATTATAGTCATGATATTCAAAATAATATACTAAGCTATTTATTAGTTGCTAAAAAAGAACAATGTAAAAAAGACAACGTAAAGAGGCACTCGTCTTCCTAGTCTTGATCTAATTTTGATAGAGAATACAAAAGACTTCGTTCTTGTTTGAACGAAACCTGAGGAAGCCATACATTTTTTAGTGGTTAACTAAAGATCAACTTTTCAAGATATCACTAGCATGGGTGGCCATATGGTTGTTTAAATTGAACGTATAAGTCAATAGTCCTGCAACAGTAAGATACATTATTTAGTATAGAAGCACTTCTGCGTTATACCAGTTACGTAAATCATAACAGTATGGGAGCTGGGGGAGGGGGGGGGATTAATAAAGTGAATATTTTTTCTCAACCGAAAATCAGGACACTTCTACACTGCAGAGTCGGGAAAGGTAAAAATCAATCCTGACCCTCCCCCCTCAATTTTTTTTTTCTATACATAATTTGATTTTCTACTTTTATGAGAAAAATGAGTTGAAAAAATATAGCGATCATATACAAAAAAATTAGGCCTATTATATAAACTTTTAAAAATAATTTTATTGTTAATTTTCGGATAACTTTCCAAAATAGTTTGCTTTCTAATAATAACTATTTAATCACCATCCATTGATTATAGGTATGTATTAATACATATTATTTTCATCAATAATAAAAAAAAAACGGTGTTAAATACAAGTAACAAAATACTTTGTAAATAACACAATCATTTTCATGTGAATTTATTCCCAATTTATTTTACATTTATTTATTTTTCATAAAGCAGGACTGTGGCGCGACAGGAATGTAAAAGCGGGACATTTTAGGGTTCTGTGGGGACAGCAGGGCATTTAGGTGAAAAGCAGGACGTCTGGTCACTTTAGGGATTAAGGCGCCTACGTGCCAATGGGTATGAGCGCCTTGATCTCTGGTTATTATTGTTCATCTTATGCAAAAATTTTTGGCCAATTAATGATCGGGAAAGAGGCGTGAAATTGTAATAAAAATAATTTATTTTTCAGTTTCAATCCCGTGGGACTAGTCCCGCAAATATTTGTGCGGAATCCCGCAGGATCTCGTTTCCGCGGGATCGGGATTGCATTCCCTAGTTTTTTACTTTTTCTATATGGATTTATTCCTGTGATTTGCAATACCAAATTGACACACTGTCGGTTATCTTTGCTCAATATAAGCCACTGCATCAGTTGTCACTTTTCTTTTGTTATTTGAAAACACAAATACTATTTAATTAACAGAATTGCAAAGGTGTTGAAAACCGTTCTTCGCAATGCAGAATTTTAAGAATAATATAATTACTATTTGACTTATGATGTAACTTTTTTGAAAGACATATTTTAAAATTTGGCTGATATTTGAGATACCTTAGAACACATATGGGCACCCGCCGGCCCGCGGGACGGATGTGGCACTGCTTTTGATCCAGCCCACGGAACATATCAAAATCCAGTATAAAACCCATATAAACCATTCAAAATCCCGATTATACGGCCCGTGACTTCGCTAACATCCTAATATTTGGCCCGCAACTTTTCAAAAGTGCCCATACCTGCCTTAGAATCTGAGCTGAATTGACGGATTTGTTTGTTTTCGATTTACGATTATTTTTAATGGCAGTCCCCAACCACATACCCCCACATCCTATTAACAATCGCGAAATACAAAACAAAGTGAAATCTAATTTAAGTCGTGAAGAAAAATTTTCCTCTTGTATCAGAAAAATGATGAGGCCATGCAATTTTGATGAGAAGAATCAATCAGGCTCATTTGTGATGTAAAAGTAAAAGCCGGCGAAAATGAAAACGGAATACCATCCCTCCTTTCGGCCTTAACCCATTTATGCCTAGCGTCCCTTTTTTGGGACGGCATTTTCGCTATCATTCGAAGACGTTATTTATTTTTCCGAGCCTTTATTCGCGAGTATTGAACCTCAATTCCACAAAACATTTTAATATGGCCAAGTGGGATGTTGACATTTCAATTTTTATACATAATGATTTTAAATGAAATCATGCCATGTTCAAAAAGTTGACATCAGAAATTTATCAATTACTGCTGGTGTTAGCAAAAACCGAAGAAAGTCACAAAAATATCCAGGCACGAATGGGTTAAAACCCAAAACGATTACATTGAAAAAATTCTGATGTCGACATCACATGCTTTTCTTGTATATCTGTAAAGTTTTATACATTTTTGGTGCACTTCATTCGAACTTATTTCATTTGAAATTGAGATATGATACATTAATCATATTAAAGTTTGGCGATTTCTTGGCAAATATAAACAATACAGCTAAGCTGAGTTCAATTTTAGAAACTTATTTTTGACACCAAATTTGGAGATATTTCACCAACAGATTTTGTGATATTTCGCAAAACTTAGCCGAGATTGGCGACGTTTGACGAGTTTTCCTGTATGACACTATACTCTTCTGTGACCATAAGGTAATGAAGCTGAGCGTAGAATTTAATGAACTGAAAGTCTTTTCGGTAACCCTGTAAATAAACTGTTCAGTCCCTTGCCATCATAAAAGTGCAAATCTAGATGTTACAATGGTCATGAAATTTCACTATTCTACGACTGATGGTTCTTGAATTACGCGAACTACATACATACGTACTTATGAGCATATGCCAGACGTCACGGAAAGGCTAGTCGAAATGGACTCGTGGTTTGTCAAAATATAGATCGTGCAAGCATACATGCGCTGTGCGAAGAGAGGTCATGCAAAAACTCATCAAAGTAAATTGAAAAATAGTCAAAATATTTTTCCGTCAAAATCTCAGTGCCGAAATTTTTCGTGTTCGCAATACTTCCTTTTACTAAATACATGGAAGTAAAGCATCGTCAAAAGAATAAATGAACGACTTAAATCAGTCTAGCATAGTGAAGCAGGAAAATAATAAGCAATAACAAAAGTGAACTAATGTATCTTCTGTAGAAACTAACAAGCTGCAAGGAAAATGAATATCATAGATCATTGGAAAATAGCGTTAGGGTGCAACTAATAAGTTATTAGTAATAACTTTTATTAAGGAAAAAATCATTCACAGCATAATGAGTTACGTAAGAGAGTAAAAGAAAATTTTTAGAAAATGATATATAAATGATTATTCAAATAGTAGTTTCAGACAACTTTTGTAATACATATTCCAAATGCAGTATTTAAAAGTTAATGAAACTTCCAAACCAGTACTTACGTCTAAAGGAAACTTAAACTTTAGTCAATTGCCTCTAGATATTTTACTGAAGGATAAAGGTCTCAAATATGTTTATACTGTTGTAGGTGAGACGAGGGTACAGTGGATCGATTTTTAGACTTTTAAATATAATTCTCTTTAAAAACAGAATATCAAATTAATATATTGTGCTTTTTTATTTACTGGCTATCTTAATTAATTTTAGTTCAATTCTAGAAAAGTTTTTGTACAGTTAAAAAAACTTTAAGTACTTTTTGTTGACCCACTGTATCCCGTAAAAGGGGCACGCTGGGTCAACAAATGGGGTACAGTGGGCCAGCTAACAAGAAGCACAATAAAATTTTTTCTTTCACTCGATAGTGAGTAATTTAAACTTTCTTATTGCCTGACAATATTTAGTATTAAATTAGATTTTAAAGTAGCTCAAAGTTTATAAGGTAAAAAGTTAATTTTACGGTTCTAAAATATACACAAACTAAATTTGTTAATAAAATTAAAGAAAAACGTTTCAGTTAGATAATATCACTTTGAGTCCTATTAAGTTTACAGAATTTTTGTTTTATAGTTATTTTCAAGACATTAAATCAAAAACTGTTATTTTACGGCAACCATTGGTCATTATAACTGAAAATCTACAGCAAAAGTCAACTTTGTCACTGTTCTCTCAGTTCTTTGCAATACATTTGGTTTTGGCAACTTTCTCACAATATCTTTACTGTCTGCTATATAAATGTCTTCCTCATCAAAGATAAGTGCATAAACTGGCTGAATTCCTTTCATAGAGTGCACTTCAAATTCATTTTCGTTTTTCCCTACAACTTCAGGAACATAGTCTTTTAAAACTGCGTTTTTTTCTTGCCGTAGACCTTGAATAATACGAAATCTCCAATGTCAAGATTAAAATCTCCTTCATCTCCAAATTCCAAATCCTCAAAGTCAGGTTCATTTGAAGATTCTTTTCATTCTTCCTCTTATTCAGTTGAGCTATTCTTGTAATTGCTTGCAATTTTTTTCTCTCTCCTGCTTCATATCATTAGGTCTTTCACTCTTCCTTTTTTCACCCATTTTGGATTATGATATCACAGATGCATCTGTAAAAATTTCTGATTTTTTGAGGTTGTCTCCAGTTTTTTCTCTTTTGCATCAGGGTTAGGAAAACGTTTTCACTATCTCTGGTGTCATTTTTTCTTTTACATAGTTTTCTTGCGAAACTGCACATCCTGCGGCTGATGTGGAAGACTTATTCAGATAAATTTAGATCATTCAAACATTAAAAAGTAAGAAACTTACAAAAAGACAATAAATGCAAAAGTTTAAGACCACACATAGAAAAATCAGATTTAATGGAATTCCGCAAAAAAAAACATCTATTATAAATGAACAAAATAGACTTACATTGAAGTATAATTTGTCGGACCTCCTTTAAATTTTATCACTGCGGCAGTCCTTTTAGGCATGCTACGAACAAGAGACTGGCAGTAAGATTGAAAAATCTGTGTACACCATACATGCTTTATTGTTTCAATAACTTCTGTAGAACTTGATGGTAGCTTCTCTGCGACTTTATTTTTCACAATATACCACAGATTCTCTATGGGGTTCAAATCTGGGCTTTTAGCAGGCCAATCAAGCATTTGGATTTGAGTAGCCGTCAGATAGACCTTAACAATCCTTACCCTGTGACACATAGCCCCATCATGCATGAAAACTAAACATCTGTGAACATCCATGTGAAGCTTTAACTTGTCACGTAAGAAAATAAGGTACCGACTGCCGTTCATCGTGGTTTTAGGTGGTAGGAAATACAGAGCAGCAGTATCAGACGCAGACATTGCACCCCATATCATCTGGCTTGGAGGTTGTTTCGCTGTTGGAATCGTATATATGTCATCACATCTTTTTCCAAATGGACAGCGAATACATTTAGCACGTGCAGAAAATTGCTGCACATTTGACTCATCGGAAAGTAACACTGTACTCTACTATTGTTCGGTCCAATTCTGATATTGTCTGGCGAAAGTCAGTCGTTTCTTTTTCATACACTGAGTAAGTCAAGGCTTCCTTGCAGGTTTATGGGATAATAAACCAAAATCTTCACCAATCTTCAAGTCAAACGTCTTGAAATAGTACTCGAGCTGACGTTGGTACCCTTTGCAGCCAGAGATAGCCAGAGCAGCTCTAATTTTATTGCACGAGGTTGTTGGAGATCGAGTGACCATCCTTCTTATCACAGGATCATCACTAGTTTCTCTTGGGCGAACGCTTTTCTTAGGATCCGTATAATTTCCCGAAATTTTGAATTTACTGATACATTGATGCACACCTGTCTTGCTGAGATTTAACTTCAAACATTTTTCACGTTCAGAAAAGCCAACTTCGTGCAGAGCCACTATTTTTGCCCGTTTTTCAACAGTAAATGAAGGTTTTTTTTACCCATTACAGCAATTATACAACAGCACTGTGTACGCAAAATCCAATAACGAACTACTGATAAACGAGACAGGACGTTTATTTATAGCAGTAGAAAGCGTCTGATGCAATCAACGCATGACATGACGCAATCACGAGCGAAAGTGATGCAATCTGTTAAAATACACGGAAACGGCTACTGGTCTTAAACTTTTGCACGTGACTTTGTATAAATGGGGACACAATGGACAACTGACCCCAACCAAATTTAAGGTGACCTAGTGTGCCCCATATGAGCCAATGTATTATTTTTCGCCTCAAAATTCCAAATCGTTAAAATATTCATTTAAATACAATACAATAGAAAAGAAGGTAATTTAGACTGTATAAACATACCACATAACTCATATTTACTTAATAAATTTCAAGTGTGATAACATAAAGTCTTAATTTCTTCAAATTTCATGCAGATGATCAGAAAACAAAATGGCTCTTTGTTCTCGCCACAATTAAAGTGAGATGTTTAACTTCTTCCACCGAGTTAAGTTGTTTGAGGCCTACTTTAAATAATTTTCTCAGTTTAAAACTACTCACTGAACCACATCTATCTTAAATGACCGACTGTTCTCCGCCCTTCCCTATTCTATTTACTTGGTTTTGCCAAATAAAAGCGTAGGTATTAAAACAATAAATTAATTTACCATGTAACCAAGTAATTTTCTAGAGAACTCGGATCATATTAACCAGGATAAAATTCCGCAATTTTGTTAAAATTTCCAGCATTAAAATAGCATTCCTATTGAAAAAGCACTTTCATTTTATGGCAATATCACATAACGGACAATCAGGAAATTTCTGAACATCATTTTACTGCAATTAAATATTCTAAGAAATAATTTTTCCTATCAGATGTACGTACACATATGCAGTTATTCTTCCTTATACGAAGTAAAAGGAAGTATTGTGATCGCTAAAAATTTCGCCATTCAGATTTTGATGAAAAAATCGATTTAATTGCATACTAAGGCTGTCTTTAAATGGCGATAGTACATATTTGCCAGGATAGACAAATACACACAAAAAAGGGGATACATTTTTAAATAAATGAAAAATTATTAGTAAAGAAAGGGGAGGGAGACGAAAAACAACAGAATTAGATAAAGTTGAAATAGCACATATCCCTTGGAACACGAAAAACTTTTTATTTTTAGTTTGTGTTTAAAACGTTCTATATGTGACTCTTCTTTATTACACTAAAAGTAAATTATTATTGTAAATGTATGCATGGATAAATTAAGGTTTTTAAACACCTTCTTCATCCATGAGCTGGCAATACAAGAAGTTTGCTGCTGCCGTGCTTGTTTTATTTTCTGAGCTTATACAAACAGCCTATTAACGGGACCTGTATTGGCGATTCCATTCGGAGTAATACTTACATCTAACTCAGCAGTAACGTTGTCTATTCATATTCAATGAAGTGTTCTGTGTAGTGTTTTTCTAGGCATGTAGCTCTAGTAATAATGTCGGAAGACTTCATTCGGCTACCAGAAAATGAAAAGTATAGTGTATTGCTCACCGTGAATCCCTCGAATATTTACAGTGAATTTGATTTGCCTGATGCTTGTAAAGGCTGGGACGGCTGACTTACCGATGTGAACAGAAGCACACTCTGTAACAAGGCATGGACCCTTCAAGGGTGACGTTTGACCCCCTGGGTACGGACTTGATGTGTTGTGTGAACTTGTTTGCGTATTGGCGCAGATCTTCTGCCTGGAAATCTCTATTTTATATTTAAAAAAAAAACCGTCAGTGAACATATTCGTTCACTCAGCTCTTCGTTTAAACCCTGTATTTTCAGGTTAAATTAAATTGCATAGTAAAAAGGTTATATTATAAAAGATATTAAAAAAGATAAGATAAAAACATGCAATATTAATGTAGCACACGACTGTAAAATGGAAGGGGAGGGGCGGAGGGGTCCCGTCTCTCATCCAGGGTCCAGCCCAGACAGCACATAAGCTTAAATCAAGCTTGACATTTCTTTGAATTTGACGTATTAATACAAGCTTGACAGTTCAATTCATTTTAAGCTTGCAGCAAGCTTGGAGAAGTCATTTGAACTGTCAAGCTTGAATACAACTTGATGACTGCTTGATTTGGAAAGCCACATCCACATAACAAATAATTTATCATCAGTCATAAAAGTACTTGACCATAGAATTTTAAAAAAAGATTCTATATTTCCAAATATGGAAATTCTTCAAAATAAAATTATACTACGAAATTGATTTCAAAATCAGTCGTTTCTCTCGATTTTGGCCAGTATTGCCCAACATGAGTGTGATGTGATATTGGAAGTTTTAAAACGTGTGCTGCTTTTAAGTTTATATTATGCTTATTTCCCTATTAGTAGAGTCTATAAATCACACATAACATTATTTTAATTTTGATTCATCCCATGGAAAAATAAAAGAAACAGATCGGCAATGGGTAATGATCGATCTCACCAGAAAACGGCGTGACAATCATAACAGTCACTTCAAACTTTAGTCATGCCAGCGCGAGGTATGGCCGAGGCGGAATGGTTAGGACGCTGGCCTCCCAACCCTTAGGTCCAGAGTTCGCCCGCGGACGCTTGATGGAAACAGATTAAATTAACTTGAAATTTCAGCATAGAGGGGAAAATGCGTGGAAAAATAAAATAGGTGGGGCGAGTTCATCGACGAGCGCCCTGTGTATTTAAGAATTTTTTTTTTAAGGAAAATTTTTTAAGCTTGAAATTAAGCTTGCTATGTCAAGCTTGATTCAAGCTTGTTATGTCAAGCTTAATGCAAACTGGGCAAGTGTAAACTTGAACACTTGATTCAAGCTTGCATTAAGGTTACACGCTTGAAATTTTCAAGCTTAATTCAAGTTTATTGACTTGATAAATCAAGCTTGCTTCAAGTTTGCTGTGCTGTCTGGGAGGGTCCGTAATCAGATGTGGGGGCCATGTAAGAGGGTTGAAACCACGGAGGATTAGTCTGTGAAGGTGGATTCGTCATTGTCATTAGCAATGGATGTGATACGAAACAAATCAGAGATTTACATTTTCTATACGTGACTAAACAGGTCTATTCCTCATCACCATATAGAGATTTTGCAAGACTAGAGAAAGACTAAATTTGCAGTTGTTGTGCACGACAAAACTGTTTTTTATTTTATTTATTTACCTTTTCGCATTCATCTTTAATTCATCATCGTAGCCGTTCAGTTTTCGTGTCTCCTTTAAGCACATTGACTTTGTCTATCGTTCTTTGACTGTATACTTTCTGTTATATATATACATATCTATATATGCATGTTGAAAAAAAAAGAAAGCATTATTATTCAATACATTCACTTTGAAGTCTTCGGTTGAAGCTGCATGGCAGTTTTTTACTGACAGACATGCCAAAATGATGATGCATCAAAGGTGGTTACTCACACATACTGTAAAAGTGCAAATAAATATTCCATTAAATATTATCTTCCTGCGATTCCCCCAAAACATGTAAACCCTCTATTTTGGTTAACGTGGTGCACATTAAGATAAATGGTATTATGGAAGCAGAGGAAAAATTCTGTGCTTTGATGTATATATCGTTGTCAATGTTGAAATGTTCTCAGGCTGCAAGAAAGATATAAATTCTGGTATCGTTATTTCATTCTTTCGAAATAAAGTAAACAAAACTGATAGCTTGGCAAAATTCGTAGAAGCAGTCATTTCAATAGGACAGTTTGAGCCCAGATCCATTACTGACTTCCATCCACCGAAGACGAAGAGACGAGAGAATTTTCTCGTATAAAAAAATTGCGACAAATATTCTCGTTCGCTTCTTATTACTAAAAACATATAAGTTTAAAAATAAGAAAAATTCTCCCAAGCCCTCATACATCATAAAGTCTCTGCCATAGATCAGAATCTAAACGCTGCTACTGCAAGAACAAAGTGAAAGTAAACATGATTTATACCGATCGTTCTGCTTTCCAAAAGAGGGAGAAAAAAAAAAAAAAAAAGGTATGAAGAGAGAGTTTTTAGAATGAATCACTATTCAGGGAGAAAAAAAAAAACAATTCGAAAAATTTTAACTCTTTTATTTCTAGAAAAACGAATCCGTAACCGTTTCCGAGTAAATGGCGTCTTCGGATGCGGAAGCACGATCGTCTGCCGATGACGGATTATCGCTTCCGGTTTTATGGCGGTCTGAGACAGGGTGTTGGAATTATGTAAATGCTGCTGCCCCCCCTTTCTTGTGATGTACGATCGGGCGTGTTGATCTAGCTGGGTAATATAAATCGCTTTCGCCCCTTTATCGTAACGAATGTGTTCGGCGACAGAAATTCTTTATCTCCATTCCCCATTTGCCGCTGGTTGTCCCCCGGAAACACTTGCTCTAATCACCCAAGCCATATACGGTGATCGAAGTGGAGATGCTAAATGGTCCACCGCCCTATATTGGAGCTTCCATAATAAATGTAGCCACGATACAGTATGGGCGACGCAATTGTACGGCGGAAAATAAGTTTGTTTACCGAAGAGTTTTCCAGGAAAGTGAAGATAGCTCGTTAGGATTTGAGATAAAAATGAACCCCCCACCCCACCCCACCCCAACATCAACGATAAGCATATTTACTAACGAAATGTTCTGTTAAGATATTTATACATTTTCATATTTTATCGTATTCATGAAACTAGAAATTATTCATTTTTTCTTCTTTAAGAAAACGAAAAAGATAATTCATTTCGCACGTCATATAATTGCCAAAGCGAATTGAATAAGTGTATTTCTGTATTGGTTTTTGTATTCAAATTTTATTTCACTTTCCTGTCACTCAGAATTAATTTTTGGATGAGTAAAAATAGTTTTGTTTAAAACAGGGCCTCCGAGAGAAATTTTATAAGGCGGGGAGAAATCTTCCCGGCCCCTTTCGTAAAGCACAAAAGTTTCGAAAAAACAGGAGGGACGGAAGACATTTTTTTTGTAAAACTGCTCTTTTTGATGATTTTCATATAAAATGCTAAAAGGAAAGAAAGTGGGAGGGAAGTTTTTCTGATATGTACTGGTACTTTTAATTCATGTTCGAAGGTTGAAAAAAATATTGATATTTAAATGGTAGAGTTAACATTTCTGTCATCTAGATCATTCTAGAATTATGTATTCAAAATTTAGTCTATTAAAAAAAAAAGATTTTAATAACAGATCAATAAATGAAATTCTTAACACGTTCTAAAAAATTCACGGACTCAGTTTAGCGGAACACGGGCCCACTCTAACTCGCACGGGCCCAGGGGCGGCTCCCCGTCAGCCCCCCCTCCTCTCGTAGGGCCTGGTTTAAAATATCATGATTGTTTTGAGATGTATCGTAGATCGGACTCAAAATTTTCTCGTTCTCTTGGAAGCAACGATTGTCGAAGAAATTTTCAGGATTCATAAAATATCAATTAAATTATATTGTAAATCCAAGTGATTTCATAAGGATATGTGACAAAAAATCTTTGGTAGCCCTCCAAAATTTTTTTCAGAATCCGCCCTTTTATGCACAATTTATTTTGAACAACCGCGAGTCCATTTTGACAAGTTTTGTCGTGACGTCTATACATTTATGTTTACAATAACTCGCATAACTCAAAAACTATTTTAAGAGTAGAATGTTGAAATTTTATATTTAGGATTGTTGCAACACAGTATTGTTAACAAATTTTTTGTAAACTTATTGTGTGTATATAAAAAATTTGATACTTTTTTAAAAATTTAGTTTGGCGGGGAAAAAAAAACGACAATTTATATGCAAGAAGATGTTTTAATTTTTTTCAAGCATACATACCACTAATAAATGTTAATATAGTTACGAATTTTCTGGGTGGTCCCGCGGTGAATATGGAGTTTAAATTCATGTTCTATGTGTTAAATAATTAAGTTTTTCATTTTGTTAATTGTAAATAGGTTGACTATAAGGAAAGATAGGAACCCTAAATTTTGACAAACGATAACATCAAGCTAGGCTGTTTCTTGAAAAATATTGGCGATGTTGCTTAGTTGGGTCAGTTTTGGGGACTTATTTTTTGTGCCAATTTTGGCGATATTTTACCATCTGGCACGATTTTTTTAATGGGGCCTGTAATGCTTTAATTCCTGCATAACATTACACAATCAATCAATATACGAAAGAGAATGTATTAGAAATAGATTATGTGAGCAGGTAGGTCATTCTGCTGAGTCAGTCTTGAATTGTCTCTTGTACGGAACGCTTGCTATTGAGAGCCATATCACTCTGTATAATTTACTGCCAGAAACACCGTTTCGTCAAGCTGCATTTTGAAAGTTGATTGTGAATTCGGCATAGTCGTACGCTGTCCAGCAGCCTAGGGTTCTGCTCGAGTATTCCGCTGAGATTTTAGCAAATGGAACGATTTCATTGTATACGAATTGCAATATTTGAGGAAGTAGCTCTGGTCGATGACCTGATACCTATATAATTACTGCTTAAAAATCCTGTAAATTATTCGTTGAAGATTGTTCGAGCAGTTTCTAGAAAAAATTCAGTTTGTGTTTCGTTCTGACGACACAGCTTGTTACTGAAACTATTTACACACACCGGACTTTCACCATACACTCTAATACGAACCCGAGAATTCAGCAGAGTTTCTGCAACAATATGAATAATATTCCACTGTGTCGTTCAGAGAGTTGGTTACGTTATGTTTTTGGAATTTTGACAACTCTTTGATTATGAAAAGACAATCTTTCACTGTGATGAACTCAATAAAATGGCACGGCCAGTATGAACTCAGCTTATCTGTTGTTGCCAGATATTTCTCAAGATCTCCCGGCGGAGACCATTGCGCTATGCTTAGTGACTCATCATGGTGTCGGTAACGTGGTAACACGCTTTGGACTGAAGCGTTCTACGCGGAAGACAGAAATTTCATTGGTATTCCTAGAAAGACAGTTGCTTTTTTTCTTAAAGTATCCGCTTTTTAGCTGTTTTTACATGTAAATAGTCGCCATAGTTGCCTATTCTCTATTATATAGCAAATAGTCGCCAGTGAGTATCTTGAGTGCATTATATAGTAGCAAAATTTCTTGAAATTTGGAATTTATAAGAAACTTACCTGCAACAGATGAGATCCGAGTTCTTTTATTGCACTTTCAAGGGGATTGGGTAGAGGAGGAGCTGCTCCCCAACCGTCGCCAAGACCTGAGGCAGAAAAAAATTGAAATATATATGAGAAATGTTGATTCTTCAAATGATATCCATATATCCATACAGTACGGGAACTTTTAAGACATCGTATTTTTCAGCAAGACTTTCATAGAGTTCATGAACTTAAAAAGAAAAAAAAAATATCGAGCACGATGTTTTGTCACAACATTTTCAAAATAATAAATACTAGCTGAAGTTTACCTGTTCTTCGGACGAGAATGAGATATATTTTCATTAAAAACAAAAATGCAAAGAATGCTATACTGATAATTAAAAAAAGGCGATTCAAAAAATATTTTATTATGAGTGATTTATGTGTAAACCCTTAGTTTATAAACATCTCTGAGAAATTTTTTTGTAATTTAAAATTATAAAATAAGTATCTCTATTTAGTAGCTTGGAGGAATAATCCGAAAGAAACCAAAATCGGTAAACTTACTAATCGAGAAGGGGAAGAAGAGTGGAATGATAAAAAAGTTGCAATTATCGCGCTGATAGGTGGCATTGAATGAATATTTTGTGTAATGGGAGAACAATGAAAACGTAAAACTGTATGGCATACCTAATTTATTGAAAAATGTTGCAGATAATTTGATATCCTCAATTGCAGTGGCAATTTCTTATACGGGGAGAGGTACTGTTTTCCTCGCTCTTCCTCTCCTCCCTAAATCCACGTAAAGCAGCTGAAGCGTTTGTGTTGCTATCGTAGAGTAGTTTTAAAATCAAAGCGCTATCTGGCAAACTCGGCCTCTTGTGTACCACGTTTTTTTCAGAAATGACCGCTTCTTGATTTTTCTGATGATTACATTGGCGTTTGTACTGGCGGTGACATCTGTCGACGATTGTTGAAACTATTTTATATTATATTCTTCTCCCCCCCCCCTTATCGATTAGTAAGTATGCCGATTTTGGTTTCATTTGGACTATTCCTTCAAGCTAAAGGTAGCTCCAAATAGAGATACTTATTTTATAACCACTCGGAATACGAATTTTCATGGCAATCGGTTGAACAGTCTTCAAATTGATGTGTTGAAGCGACAGTGCGAATGCGCTGATGGTTTCGAGCTCAGGGGAGCGAAGATGCTCAGGTGTCTTGATGTCGGACGGTGGTCATCGACAACCCCAACTTGTCACTCGACGAGGAAGGGCTAAGACGCAACACAATCTCAAGTCAGGGACATCTCGTCTTCCAGGAATCTTAATCTTTTTTCCGGATAAGCAAAAAGAAAGGGTGCTCTACAGTTTTAAAACATTCGGCCTCTGGTGGCAAGTTATAGCAAAATGGATCACACCAAAATATTCTCCGTGTTCAAATCATGTAGAACGGCAGTTTCTACGAGTGACGCAGCCAGCCTAACCAACCAACCGTAAAACTTCGCGGCACTTATATATTACAGCTAACTTTTCTATTTTCAAAAGTGTCACATCTGGATCTCGGAATCCGCTCTAACGAATTTTTTACAATTAATATATGATTTTAATCGGTGCCAAATTCGATAAGTGACGTCGCCGGTTAAGCTAGGAAAACTCTTTTTTTTATTTAATCCAGTTAAAAGAGGGAACTATTTAACCCGCGTAAGGAAATACGGAAAATGATCTTGTTTCAACGGCGGTAAACAAGGCAGGGAGTAGGAATACAGTGCTGTAAATCCGTGACAAGATTTGTACAAGTTACTTTATATCCTAAACCAGTTTGCTCGTAGACAGCTGGTGCGAAGCGCTTCCACGTTCTGTCCAGAAAACTTAGGTCCGGTACCCGATGTAGCACTTTTGTGAGATGAGCTTTCTGTTACTGTTTTTGTTTTATTTCATTTTAAAAAATAATAACAGATTATTATAAACTTTACTTATTTTTTCTGTAATTTATTTTGCTATAATTAATAATTAAAAATAGTTAAGACTTTGAATTAAAAAAATAATTAATTTAAGTATTTTTTGGTAAAACTCCTTCCTAACTTTTTCTTTAAGTATTTCGTTTCCCTACTATTTTGATAGCTATTTCTAATTAAATTAAGTCTTTATTTTTCTAATATTATTAATTCTATTTGGAAAATTCAATATGTAATTAATATTTCAATGAAATTTTTTTTCTCTTCAGAAACTTCACATAATTAATTAATAATAATTATTTAGTATTCAAAGGAAAATAAATAGTAGTTTTACATACTAACTAGTTTTAATAATAATTCTTTTACTCTTCATGTATATATAAAATTTATTGAATTAGAATTTTAAAACCAATATTTTTTCCAAATCTTAGGTTTTTCTCACTTTTATTTTGTATTCCTTTAATTACCAGATTTAAAATTTTGTTCAATACTTTTCAGATAGAAATTTGATTAATCTAAATTTATACATGCACTATATTTTGTATTAGATATTTGAAGGACGGAGATGGCATCTAAAACAAGATGTGCCCACCCGAGCCGAGTTGATAAGATACCGAAGATGGTAGATAACTGAAGTATAAATGTCCAGGGTTCTGGTCTACCGGATGGCTGATAATCTAAAAATTCGGAGTTTTGGACGTTTTTTCTCACGATGTAACGTAAATACGCTTCAGAAGCACTGAGAAAGTCAACCGCGCAATACCCTTATTCTTAAACTGGTAGTTCATCTAAACGTTCTCTAAAAAAAAATGAAATTATCAACTGATAAAAAAACAAACGAACATAGTATGTAGTTTTCTAAAAAGCGACATAAAACCAATTATAAACAATAATTTTTTGAGTAATTTTCTATTTTATTAATGATTATAGTCATTAATAAAAACTTAGTATATCATAATATAGTTAAAAATTTAACTTAGAGATAGCTTTAAACTGAAAGCAAACATTGCATTAATAGATTACATTGCATTAAAATAATAGAACGAGTAACTAGATTATCATTAATTAAGAACGAGATTATTAAATTAATAATTTTAACGAAACTTAACTTACGGTGATCGTTAAACTGAATGCAAATTAATGAATCACAATGCATTAAAACAATAGAACCAATAGTTATATATTGTTAGTCTAGAATTACGGCCGATTATAGCTACACGTAGGCTCTAAGCCGAGACGTGGGGTGCCCTCCGTGGGGGTCTTTCTAAGTGGTCCTAACCAGTATTTACGCTGTTTTGGAGGAGACCACGTAAAACTCCGAACGATTAGGTCGGCGGACGCAACTTGGTTTCGAACCAGGCACCTTCCGTCTCCCAGTTCAGAGCGCTATGCGCTCGGCCACTGATGGGGCCCAATAGTTATATAATTATAGTAAAAAAGTTAACTTACGTTTAGCATTAAACTGAATGCAAATTTATGAAATAAAATCAAAGATGGTGGCAGGGATACTAATCTATACTCGACCCAAATTATAAATAGAAAATTACTCAAAAAATTATTGATTATAATCAGTATTATGTCTCTTATTATAAAATTCTAACAAAAATATGTCAATTTTCTGTTACATGTTACAAAAGAACTTGCTGTGACTTTTTTAATCAAATACTCTGATACTGCATGAAAACAGGTTTGTATATTTATTTACATAACTTAGTGTCAAGCAAACTTCCGAAATTCGCCCTTGAAACTAATTTATTATCTTCTGACCATACCCTTAAAAAGTAATGATATCCACATGCAAAAACCCTTAACTGGTTAAAAATTTGTGACGCAGCATTTTACTTTATAGCTCTATGAATTTTAAATATGGGTCTTAAAAATAATGATATCAACTTTTGAGTGACGCCCTGCTGGGAATTTTAAAGACTTGTTTTTAAATTCCATTACAGTTACTTTCGTTTTATTTTCTAAAGAAGATTTACGCATTTAAGCAATGCTTTTAATTATGAAATACACTGTCAAATATATCACACTTTCACTTGAGTCTATATAATGTATTCAAATGAATTTATTTCAATAATTTAATTTATCTTTTGCGTCACGCTATCCAAAAGGGCAAGTAAAGTTTACGTAAATATTTAGTTAGTGTCATAGTAACCAAACTAAGTGCAATGTATATGAAAATTTTGCTTGCCCTTTTGGATAGCGTGACGCAAAAGATAAATTAAATTATTGAAATTAATTCATTTGAATACATTATATAGACTCAGTGAAAGTGTGATATATTTGACAGTGTATTTCATAATTAAAAGCATTGCTTAAATGCGTAAATCTTCTTTAGAAAATGAAACGAAAGTAACTGTAATGGAATTTAAAAACAAGTCTTTAAAATTCCCAGCAGGGCGTCACTCAAAAGTTGATATCATTATTTTTAAGACCCATATTTAAAATTCATAGAGCTATAAAGTAAAATGCTGCGTCACAAATTTTTAACCAGTTAAGGGTTTTTGCATGTGGTAGCTATACAGACCAATTTTCATAGTGATTAGTTGAATGGTCAAGAAGTTGATACAACGCCAACGCCAACGCGTTACAACGCCATCTCTTGGCGAGTTAAAGGAAGGAGTTGATACTCTGCAGCGCTATCTAGTGGCAAGTTAAAGTAATGATGCGCTACAGCGCTATGAAGTGGTAAGTTTTAACAAAATAGATATGGCAGAAACATTCTCCGTGTTCAAATATTTATGTAATAGTTAATTTTACAGCGATCAGTTGAATGGTCAAGAAGTTCATCATCCGAGACATCCGAAGCCGGTTGTCTCCAGGAGCAGGGGATCAGTGTCCACCCAAACCATACGCAATAGATTGCTTGAAGTACAGTTACGCACACGGGCACCAGCAACAGGGATGCCGTAGACCGCTCAACACAGGGCTAGACGCCTAGCGTGGTGTCATCGGCATCCTACCTGGACCATCGAATGCTATAGGGTATTGTTCCCGGATGAATCTCGATCCTGTCTGTGGAGAAATGACGGTCGTCGACGGGTAAGGCGGTGACCCGTAGAACGCTACGAACCAGACCATTTCGCCGAGCGTCACACCGGTTCTACACTGGGAATCCTGGTTTGGGGTGGCATAATGTTTGATCACAGGACGTCCCTGGTACACATTGACGGCAGTTGGACAGCGGAGTTCTACGTCACGCAAGTTGTGGAACCTGTTGTTCTGCTCTTGTTGCAGGGCGCACCTAACACAGTATTCCAGCAAGACAGTGCCAGGCCGCATGACTCTTAACCGCCTGACCGGATTTGACATCCTCCCCTGGCCGGCAGCCTCTCCAGATCAGAATCCCATCGAACACCTGTAGTATATCTCATTGGACTTGACATGATCCGAGGACAGCTGTCGCAAAGCGTGGATGATCTGGCACTGTAGTGGATGTGCCTTGGAAAAGGTTGTCAACTACCCCCTATTAAGGTAGATTAAAAAAAAAATCTTGAAAAATATTTTTATGAATTTATGTTCGTTACATTTTAAATGCAAGATTTTTATGGCTATCTTAATTTTCCTTCGAAATATGAAGACAAATATGAAAACAACGTTTAGAGCCCTTACACCAGTTTGGACCTGGAAACTACAAAAACCCTGAAAATGACTTTTAGGTATTCGTGTTCGCTACGTTTTAAAGCAAGCATTTTATGGCTATCTCTATTTTTCTTTGAGATATGATAGAAAATTTGAGAAAAACGTTTGGCCCTCTTATCCCCGTTTTGATGCGAATTCTAAAATCCCTGAAAATGATTGTGAGGCATTTGCGTTCACTAATTTTATGGTAGAATTTTAGGCTATCTCATTTTCCTCTGATATATCAAAGGAAATGTGAAAAGAACGTCAAAGGACGTTTTGGCCTCTTACACCCGTTTGGGTGCGAAGTTTGAAAAACCCTCAAAATTATTTTTATATATTTTTGTTTGCCGTAAAATTCTTGCTTTAAAATGTAACTAGATCTTTTTTCCTCAAAATATAAAGGAAAAACGTGAAAGGCGTTTTGTCCCCTTACCCCCATTCGAGTGAGAATTCTAAAACACCCTGTTGTTTGTTTTTTAGGTATTTCTGTTAGTTACATTTTAAAGCAATAAATCTATCTTTTTTTCCCTCTAAAATATGAAGGGAAATGTGAAAAGAACTTTAAAGAACGTTTCGGCCCTTTACCCCCATATGGGTACGAATTCTAAAATATCCTGAAAATGATTTTTAGGCATTTTTGTTAGTTACATTTTAAAACAAGAATTTTATGGCTATCTCTTTTTTCCTTTGATATGTAAAGGGAAACGTGAAAAGAACGTTTCGATCCTTCACCCCTTCTACGTTTGAATTTTTAAAAATCGCTTCTTAAATGGCGCCTTGGGCACAAAAACTATAAGCTCCCAAAATTTCAGGTCTGTATCTCCAGTATAGATTTAGCTGGTTGATGATCGTCAGTCAGTCAGAATATCTTCCTTTATATTCAGGGTGGTTATAATTAAACTTTCCCTATGAACAGTGCTCCATTGCTAAAAAGGGAGAATAACTAGGGATGGACGCGAGACATCTCGCATTGTCTCGCGTGAGACAGGCAATTTTTTTGCGGGACGAGACGCGAGAGGAAATATTTTGCGAGACGTGATACAGTCTTCTCTCGCGCCAGATTTCTCGCGAGAATTTATCGTGTCTCATAAATTTACGATACGAATTACTTTTCAATCAGAATTGCAGTTCTGTATTTGAGAAGGTATGCTATCCTGAGCAGGGAGGGTACACGTTGTCTGAAGCCTCTACCGTTCAACTTGCGTCTCCTTTTGTTATGGTTCCTGGTATACTATCATCACTCTACGATACAAAGATGTAACATTTAAAATTAGGAAAGCACGAGGGATATTCAAAACACACAAAGGAGAGGATAAAGAAAGAAACTGGCAAAAAGAAAGAAAACAGAGAGGAGTAGAAGACAGAAAAATAATAAGCAAACTGGGGAAAGGTGGTCCGGTATATTTAGATGATAGACCATATTTAGATGGGGCCCAGGGACACTATCACAAGCATATTAACTCATTTTTGACCGCTGTTGAATTTCGCAATGCAAAGCTTTTTTAATATTTCCTAAATTGAATCTTAAAATTACTTACATATACTTGAGCAGGCTACATTTAAAAATTATTTTTATTTTAATATATTTAACCCATTTGTATCATTAGCTCATATGGGCGCTAAGAAAGGCATGGCTATTATATGACACACGTGTCCAGGGATGAATATGTATGACACTCCTGGTCGTACTTTTGAAATTTCATTTTAAGAAACGATAAAACTATAATATAATACTTCAATTATCCTTTATAAAAGAAATATGTTTAACTATTTTTTATCATTTATGCTTAGGGCTTTTACATTTAAGATGTTTTCCACTTAAAATGTTTGATCTAATCTGGGAAAATTTCTTATAACACACACACATTCAAACGTATGTGCGTGCATTATCGGTGGTGTAAGTGGGTTGTTATATGTCTATCTAGATAATAATTTTATGGAAAAAAAACCTTCATGTATAAATTTGTATATAATAATTACAGAACGATTTTTTAAAAGAAACCATTCATTTATTAATTTGCGTAGAGTAATCGTTGTTTGTAAATAAAAACCAATGGAATTCAATCATCTTATTAGAGAACTTTTTTTAGATTATTCTTTTAATTAGCCTCCGCCCCCCCCCAACTGATCACTGATGTGAACATATAGATATTCGGTTTTATAGTTCTGATAATTGTTGTTTTCTGCAAATATTTAAATAGCTTAAAAATGAGGTTTGAATTGCAAGTGAGCTTTAATGTCTAATTCAAATTTACGCATAATCCAGAATTATGAATAAATTATTCAAGTATGCTATCATGATTTTTTCATGGAAAAAATATCAAACTTATTTAGAATGTCTGGCTATAATTATCACATTTAAAAAAATACTTGATGCAAGTATGCTTGCTTTTATATTTTATGCTCTAATTGTGTACTTGATAATTGTGATTTTTTTTGTTTACATATAATATTGGCAGCATTTCATCAAAATAAATGAATGCGCATGTAATTAAATCTTATAGATATTTCATACTTTACTCTTAAGTAAATTAATATATATAAATAAAATGTTACATCAGTTATTAAAAATGCTTCTTTCACCATAAGCGAAGCTATGCGAACGTAAATGAATGATCTACTGGAACGATCTACTGTTTAAATAGTACTTACTCACTTTGACTGGAGATATCATACTTCATTTGTTTTACAACAGCTACGATATTTTTATAATCCACTCGAAAGTAACTATGTCCATTAAAGCAAAATCTTTACCGAAAGCATCCCCTCCATATTTAGGTTGAATTTATTTCACAACTCTGAATATGAAAAAGGTGCATTTGGTATTCGGATATAAAATAAAATTATCACAAGCGAATACACCAAGAAGTAAGCACCCACAGAAAAAGGACTTAGCATTAAGTAAAATACTTTACTCCAATTATCTGCAGTCGTCTAGTTGCATGCGTAATGCGACGATATTTTTGTACGTTTAAGGGATCTTAACACCAAATTGAACTGCAAGCAGAATGAGAAACAAACATATTGCAATCAAAATTTCTAAAATCAGCTTTGTGGGTATTATTTTGTTTACGATCGGAAGTGACTCGGAGACATTTCATTAGTCCAAGGTCGGAGGTGCCAGAAAGAGAACGGAAAATGTCCTTTTAGAACTAGACTTTCAGAAGAATCACAGGTAAATTTCGTTTTTCAACAGAACTTCCGTTAAAAAACAGCAAAAATCATTTATTCTCCAATAAGGGAGAATTTCCCGTGAGAACCAGGTTGATATTGTCTGTGAAATTCAGATTTTTTATAACACTGTAAGTTCTAACGGTACTTGTGGATTATAGTGGTCACCGAGCTTGCTTCGTGATACAAGAATTACGTTAAGATCATAGTTACCCTAGCTACTGGATTTTTAACAATCTATGTAGGTTTAAGTACTTCAATAGAAAATTTAAAACATAATTTAGGTTAAACTCTTGGTTACAGAATAGACATGCAGTAACAGAGTGGATAAAAAACGCTTCATTTGGGGTTTATTCATTTTGTTTATTCTATCTAGGCTTGACTTTTGTCTTATTTTTATCGAGTGCCATAAGGCTTTGAAAAGGCATTTAACTTTACTCTTAATGACATAAAAGTTGAATATAAAGAAGGTAATATAGTGTACATTGAATAAAAATATGCACCTTCATATTGTAATCAATTTATTTTCTTCCAAAGAAAATAAACTGATGGATATCCAGAGAAATTAATGATAACATAAGGTAACTACCGTGTTTACTCGCCCTTGCATAATAGTCGTACCCCCGTTTTGAAGCAGAAAAAATAGTTTTAGAGTTAGAATATTATGTAGTAAATTTTCCCCGCATAATAGTCACACCTAGACTTTCATCATGAAAAATTGGCAAAACGATGCGAACACGGAATATAGGCAGATCCATACGTCAGGAAATTCAGCTACGAAAAATTTGGTAAGATAGTAAACATTAAAAAAAGAAAATTCTGGGGAACAAAATATGACAAGCAACAGAAAAATACAGGATTTTCAGGATTAAACAAATACAGAATTTAAATTTTCATACGGCTCCCTTTTAAAAGAAAATTCCAGCTAGTAAAATGTGTCCCATACATTAATAAGGTTATCTGAATAATAAAGCTTCAGCTTTTTATTATAAAAAGGCTCAGAGAAATGCTTGAACAAAGTTGTTGAGGGTCCATACAATACTAATAATAACAGAGAAATAATATATACTTTTGCAATCACTGTTTTCTTCCTTAATTTCTGTACACCTGTAACGCGATCATACGACTTGATTTTTCCCTTTCCAGATGGAAAATGGTTTATTTCAGCTTATATTTATTTTCGTATATCCGAAATGATTTAAGATAAAATTCTAAAGTTTTGTGAATCATCTCAATGTATGGAGCACATTTTACTAACTACGAATTTTTTTGTACAGGGGCATATAAAAATTGGAGTTTTATATTTCTTTACATTTAATCTGAAAATTTTAATCAATACAATAAAATTCTGTACTTTTGTTTTTTTACGTAACTTGGTAATTTATATTGTATAGGTTTATGATTAATATTCTAGGAATAAGCCTAAGCCTAAGTCAGTGTTTTTGGAATACCCTGTATAGTTAAACATCAGTGAATTCAGAATCGCATTTTAAAAGTCATTCGAAGCCAGTAAAGTCTCGGCGCTAACATCTTACCCGCTTATCTCGCGTTTATTCAGCCATTCATTTACAATCATCAACGCTGACACAAAAGAGAGAAGTGAAAAGAACTGTATAATCTTGTAGTTTCAACTGTTTAAATATCGAAACCGCTTTCAACTCGGAATTTTCCGCAATAACCTCAAGTGCTGGAAACTTGGATATTATGAAATGAAGTTCTTCCTCGAAACATTAATTAGTACTGTGAGAACATAATTTTAAATAAAAAATTGAAAAAATAAACAAGCTCTTGTTTCTTCTTTCTGAAAAGAAATCTTTATTTCTATCATTCTTCTCTTCATTATCGCCGACTATGCGAAATAATGTGATAATTATAGACTGAATATGACAAACATCTTTAAATTTTAAATAAAAAAATTGGGATTTCATTTTTTAAAGACGCGGGCTATATATTTACAATACACACACAAAGTTATTTGAATAATCGAAGTAATCAAATAGGGTCAGTTTGTCCTTTCGTGCAAATGGAAACAAATAATCTTCATGTATTTCTAAAGACTTTTTAGCCAATGAGCGTGATTTTAGGCTCAATAACCCATGTTTTTAACACTTTCAACAAGGTTGAAAAGTGTTCATCATCTCTGTTGGTTGGTCTGTCTGTCCGTCCATCTGTCCGTGCTGTAACTGCTGTAAACATGTATCGATTACTACGAAATTTATATTATTCCCATGTACTGTACCAACCATCCGGTTGAATATGTGTAAGTAGAATTTAAAGTTCTTTTACAGGAGCGCACAAAAGAATTTCAGTACATTATACGATCTGTGGGTAGTCATTCTTTCAAGCACATTTTAGAGATATTCGGCTTTTTCAAACGAAACAAAATTGATAGATGTCATTAGGATTACAATATAAAGATCTCCATGAAAAATTGTGTCTGTATGCTTTATAGTTCTGCCGAAGCACCAAAAAAGGATTCCAATACAATAAGATCTAACATTCACCCATTTTAAGCACACTGCCATCCTACTATATTTAGTTAATTCCCCGACGACGGTCTTGTGCCTCCTTCAAAAATTGTGGCAAAAGTCGCCACACTTCGTATTGGCAATAAATCGTCATATATGGTGGAAAAAAACGTTTCGAAGTATAAACTTACTTTTTCGATATTTTCGTTTTTGTTCGGGAAATCAAAAAATGCGCTACATAATAAATAACGTTAAAAGTTTTCAATTTCAATCGATTTTTGAAAATTCGTAACGAGCGCACTAATTCACCAATTTACATGAAACAAAATTGCCATATTTTATTTTTTACCTCTTGGAACATTAATTTTTGACTAGTTCTTTCACAGGAGTACCCAAAAGAATTCCGGTGCATTACGCTCTAGGGATAATTTATTTTTCAAAGCGTATTTTAGAGTTCTTCGGCCATTTAAAACAAAGTAAAATTTTCACGGCATCGCGTACAGATGCCATACGCTATCTGTATGGCATCGCGTGCCGTACAGATCTGTGGCACGCGATGAACGTTTCGATCGTCCGCCATCTTGCTGGTAGTTAAGTCGAGCGATGGCAACGGCTGCCCTTTTTTCAGCATTGGGAAAGGGTTGCTCCTCAAAGGGTTAACCACATAGTTACGTGAGATTTAAGTACAATAAATTGTCCAAATTTGTCGCAAAATACATTGTTGAGTTGAAAAATGTTTTATAATTGATACATTTGGCGTGATTTATCTTTCTTGCTTAATAATGTGGGTGGCGGAGGTTTCCAAGAAGTGAACGTTCCAGCTCCGAAGCTATTTTATCCCGCAGATTGAGGAAAAGTAAGAACAGAGACTAAAAGTAATGAGCTGAGGAAAATGCGCTTGCACACAGCACGTGTGATTTCCCGGAAGTCGACGAATTTTGCCCTTTAAAGGTAGGCCGATTGGATTGTTAAGGGCTGTAAAATGTTACCATGAGCTGGAATCAACAGAAAACGGGGATCTTAAGGGATACGATAAGATACGCTCTATTGTCAACTCCTTCAACCAACATTAAACACCTTTTTTTCCAGAAAAAAAAATTCAAATAAAAGGTTAATTTGATTTTAATTTTTAACTAACAGGAGTTAATTGTCACCAATAAATCGCAGCACAGTGGCAACAGATACTACTCTACACAATGGATGTCCTGGAAACATTTTAATCAATTAATTTATCAATTTATTTATTTGGAGGGGCCTGCACACAAAACTTTGTTAAATATTATTAAACAAAGTACCGCTCTAGCCCGCCTTGCTTTGAAAGAGCCCATTACCATTGATTTTAAAAATATTAAAAAAATAGCCAACTTTAAAAATAGTATATATGCCTACATTCGTGAGAGCTTAGAAATATTGACGACAGAGAGCAGCATCAACGATACGCTTCATACAATCGACCAATCATGGGATGACGTCATGCATCGAACTTTCAAGAAGAACGAAGAAGATATAAAAAGAAGCCGCCATTAGTGAGAGATCCAGAAACGACTGAAGATGGTTATGTGTGTAACCGAAATATATATCGTGTACGGGGGAATAAGGTATTCCCAAATAAAAAATTTTAAATTATTAAACTAATTTGCTATTTCCTAAGCCACCTATGATAAAAAATATTTAGTTTTTAATTAATAGATCGCAGTTTTTAATTAATAGATATTTAGCGATAAGTTCGCAAAAAGCCACAAGTTCTTTAAAATAAACACTTCAGTTGTAAAAATGATGAAGACGTAAGATACTTAAAAAAACTGTTTATTGAAAACGACTATAGAATAAACATGTTAAAATAACGGCTGGTGGCGGCCGGAAAAATACGTCCTACGAGGGCAATAGAATGATTAAAAAGAGCATACCAACATAGAACTTGATATTGGCGAGAACATAAACTTGGCCGAGATAACCAACGCCAATTACAGAGCAGTCATAAAATTTAATCCAATAAAATTAAAGTAATGAAACTGCGTGAATAAGTAATTTTAAAGATGGTGCAGGGCATCAAGAATGATTTACGCCAAAACTGTGCCAAAGAGGGAGAATCAAAAAAGTTCGTTGCGATTTTTTAACCGACGCAATGTAATCTATTTTCAGACCAAATGGCGACTACATTCTGATGAGAAAAATAAGCAATTAAGCAGAGCCCGATCAAGCCAAAAGTGGGCCCTACCTCTTTGTGGGCCCTACCCTTTTAATACTATTACAATTTTTTTTTTATGCATTACAGTATATTACAATAAACATCAGGACTAATACACATTCATTGTTTGATGCTTTCTTTTAATCTTAGAAAATGTCTTCTCTGTGATTTTTACCAATTTTTTAAATTCATTTCTTCACCAAAAAATGTAAAATATCATAATTGTATAAATAAAGTAAGAATTTCTCAGTTCATAAATGATCTTTTCTAAAAATAGTTGCATTTTATATAACCTCCATTTTCTATAAACACATAATATACTTTTCAGAAATCTTTCACATTAGAAAATACGATAATAAAATAAAAGGTTTACCTTTTAAATCAATTTAGACATTACAAAAATTTTTCCATGGCCTCACCATGGCACAGTGGTTATGCCACTGGAAATGGTAGACGGCCGAGATGTGAAGGTCCCGGGTTCGGGTCCCATCGCGTGGCTGTCGATCTAACGGTCTGGAGTTTTGGTATGTTTTCTCCAGATGTAACGTGGATACGCGTTAGAACCCCTTAGAAAGTCCCCCTACCAAGGCACCCCCCTTGGCAGATCGCCCTAATGTAGCGTTCCCATAATCCCACACAACAACAACAAAATTTTTCCAGAAGTACAAAATACAAATATCTAACTATTTTTAGAACATAATTCTTAAAGCAATGTGAAATTTCACAAAATATTATTTAAAAGATTTAAATTGACAGTTTAGATATTTAAAGTAATTAAAACAAAAGCTTTGGATTAATTTTCCTACCAAATTCATCTATAAGTGGTAAGGTGAAAAGTTCATGCGGGAAAGAAAAATCATGTTTTTGAGGACCTATGCAGTGAAAAAGATTTTATTAATAGTTAAAATATGTTTTCTCCTTTTTTAAAAAAATTAATTTTTTTTAATAAGACTTATTTATATATAAACAAAAATAAGATACAAATATGAAAACATGTTTCATTTTAGACATATTGTCAAATTTGTTGACTTGGGAATTGTTGACTTAATGGAGAAAATCTATAAATAAATGAGTTTTTCATTTTTTCTGTTTAAAATGCCGTTTAGCATATCTAGTTTAACTGAGCAAAATTTTGAAACGATTTGAACAATAGAAATATAATAAAAAGGCTTTGGGTGTGTTGTTGCAGTTTAGTATTCTTCAAACTGTGTTTTCTGAGTTTCTATTTTTTTCACAAAATCATTGTACTTGGAGTAATATTTTATGAAAAATTTGTAAATTTTTTAATTAAAACATTAAAACAAAAAAACAAAACGGCCCCTAATAGTCATCGACCCATGGGCCGTGCGTTAATCAGGCACTGCAATTAAGAATAACGCATACGGGAAGAAGCGAATATAGATTTAAAAGCCGAACTGATAGAAAAATGGAGTCTAAAACATAATTTAGAATGCATGATTTTGGATAGATTACATTTAAGAAACACAAAGTAAATGATAATTAATATTAGATATGTGATCTACATCACACCACTCTTGTATAAACCTTAACAAAAATAGCTACTGTGCTAAAAAATGTTAAAATTTTTATTCGCCTTTAATTAAATGGGCAACGCAAGAAATCTTTTACATAATAACTTATAGTTCATCTTAATCGAATAATAATTACTTTTCAGAAAACATCTCTTTAAAAAATATATGAATGTAAGTTTCTCTATTTAAGAATTCGATACTTGAGACCCTCCCAAAAATTTGGGTTCTGTAGCCCGAATGAAATGCCGTGAATTGATTTTTGAAGCATACTAAAAATCTTGCACCACTTTTCACTCAAGCTAACTTCAAGAAAACTGAGATAAGTGCATTTTGCATCTAATAACCGCTTTCTGCAAAATTCTATTTGTAATTCTCAGTTGAAATATCGTTTGAACTGTAAGTATGTGTATTTTGTTACGTAGCAACACCGTAAGCAAACATACAGGTATATGTAACTGCTTTCCTCCCATACACTCTCTTAGTTTGTGGTATCTCTATCTACAATGAAAGAGTATGAAAAACCCCGCTTCTTCGCAAGTTCGGCAATTTTTAGGTGAATTTGCTCTACCGCAAAAGTTTATGACGCCAAGTTGTGGCAATCTGTCGGTTACACTTGGGAAAAGTATATTGCATTCTGAATCGGACGGCCCGGGGCAATATGATGTATTTGAGAAGTATCAGCGCTCATTATTGCATACAGACGGGTTCAATTTTTAAACACAGAATAGTGTTCTAGGACAGTGGTGCGCAAACCGGGGGTCGCGAGAAAATTTTTGGGGGTCGCCAAATTCAAAGAGATTCAAATTTATGAAAAATCTACAATTATTCATTTCAAAGAACTGAAATAATACAAGAGAAGAATCTGACAATTATTATTTTACGAGCGCGATATTCGCGATCGCTATCACGGGGCTTCAAAACCACGTTATCATGCATAGTGATCATGCATAGTGATCTTCAAAATTATTTTCCATTAAAACAAAACATCGATCTCGATTGGATCCAGAGGATGACTTACGCGATTTCCAATACAGATCCGAACATAGAAGCAATCATGAGCTCTTTGCAAGCACATATTTCACATTGACGTTTTACGATGGATAAAGATTTTAAAAGTACATTTTTAAACATTTATATCCATATGCATAAATAAAGCATTATAAAATTATGTGTTGTTTCATTAACTGATTTTTATGATGTTACAATTTTTATAACATTTTTATGGTGGTTTATAAGTTTGGTACGCTATTTTAAAAACGCGCTATTTCAATCGATGACGTCACGACACTCTTAAAAACACCCTGTGCGAGCAACTCCCAGAAAGAATTTCAATGTAACTTCGTTTTCAATTAAACAAAATGTCTACTGTCTATCCAGGGGTCGCAAAAAAATTTTATTCAAAATAGGGGGTCGCGACAAAATTTTACACAAATTAGGGGGTCGCAGATGAAAATAGTTTGCGCACCACTGTTCTAGGAGAGGAGATAAATATAAAAGATAACGGTGATTCCACAATAAACAATTTCTACTGTATTAATTAAAAAAATATATAAATACTTTACGATAAAAAGAGGTTTAAAAAAATCGAAATAAATTTTAGATACATTGTTGCTACTTTCACAACCATGAAGGACAAACAAAAAGGAAGATCAGTTTTTTTTTTCTGCATACAGGTCATTCGCAGTGTCCTGAAAATTGTAAAATGTCGGTCACACATGTTTGTCTGAGGTCACTCACGAGAAAAAGTGAGGATAAATTGCTATTCATTTTTTTCCGCCTTGGTGTTTTGTTTCACAGGCAGGTACGTCAGAGTTAATGTCATAACCCTTTGAAACGCAAGCGTTTTCACATAGAAAAAAAAACTGGATGTAGTACTCCAACTGAATTTTTATGATTTTTCCCCGAACCCGTTTTTTAGGAGCTCTCGCTTATAATGAGCAAATATCGCAGTTCCTTTGTGCTCGTTATGAGCGAGTGCGACTGAATATATCTAATTATTATGAAAGATGTCTGTGTGTCTGTCGGCGGCGTTACGGACTGACTGTTACACGCAGAAGCACCAAATTTGGTACACAGGAAGTTCTAAACATTAAATTGTGCATCTCAAAGCGATTTTTTTCAAAACTTGGCCTAGAATTTTTTTTTATTTTATGTTTTATGCGATTTCCGCATTTTTTCTCACCCAATGCTTAATAACGGCAGTAATTACGCTCGCAGCAAAACGATATTTACATCATCAGATAGAGGAGAAAATTTTCTTTTAAAAACAGTTTCTCTGAATATGTAATATAATTTGCAGATTTTTAGGAATTTTTTATTTAAAGATGATATTTGGCAAAATTTTTCGTAAAATAATTTTAAAGCTGTCGCATCTTGAATTCTATCCGTCATAACTGTTTGATATTTAGGCAAATGATAAAGCAGATATTTCACCCTCTTTTAAAATAAAAACGAAAAATATACATATATTATTTGATTTCTTACGAATTTTAATGTAACATAATGTTTATACTTTAATAGCATCAAAGCGTACTGTTTACGCCATTATAAATCAATCATGACACCAGAATTACGTAGGGTTGCCACAGAAAGGATTAGAAAAACTGTGTTTTTTAACCTACCGGATTTTCAAATCGCAAGTGGTGATCTACTCGGGTCTATTTCTGTGACGTCAAGTGCTTTAAGATACGTAAAAATTACGCCTCGATCTTACGAATTTTTTCCTGCTCTTTCTTTGATACAACGAGGCGATATTTTGATTAAAACTTACGATAAACTAATAAATTTATGCATGGGCGCCCATAGGAATTTTTCTACGGGGGGGGGGCAAACTCCAAAAATTTTTTCTATAGGGGGGTAAATTTCAAACTTTTAACAAATTTAGTTCTGGCTTTGGCATTTGTATACATCATGAGACATTAACCTAAAACTCTAGGAGGGGGGCAAGTGCCCTACCTTGCCCCCCCCCTTATGGGCGCCCATGAATTTATGATTGTTATCGTTAGTGGCGTTCTAATCCGTTGCTTATTTAAAAATTGAAATGTTTTAACGCAGCTGAAAATGCTCTTCATTTTAATAGTTGTAAAATTATTTTTAAAGCGGAATATATCAAAATTTTTCTATTTACAATTTTTATTTTTGGCATTTAACTATGCCGCAGCCATATATGTTTCCTAACACATGCATGTTGCGGGTATAGTTTTATTTTAACGTTGGATTACGTTCCTCCATAGCGGTCCTATGTAGAGCGAAATATTTTTCTACGTCGTTCTAAGTTGCAATATTATACCGTTTGAAATTTACGGTGAAAATTAACCAGATTAACTCCTTCAACTACCCGGGTTTCTTTTACGGCATTTAAACAGTGTCTTCATAAGTTAAAAAGGGCGTGAAATTTATAAACTCTTAAGAACTAACATCCTGCCGCCAGGGGCGTAGCCAGAAATTTTTCATGGGGGGGGGGTTACGACTACTACAACTCATATATATGTATACGTGTGTGTGATAATGCAGTGAAGAATATACATTTTGTATGACGAAATTTCTCATGGGGGGGTTATGACCCCCCTAACCCCCCCCTTGGCTACGCCCCTGCCTGCCGCAATTGAAGTTATTCTGAATAGCTCCTCGAATGCTTATCATGAGACTGAACGATGATTCGCTATATCCGATATTTAAATTGGTACCGCTTGGATATTTTCCACCACGGAGAGATGAAATGTTTTGCGGTGCTAATTACGCCAATCTGACAAGAATTATGCACGAATTAAATATATATGGAGAGCTTCCTTAATGACAACTATAATATGAAATGATTATTGTTTATGCTAATGCGTAAATTGCAAAGAATCATCATAGAATAAAAAGGTCCTATTTGTGCCAAATAATCTATGCTGTTTCTTTAAACTTACAACTTAAACTTACAACTTTAAAAGTAAGAAAAAACTTACTTTTAAACTTACTTTGTCTTTAAATTGAGCATTAAAGAGGGAGAAACGAAGACAGATAATATTAATGTTCGTATTAGGTAGTATTAGTAGATTTGTAAGGATTATATGAATAAAACAAGGTATATCATGTTGATAAATATTTCATGAAATTAAAAGTGTTCTAACTAAACGAAAAGTATTCTAATTTGCGTTAATATATCCCGCAGTAATTTCAATAGAGGAGATTACTCTAACCTTTTTAAAAAATGAAATTATGTTTTATCACATGTAGTTATGAGCATATTTTAGTAAAATATTCGCTTCTGCACGTATTAAGAGCGGGTGCGCAGTTATTTTAAAATTTAAAGAATGTCCATTTCATGTAGTGTCTGAGGTATTTATTGCTAAAACGTGAACCTAAAAAACAGTATAATGTGGAAATAAGACATTTTGAAAGGGAGGAGTTCACTGCAAACGGTCAAACTTTTCACTTTTTTGACAGCGAATGACACTAGTTTTTTTTTTGTGTGTGTGTGTCATTATATTGCAGTGATCTCAGGATAGTTAGTACACATAACACAAACTTTACGTCAAGAGTCAAATAGTTTTGGTTTTTTTAGATTCCACATCATATCTTTATTTTCTCTCTACATTGCTCATGCCTTTCTTACGTATAACCAGGAACTGCTTTATATAGCTGATAGCCCTGAGCACAGAACCATCGTGGACTTCTTAAAAAAAAAATATTAGAATCTTATTTAACTCTAATGAGTAGTCGCAACGTATAACCACTTAATTCCAGCGCTTTCATTCCTAGAATTAATTCGAATTACACATGTGAGGAAAATTCTCGTTTCCTACCGTGCGAAGAACGGGCACGCAGATAGTATATATATATATATATAAGTATATATAATCCCCATGCAAAAACCCTCAACTGGTTAAAAATTTGTGACGCAGCATTTTACTTTATAGATCTATGAATTTTAAATACGGGTCTTAAAAGTAATGATATCAAATTTTGAGTGACGCCCTGCTGAGAATTTTAAAGATTTGTTTTTAAATTCCATTACAGTTACTTTCGTTTTATTTTCTAAAGAAGATGTACGCATTTAAGCAATGCTTTTAATTATGAAATACACTGTCAAATATATCACACTTTCACTGAGTCTATATAATGTATTCAAATGAATTAATTTCAATAATTTAATTTATCTTTTGCGTCACGCTATCCAAAAGGGCAAGCAAAATTTTCATATACATTGCACTTAGTTTGGTTACTATGACACTAACTAAATATTTACGTAAACTTTACTTGCCCTTTTGGATAGCGTGACGCAAAAGATAAATTAAATTATTAAAATAAATTCATTTGAATACATTATACAGACTCAGTGAAAGTGTGATATATTTGACAGTGTATTTCATAATTAAAAGCATTGCTTAAATGCGTAAATCTTCTTTAGAAAATAAAACGAAAGTAACTGTAATGGAATTTAAAAACAAGTCTTTAAAATTCCCAGCAGGGCGTCACTCAAAAGTTGATATCATTACTTTTAAGACCCGTATTTAAAATTCATAGATCTATAAAGTAAAATGCTGCGTCACAAATTTTTAACCAGTTGAGGGTTTTTGCATGGGGATATCATTACTTTTTAAGGGTATGGTCAGAAGATAATAAATTAGTTTCAAGGGCGAATTTCGGAAGTTTGTTTGACACTAAGTTATATAAATAAATATACAAACCTGTTTTCATGCAGTATCAGAGTATTTGATTAAAAAAGTCACAGCAATTTCTTCTGTAACATGTAACAGAAAATTGACATATTTTTGTTAGAATTTTATTAATTAAAGAGACATAATACTGATTTAATCAATAATTTTTTGAGTAATCTTCTATTTATAGTTTGGGTCGAGTACAGATTAGTATCCCTGCCACCACCTTTGATTTTATTTCATAAATTTACATTCAGTTTAATGCTAAACGTAAGTTAACTTTTTTACTATAATTATATAACTATTGGGCCCCATCAGTGGCCGAGCGCATAGCGCTCTGAACTGGGAGGTGGGAGGTGCCTTGTTCGAAACAGGTTGCGTCCGCCGACCTAATCGTTCGGAGTTTCCGTGGTTTCCTCCATAACAGCGTAAATACGGGTTAGGACCCCTTAGAAAGACCCCCCACGGAGGGCACCCCACGTCTCGGCTTAGAGCCTACGTGTAGCTATAGTCGCCCGTAATTCTAGAATAACAACAACAATATATAACTATTCGTTCTATTGTTTTAATGCATTGTGATTCATTAATTTGCATTCAGTTTAACGATCACCGTAAGTTAAGTTTCGTTAAAATTATTAATTTAATAATCTCGTTCTTAATTAATGATAATCTAGTTACTCGTTCTATTATTTTAATGCAATGTAATCTATTAATGCAATGTTTGCTTTCAGTTTAAAGCTATCTCTAAGTTAAATTTTTAACTATATTATGATATACTAAGTTTTTATTAATGACTATAATCATTAATAAAATAGAAAATTACTCAAAAAATTATTGTTTATAATTGGTTTTATGTCGCTTTTTAGAAAACTACATACTATGTTTGTTTGTTTTTTTATCAGTTGATAATTTCATTTTTTTTTAGAGAACGTTTAGATGAACTACCAGTTTAAGAATAAGGGTCTTGCGCGGTTGACTTTCTCAGTGCTTCTGAAGCGTATTTACGTTACATCGTGAGAAAAAACGTCCAAAACTCCGAATTTTTAGATTATCAGCCATCCGGTAGACCAGAACCCTGGACATTTATACTTCAGTTATCTACCATCTTCGGTATCTTATCAACTCGGCTCGGGTGGGCACAACATCTTGTTTTAGATGCCATCTCCGGCCTTCAAATGTCTAATACAAAATGTAGTGCATGTATAAATTTAGATTAATTAATCAAATTTCTATCTGAAAAGTATTGAACAAAATTTTAAATCCGGTATTTAAAGGAATACAAAATAAAAGTGAGAAAAACCTAAGATTTGGAAAAAATATTGGTTTTAAAATTATAATTCAATAATTTCAATAAATTTTATATATACATGAAGAGTAAAAGAATTATTATTAAAACTAGTTAGTATGTAAAACTACTATTTATTTTCCTTTGAATACTAAATAATTATTATTAATTAATTATGTGAGCTTTCTGAAGAGAAAAAAAAAATTCATTGAAATATTAATTACATATTGAATTTTCCAAATAGAATTAATAATATTAGAAAAATAAAGACTTAATTTAATTAGAAATAGCTATCAAAATACTAGAGAAACAAAATACTTAAAGAAAAAGTTAGGAAGGAGTTTTAACAAAAAATACTTAAATTAATTATTTTTTTTATTCAAAGTCTTAACTATTTTTAATTATTAATTATAGCAAAATAAATTACAGAAAAAATAAGTAAAGTATATAATAATCTGTTATTTTTAAAAATGAAGTAAAAGAAAAACGACAGTAACACAAAGCTCATCTCGCAAAAGTGCGACATCGAGGACAGAACTCAAGTCATTTGCTCAGGAAGAGGGAGCGAAAGGTACCAGCTGTCTAGGATCAAACTGGTTTACGATATAAGGTAACTTGTACAAATCTTGTCACGGATCTACAGCACTGTATTCCTACTCCCTGCCTTGTTTACCGCCTTTAAAACGAGATCATTTTCCGTATTTCCTTACGCAGGTTAAATAGTTCCCTCTTTGAACTGGATTAAATAAAAAAAAACGAGCTTTCCTAGCTTAACCGGCGACGTCACTCATCGAATTAGGCACCGATTAAAATCATATATTAATTGTAAAAAATTCGTTAGAGCGGATTCCGAGATCCAGATGAGACACTCTTGAAAATAGAAAAGTTAGCTGTATATATAAGTGCCGCGAAATTTTACGGTTGGTTGGTTGGGGCTGGCTGCGTCACTAGTAGAACTGTCGTTCTACATGATTGAAAAATCCCGATACAGTATTAAATTTTTCGAGTCTAGTACATAAAAGCTCGTGTCAGAATTGTAATAAAAACTTCAATTTTTCCTGAACTAGTCTAAAAATTGGAGAGAGCTGAAGAGTAAACCTCACGAATGTCCTTCAGATGTCTGTCTTGAAGAATTTTACAAAGATTCATTCTCTCAATTGGTATGTCTAGGATGAAATAGAAATAAAGGAAACAAAGGAAGGGAGGATACATATGAATGGAGGAGGATAGGAGGATACATATAATGAAATATATGGAAAGGTTCCCCCCCCCTTTTTTTTCCTCTCTCCCCAAGTTTGGGGTTTTTAATCATTTGAGTAGCTGGGTAAGGATTCAGGGTAAGGAGTCTCTCTAGAAAGCTCTGAGATCAGTGTTCTTAAGTTAGATTTCTTTTTTATAGAAAAAAATTCGTAACTGAACTTTTAAAAATGCTAACCTATCTTTAACTACCATTTAATTAAATAAATTCTCAATTTATCTTAGTGGCACAGAGAAAACTCAAATTTTCCACACGAATCACTTTCTAAAGTGTGCCTTGTAAAATGTTGTGATGTTTTTTACCGACGGAGATTATTTCTCCACAACCGTTCGTTCTGAAGGGTAAAATTATACTGCAGATTTTTCAGTGAATTTTACTTTATTTGGGCAATATTTTTCGAGATTTGGATGCGATTTTAATCAACAATATTTTCGGAATAAAATATCACAGAGCGCTATTGGATTTCTCCGAGAGGGGATGCTGAGTGCTTCTCAAAAAATTTCGAAACCATTCTGAATAGATGCAACATGAGATTATCAGATGGGATGAATGATCACGTGACAGAGCTTGAAAATGAACGATGACAGTCAAATTAGATTTTTCTGTGATTACTACGTCCAACAATAACGTTCACTCGTGTACATGACAACTTTTACTTTTGCTTTCATAACTTCAATAAAAATTTCTTACCATGCAATTTTGGCTTTTCAACTGCAACTTAAATGTGCAGGAGTAAAATTATTTTAATTATTGAATGCTTGGAGCCTAAATCACTTACTTACCTACCTGCATTATTAGGTAGAAAATCCAAGATTTGAAATATTTGATTTTTATTAGGAAATAAAATTAAGCAATCAGGTCAGATTTGTGAGACTGTAAGTCTTTTCTCTCTTGATTGACGAATAGGTGAAGAGAGTTGCAGACAAAACCTATCTACAAAGAGGTTCTGTTCCCAGGGATACTCTAGATTATGCGCATGCAAGGAAATTTCTTCCGGAAAAATCACGAAGTTGACCGTGTGAAGCACTTTCTGCATCAGTTTGGCTCCAGACACGTAGGATTGACATTACAAAAGGTCAAGAATTATAACGCACCTTTGGGAAGAAAGTATTTGGTTGGTTCAATAAAAATTTCATTCATACTATTTTAAGCACCAAAATATTTTCTTGAATGAACAGAAATTTCGTTGGATTGGTAACTTATTATTATTTTTTTTTTTCAGTGCACCGGATATGTCTATCAAAGTTCAATTTAACCCTCTGATAATGATAAAATTGATTTCCTATTCATAGCTAAGACAGAAAATACCGGTACTTTCACTTTGCAAATATCGTTTTCATGGAATTTACACAAAATATCGGTATTCCATATACCGGTGTATCGTATCACAATCACTACTCCGCTGATATATAGCGAAGCTGAAATTAATTTTAAAATTTCTGTTTTTACTTAAGAAATACAACGACTGTCATTCAACTTTTAACGAACTAACATTAACTATACATGAAGCCTCACAGCTTATCTTTATTTCGGTAAACAAAATTTTGTCTTTAAGAGATATAAAAAGTTGAAGCACGAATGACACAAGCAATCACGGCGTGCAAGATTCAACGTAAACTTGACCTTGTAAAGCGAGTTTGTTCGTCCGAGTAACCTGAAAAAAAGTATTTGATGAACTGGACAGCATAACCCTTCGTTGCCAGGAAACATTTTCCATTATCAAATACCGGTTTTATTCAATGTGATATTTAAACAGAATCGACTTGTTTGTTCAAATGAACTTGACCTACTATTTGGAAATAAGTTTATACATTTGAATGCTATCTCACCAATCAAATAATGTTATAAAATACACAGATCTAATATGATTTTAGTTTTAGTGTACCTATTTTTGTATCATAAATTTATTAGAAATTGTTCGTTGTACCTAAATTAACGACACAAAAATTATACTGAGATTTAAAGACATTTAAAGAATATTATTGCACAATATAAAATTTAAAAAAGGATAATCTAAACCTTAATTAAATGTAGCTCAGTTCATTTTTTTTTTTACATTTGTGCTTTGATTCACTTATTTTTAGGATGCTTTCATTTACTTATGGCCACCAGTGATGTCACTCCTGAAATATAAACCCTGGACCATAAAACTAAACATAAATTTCGATTTATGAGTAATAGGGATGGACGCGAGACGACTTTTTGCGAGACGAGACAGAGATTTACAGTTTTTTTGCGAGGCGAGACAAACATTTTTAACATTATGATATAGGGATTTTTGCGAGACGAGACAAGCTTTTCGGCTGTTTTGCGAGACGCCAATTTTTCGTCTCGCGTCCATCCCTAATGAGTAAACTTTAAAAAGTTTAGGTGGTCCCGTCTGGCATAACAAATACGAATATGTTTCTCGTCTTTTCTTGCATCCAGCCCCATGCATTATTATCGTGGGATATATGATGATGTTATTTTCTCTCTACATTTGCTCATGCCTTCTGTACGTATAACCAGGGACTGCTTTATATAGCTGATAGCCCTCAGGGCACAGAACCATCGGGTACTCCTTAAAAAAAAATTAAAAAATTCTAGAATTTTATTAACTCTAATGAGAAGTAGTGGCACCGTAAAAACACCTGATTCCAGCGCTTTCATTCTTCGGGAAAAAAAAAGAAAGCAAATGAAAGAAAAAGAAGTAAAATGCAATCAATGCTGGAAAAATGCAGCCATCCCCATCGCTCCATTTAACTACCAGCAACATGGCGGTCGTTCGAATGGCCAATCGCGTGCCACAGAGCTGACGAACTTTTTTGATACAGCTGGCTCTACAGCCCTTTTTTAGCGTTGGGCAATATATCCAGTATATCGATGTGTAAATGGTTGTGCTTCAATAGCATTAAATTAAAAATCACTGACGCATCTCAAATCCCCTTTACAATGCAAATGTTTACATTTGCTTTTGCATTAAAACTTCGAATAGCACTTGCAAGACCGTACCCAGGGGGGGGGGGGAACACCAGGGGTTCCGGTCCCCACCCCCGAAATTAAAAAAATTGTTAACAAAACAATAATAATAAAGCCTTTTTGTGAAAAATTTAGCCTTTTTAACCTTTTGGTCCCCCTCCCCCCCGAAATTTTTTTCTGGGTGCAGCCCTGACCACTTGTAAGAATTATTTAGGTTAAAAACATAAAATATTTCAAATACATTAAAAATTTCAATGAGCAAATATTTCAGTTTATAAAGTTCCTGTTTTCTATTAACGACTTCAGTTTTACAAATACTCGAGAGTAAAAAGTGCTCTACGAATGAGATCCGCTTCAGACACAAATTTTTCATTTTCTTCTTCTTTTTCAAATACGGTAAAATTTGTTTAGAAAAAAAACTTTTTTTAAAGAAAAATTGACAGTAATTTCGCACAAAATTTACAGACTAACTTATTATTGTAAATTTAACTTATTTTATTGTAAATATAATTTATTACATTAAAGTTTTGCGTATTTTTCGTGGGTTGAATTAGTAATGAGACATTTTATTCTCGGATAATTTATTCTTAGGAGATTTGCAAATATAAATCAGCTCTTTATAATGCTTGAAAGGTGATTTTAGTAGATATTTTGATACTACCTCGATATTTTATATTTTTTTTTTTAATGCATATAAGCAGTGTAAATCGTAAAAGAGAAAAAACAGAAAGAATATAATGTGTCGAATAAAATGTTCGAATTTAGAAAAATGGCTAACGAAATATTTTATTTATTTATTTTTTTCCGGATGCCGAAATCTATGGCGACATTTTTAGGTTCAAGGGTAAATAAATATCTTTATATTCCCAAAATAAACTAAAAAAAACTATTGCAAGCATTTTTTTTTTTTTGGGGGGGGGGGTAGGAAAGGAAGATATATAAATTAATAGCTGTTAACTTTCAAAGATCCACATAGATAAAAGACAGTAGAAGTGCAGCATGCAAACCTCGAGAGTAGAAAACGGTATCTTATCGGGCAAAAATACTCGGCCTAAACGTGCTTAGAATATCAAAGTGAAAATAGATTAAACTTTTTCTCCTTATCGAATCTTACCTCACTAGAATATGTTACGCCATCTGTTGAGTGAAAAGAAAACTATATTAAATAACTTGTTCAACTTGAACCATGTCAAAAAGTATAACTTAGAGCTATTGAATAAAAACGTTCTCCTGTAAAATTTTATCTAAACATATGCACAAAGCATTTTTTTTAGCGACCACAGTTCACCGTATAATGCTTAGTCACACAGCAGTCTTAATATGAAAATTTCGTTAGTAAACTACCGTGTTTACTCGCGTAGTAGTCGCCCTCACATAATAGTTACAACCAGTGGCGGATTAATACAAGTTTCTCCTTGGAGGCGGTTAGTTTGTCGGTTGGGGCGGTTAGTTAGAAGATTGACATATACGTCCATTTTATGGAAGTAAAATAGGATCTTTTACATTAATTTCTTTTGTCTTGGTGGGGGGGGCGGCGGTCGCCCCCTTCGTCCCCCCCTTTTGAAGAAGAAAAAATTCGTCAAAATACTTTCCTCGCATAAAAGTCGCAGTAGCGAATTTGACCTTTTTCTAGATCTAGAAAATAGAAAATTATCATCTGTACCAGGCACGCATCCAGAAAAACATTTTGAAGGAGGTGCAAAAATTTCGGAGGGAATCCAAACGGTTAAGAAGGCAGAATTTTTCGCAAAATGACTATATCATTATCATTTTATTGACAAAAATCAAAATTTCAAGGGGGAGGGGGGTCCCCATAAACAAATCCGTCCTTGATCTGTACCTACTCTTTCCAGAACTACATCACTAGCTGCGATACCTTCGGTGAAAGTGATATGTTATTAATTATGTATTGTATTTTGTTATAAGAAATTTTTGTCAAAATTTTCACAAAGATTATCCATAAATTTTATGTCTATAAAAAATATTAGGGAAGGACGCGAGACGTGAAAATTGGCGTCTCGCAAAACAGCCTAAAAGCTGTGTCTCGTCTCGCAAGATCCCTATATTGTAGGGTTAAAAATGTCTGTCTCGTCTCGCGTCTATCCCTAAAAAATATTACAATAAAAAGAAAAATGCTTTTATTTTGTGTGCACACACACAACTGACGTCTATTTAATAAACAGCACATAATCTCGGAACATTTGGTATAAAATTATATCGTAATGTATTTTTTTTTTTTTTTTTTTTTGTTTATTTTTACAACAGTAATTTTTAGCATTAGAGTGTACAATATTGTGAAGTAGATTTCCCGCATAATAGTCTCACACAGACTTTCCCAATGAAAATTTGGCAAAAAAAGTGTGATTTTTACGCGAGTAAACACGGTAGTCATAGTAGTCAAAATATCAAAATCTCGAAAACGTGCACGTAGCAGATATTAGTCTGACAACGACGATTTGTTACTAAAAAATATTTGAACGTTGTTTGTTTAACACCATTAATTAAGTCCGCCCTCACACACAAACATTCCCTTTCCCTTACATTTATTATAAAAATGATTCAATAGTAGTCTGTGATGATTAAAAATAAATATTTAATCTTAGGTATATCCAAATACATTAATTTCTGCACTGAACATACTAAAACACTTTTTCATGCCCATCAAACGCCACGTAAATGGATTAAAAATTTTTTTTGGTCAAAACCTATAGATGGGTTTAAACATTTAAAAAGCTAAAGAAATTGAAAAAAAAAGCATGATATAAACTTCGATAATAATTGTTTTGAGTCATCTGTTAATCATCCTCAACATCCCCCCCCCCCCCCCAAAAAAAAAAAAAAAAAAAAAAAAAAAAAAAACTTTGCCGACAAGATTTTCAAATTTTTTATTATTATCTTTTGAGCTACAGTCTCTATAAAATTAAATTAATTGTCGATGACAGATGACGACATTCTTAGAAGATGAACCTAAAAACAAATTTAAAAAAAAATATCTTTTCGTTATTTTTAATTTTTGTTATTATTTATCTAATAATGAGGAGAGTAGCAAATATTAGCAACTACAATTAACTTAGATATTAAGCTACGACGAGGAACTTAATTCTAATCTATATAACGTTGTCTGATTCTAATGAATCGATTTAGTTCAATAAAGTCAATCATTAGGTGAAGTTGGGGTACAATGAAACATGTTATCTAAAATCAATAGGATTTGTCAGAGAAAGTTGTAACTCACACACCTATTATACAAATATATGTTCCAGTTACTGATGTGATTTGTGGAGACAATTTGCATTTTTAGAACAAAGGATATAGAAAATTAGTGGATTTTCACCATTGAAAGTAAATTTCCTTACTAAAAGTAATTTTGTTTTACCTCCATGTTTTCACACGTATAATTATTTATTTTGCAAGTATTGTGAATATTATGGTGTGATTTTCATACTTTGGAAGCCAGAATTTAAAAAATAAATATTAGGATTTAGGAAAATTTATTTAGTTTGTAACCTCAATTTGGGTACAATGAAACACTTGAATGATGGGGTACAATGAGGCATTTTTCATTGTACCCCTGGTGAATGCACTCACTTAAAATAAAGATATTACTATTAAATATTTATAATGAGATCTCCATAGAGCACATAAAGTTGATAAAGAATTGTTTTTAAATGGTATTTTATCTTCCCCAGACTCTGAAGCTGGTGACAATCCAGATTGTCTTTCAACTGGCAATCCAAACATTACAGATTATGAGCTATTCTCTCATAACATATATATGACAGAGGCAGTAATCGCTCTAAATGATTATGTTTGAACTTAAATGTAAAGAAACACTGTGTTGGGATATAAGAAAATGAAATCAAACGGAATGCGAAGTTCTGTATGTAAGACGGAAAAGTTCAATCTTCAACTTTGTGCGTTCTTCGGAAATATATATATTTTTTTGAAAAAATTCAAATTGTATCAAAACTATTACCTTCTTTCCTTCAGGTAGTACAGAAAGGAAAGCAAAAATGTTAATTTTTGAGTTCGATTTAAGTAAATTTAATATAAAATGAAAAACTATAGACTAACCTCTAATAAAAATATTACGTTTTCAACTCAATCTATAATAGTTTAATTAAATTTGTCTTTTTTAAAATTTAAATTTCATATTTGTGTTTTAGTAATATTTATTATAAATGTACATGAAACATATATGCTGAGATTTGAATTTTTCTCATATTATTTGAGTGTTTGTGAAGTGTTGTTAAGTTTTTCATTGTATCCCGGTATAAGGGGTATACAGAAACACTGACAGACATTTACCTTTTGTAATTTTTTAAATATGAAAAAGCTATTTATAAACTCATAAAAATTCGTTTAGATCGGGAAAAGAGTAGGTTAAAAGTGTACATTAATTTTATTTTTGTATATGTAGTAAGTTTTTCTGATAAAGATACAAATTGTAAAACTTTAAATTCGTTACAGTATAATATGCGGAGACAAAATGTCAAGTATTTATCATTTTGTGAGTATAGCGAAGCTTGCTTTAATCCGAAGCTTCGAACAAAGCGCAAAAGATTCCTTGGGATATAGCTCCTTCTCTTTTAACCATCTTACAGTATCGAACAGCTATCCGTATAGAAAGTCCAGCAATTATTTCTATTGATTAATGTTAAAGACTTTGTTCTCTAACTAGAAGTGAAAGCATAATTTTCTCGAAGGGACTTTATTCTACATTTACCCTTCACTTTTTGAAAGAAAATGTTCGACTAACCTTACGAACGTCATCATTCAAATCTTATTAACCACTGAATTCCATCCAGGGATTTTTTGAGACAAACGTATGGGAGCAACGCTATGAAAGGGGGTATCCACTGCTGTGGCTTTGCAACGACTAGAATGAACAGGCTGAACTTGTTTTTATCACGGACAGATTAAACCCCATATTCCCTCTTACGTACACCACTGCTATCGGCCCGTCCCAGTCAAAAATTTAGCATGCGACCCTGGCCTCACCCGCTCAGAGAGTTAGGAATAACACAAGCTTCTCCCTCCATCCCACCTATGCAAACTTCGGAGTTATCCTACCCTCTCCCTTCACCGCGTGCAAAGCTCCATTTACAAGGATTCGTAAAAACTTCAAGCTATCCTTGTATATTTCTTCACATTGATTCCATAGCAAGATGTTTTTTACCGTATCGAATCGCTCTCGTATTTTTCTTTCCTTACATCCTGCGGATTTCGGGTGCACATTCTATCACATCTCCGAAACGTATGTATGTGTGTGTGTGACGGACAGCGATTACCTCCGCCCGATCCCTCCTTATTGACTCTCCTAGCAGCCCGTGTGTCCATTTCTCTCAGGGTTGAATCTCTCCTAGCCCATACGTCAAGCTGAATGTCCCACCAGAGCAAACAACGGGTTTTCACCACACAGAGTGCCCGCATTTCTTTTTTTTCTTTATGGGAGATATAGACTCCGGTGCTGCACCGCTCTTTTTCATATTTATTTGTGTGTTTTTTATTTTTTTTTATTTCCCTTTCTTTCGTGTCATCCTCTTTTCATATAACAGGGACTTATGAATGGAGGGCTGAGGAAAACCTACAAAGCTTGCGGTAGTATGCATCTGAGTTTTATTTATTTATTTTATGTGCTTTTTTCGCCCATTTCACATTTCGGTTTTTGCGTCACCAGCAGATAATCAAACCGCATAAAATGGCAGTCGTTTGATAGTTCAAGTTTAGAGGAATAAAGAAACAATATTACTCTAAGCTTCATAGGTGACTCAACCCCCTCTCCCGCCTTTTTTCTTCTTCTTTTTTTTGTTTTCAATTAAAATTGATATGACAATACTGATCGGACAGCTGCAATAGTTAACAAATTATCACTTTAAAATTTAGAATGTCCTGTTACTTTCCCTGTTTTTTGTTTTGTTCTTTGTTTTGTTTTTTTTTAATATTATTTTCTGCTTTTACGATGCTCACCTAAACACTTCACAATATTTGTGACTTAGTATCATTAAGAGGCTATTATTTTTGTTGGGGCTTCTAATCTTAAACCTTCACTACATTGGTGTCCAAAATTAAGGTCGCAAGCACGATTTTCGCAATAATTTAAAACTGCCTCCAGTAAAATTGATAAAATTTATATAGTATATTTTTCGAGTGACGAATAGCACAATGATAGCCTCCAAATTTGGAATAAATGGTGGTTGTTTTTGGAGCATAACCATGAATTTGACTGCTTAAGCATCTGGGATTTTTGCCTGCATTGTTGTGTAAACCTTTAAATTTGACTACCTGCAGTGAGAATGAGTTCTCATAATCATTTAGATGATGGAACGAGATCTAGATCAGCTTTTAGGCTTGAAAGTCGGTAGTCAAAAGGGTAAGCGGCAAGATGTTTACAAGTGTCTCCGAAAATGGTGCCCTTGTGGTGTATTCCAAATGGTGCCATCACCAGGGAGTTCAATCAAAGACGACCAAGAGTGAGAACCAGTCCCGGGCTGGCTGCTTTGGGGACCCTAGGATATATAGATTTTTAAAAAATTCATTACTGAGGACTTTAGAGGGAATAGAATATTAGAATATGTAATATTTGGAATTTTTTTTTTTTGGCTGACGTGTCTAAAAAGCACTTTGAACTATTCTAAAGCTGTTAAGGTACCTGACTCTTCGGTAGGGATGGACTGCGAGACAGAAATTTGCGAGACGAGACAGAGATTTGCAGTTATTTTGCGAGACGAGACAGGCACATTTTACATTGTGATATAGGGATTTTTGCGAGACGAGACGTAACTTTTCAGTGATTTTGCGAGACGAGACAGCCTATTTTTAATCTCGCGTCCATCCCTACTCTTCGGGTGCCCACTGGGGTCCTCCGCTACACCACTGTGTAAAGGCGTAAGACTGCTCAGAAATAAATAATTAAATTACTCTGATATACATCAAATTACTCTAATTATAAAGTAGTATATGCATTTTTTTTGTGTGTGTGGGGGGGGGCTTATAGGGGGCCCCTCGGCGATCGCCGACTATCCACAAAGACGTTGCCAAGTAACAGCTGCAAAGCTTTTTAGTGGCCTAGCTCCTGCGTCTGGAAAAAGATTTTTCGTGCTAATTGTAGACGGTCGTCTTTCAAAAAGGGCCCTTTTCTCCCGGCGCCCAGTGGCGTGTGACTGACGGCGTCCACTGAGCTTAATGCGCACGAGATGTCGTGAAGCCAAGCACGCCATTCTTCGACACATCAAGAATGGAGACGTGCTCTTTTTACTGGTGAGTCAAGGTTTATCACACAGTGATTTTCGGCGAGTCTTCATTAGCAGACAACGAGGAACTCACTATCATTCCTCCAACGCAAGGAAAATCGATGCTTGGTGGGGGAATTCTTGTTTAGTTCGGCAGTTGTACAACCCTGTACTACTGTTACTTGGGTCTTGGGTTGGATCACTACACAGCGCTATGGGAATAAAGTTTTTGAAGGCTATGCGAGATTTTGTTCGGAGTGCTGCAGATTCCGACCTCCTCTATATGGAAGATAATGCGTGGTCACACAGAGCTAACATTGCTGATGATCTTCTAGAAGAAAAGAATATTCTCTGCATGAACTGCCCTGCGATGTCGCCAGATCTCAATCATATAGAACATGCTTGGAAGAGCCATTGCTCGACCTTCACCCTTCTTCCAGGATCCTACAGGAGTTTAAAGTTTCACTTTCAGAAGAATGGGGTTTCTTTTTGGACGAGTTTCTCGCCATTCTCATTAACAGTGTGACGGCTGGTTGTGAGATTTGTAAAACAGCGTATGATGTCCGCACTCCATATAAGATGGACATTTCCAGAGAAATGATGGATCATGATTTGGAATTTTTGATATACCCCGTATATTAACTAATGAATCGCCTCATTTTCGATAAGTTATGTTACTATAGGCTTTCTCCTACGATAATACATCTCTTGTGCCAAGTCTGGGGGCAATAAACCAAATATTTCCTCAGTTATCACAGACTTTTTTTGTGACCTTTATCTTTCTAATAAGGAAATTTTATTAAAGTAAACCAATTAAATTTCAGACTGTGTTTGTAGATTGTTTCTTCACCGTGAGAGCACTGTCGACAGACAATCAGTTGGTAAAGGGTTTCGAGTTCATCAGTAATAAGTTTTAGATCCTTCCCATATAGCAGTCACGTTGGCAGTGACGTTGTGGCGATTCCCACGAAAATACTCATGCCGACATCTGTGGTTTCATGACGTATTTTACAGTTTCAAAACTATGTACATATTATATATGTAACTCGGAAGGCGAAAAAAGGCACAATGCTGACAAAAATCGCTACATTCATTCATTGAATGAATAACTAAAATATCCCACCCTTCATAACTGCAAATTACACCATTCACACCACTTAATTTAAATAAATACAACCCCCCCCTCCGAATTCGCTCAATGTGCAGCTAGCTCTTTCTCAACTTACCCCAGGATAATTCAAATAGCGTTAAAGTAAAGAAGCCTCTCCTGTGATGGATGAGTGCGATGAAACACATATCTGCACCCAGCGTTCTCTTTTTACGATCAGAGCACCCACCCCGCGTGTGTTGTCTTTTCTGTACTACCATAAATCGAGCTTCCCCCCAGCTTCCTAGTACTTCAATCAACGAACAGACAACGATGCAACGGGAGCAAATGAGGATTTCGAGAGGAAATAGAGAAAAAAAAAACCTTTCTCCCCCCCCCCTGCTTTGTAAATTTAATTCTAGTCCGGAATAAGGTTGTTTTAGGGTCTTCTCTAATCATCGCTGGGTGCGAGTGAATGAGAGAGGTAGGTATAGTGTATAAGTGATGCGCGAGAATGTATAAATATTAGATCTGCTTAAAGGCTCAATTTGTGAAAGCTATTTATATACCAGACAGCGATATCCTCATCGTTCTAAATTCAGGATAAATCCTGATTCCCCCCCCCACTTTTCCTGGGAGTCCACTAAAAGGAAGGGTGTTTATAAAGCTGGAAAATATACAGAGTTTTTTTTTAAGGGACGGGGGGTCAAGTTAAAGTTTAAAATGTTACTTTAGGAGGTGTTAATTTTTTGACTCATAAAAATATTTAGGAGAAAGTTTTCTATTCATTTTGCTGAAAACAGCCAACGATATTTTTAACTAAAGAAGTGTCGTTTACTATTAGCAGCATAAAAGAAGATCATTCTCCATCTTTCCCCCCCCCCCCACACACACACACACCATATTCCGGAGCAAGCATTTTATTTATTGAAATAGCAAGTGCGCAGATATACATAAAAGGGATAGATAGGATAAAACGGAGTAGAAGTCAACGACGATGATGGTATCATAATTGATACCAATTGAACATCTAGAAACCTCTATTTCTTCCCAAAATTTATTAAAGCAGTCTTAAATGTTCCTTTTTTATTTTATTCTGTAAGACAGCCCTTGCAAAATTAATCATGTCTTACCAAATGTGGTAACAGAAAGTTTGTTTTTAGCAAAATTAATGGGCGATTTGTCACAGTGAGACTTGGATAAATGTTGTTGTTGATGCCCCTGGCAACCCCAAACGGCGGTGCCATAGCCTCCCCGAAGGGAGGCGATGGGCAGAGGGGGGTGAGCCTTCCATTTTTAGGGCGCCAGTGGAAGTAAGATTTAACCTCTGGTGCCCAAATTTTGAACCAATTCCAGTGGAGGAACCAACCCCCTGAAATCGGCACCCCTCAAGGTATCGTTTAACAACTTGGTGGACATTGGATACACGACAGATTTCACGTGCACCAGCTCCCATTAGCGTACACAGTCCCACAGTAGTCGAGCCGAGAGGAAGTTGACCCTCCCAAGCACTGGTCAAGCCGGATGCTGCTTCACTTGCCGTGCTCTAATGGGAACGGAGTTTAGCGCCCAGACCACTGCGGGACACTTGGATAAATGCTGATTATGTATAAATAACAATTGAATTTACTTTGTATCATCAACTTTCAAGATTGAGGATGGACACGAGACGCGAGACGTCTCGTCTCTCCAATGCAAGACGAGAGAGTCAATTATTTTGCGAAGCGAGACGCGACAGTGGTGTAAGGGGAGTATGACGTTCCCCTACTTTTGCTACCGAAACAGTCACCTGTTTCGCCTCGCATTGTCTTGCATCCATCCCTATTCAAGATGGCTAAAAAATGAAAATTTAATACCTTATAAAATAATTTAGTAACTTTACTTAGTTTAAATAAAGTTTCTTTAGGAATTTTACATTGTTTTTTAAGTTTTTGATTAAGAGCAAGTTAAATCTTATTATTAAACTTTGACAGCATTTGAATACAAGGTTAATTATTTCATTTGAATAGCAAGTTATTACTTTAAAGTTTCAACATTGGACTCACTTCGTAAAACTTTTAAAATTTGTTGTTATAATTTCATAATTTTTTCACTAGATAGAACGAATCTAAAGCCTCAGTAACTAATTAATAAACTTTAAAGAATAGAATAAATGGCTCACTCTCAACATTTTCTGACCTTTCTAACGAATGAACTATATTTCAGAGTTAAACGTGAAAATAAAAACGTTTTGATAAAAACTCATATAAATTATATTTAATTTATATTTGTCATGTGTGTTTCTTATTTTTTAATTTCAATTTGTGCTTCTGACAGAACATGTTTATTTTTATGTTGATCTCAACACCAGCTTTTTTTTTATTTCATAGTTATTTACTTATAAATTTGAGTAAGTGTTTAAATTAAGAACTATTGAGTCGAAAACAAATATAACAAGAGTGAAAATGTAAAAATTATACATTTGTAATTGGATTAATTTGTGAAAACTGTACAATAAATTTAGTTTTTTTGTCTTGTGCTAAATGTAGTATAAACCTCGACTTTTTAATAAGGGTATACTCAATAAAAAGGCGTATAAAAACCTAGAAAATTTCCTATGCTGCAAAATGGTGCAATGTAAGTATAAATTCGAAACAGAATACCTAACGTATTTCCAACAAAACTGCTTCCCTAACTGTTTAGTTATTTCTGTACAAAAATTGGGTTATCAATAAATTTCTGAAAGCTACAAATAAAGCGATCCTTAGAAAGGTGAGTAAATGCGAATCAGTTGAGTTACAGTGTAATTTAATGGAAGCAAGAGCCACAAAAGACATGTGCCGAGCTGACCCGTCTTCTTTTGTACAATGAAGACCTAAAGATGCTGCTCCTCGTTCGGCAAGCACCAAAAGCAGGATTAATTCTTCACCTTAAAGAACATCTGAATTGGTTCTGTAAATGTGTTTCGAATAAAAGAGGAAGCCAATGAGTCCGGGCAGGGTCAAGATTTAATGAGATTTTCGCCAAATGAAAAGAACTTTTGAGTTTTATGTATTCTGCGTCAGTTGGGGAGTTTCAATGCTGAAACTTCTCAGAATTTTCTGAAAACTCAACGTTTGTATATGAAAGTCAGTTATCTCCCTGGTTTAGGAGGCAGTAGTCTTTACCTATCACTAAAGTTTTACTCTATGTACCATCATTGAAATTTTTAATTGTTGTGGGCATGTTTTCGAGATATTCTTGAAATCCACAAAACTGATATCTAATACTTATGGAAAATGAAAGTTATCATTCAGTACATTCCGTCTGCAAATGCAATTGACCAACATAATCTAACCAGCATAAAAAAAGCTTTCTGCATTAAATTAAACTAAAGTGGAAATCATTCACACGAAGATGTTTCAGAGCAAGAATCTTTTTTCTTTGATCCACTGTGTCAGAAACTATAATCTTCAAAGTCAACTACGTGGTACTCCATCACATAGAACTTATAACAGTTTACTCAACTAGGCTAAAGACTATCAATAAAAAAGAAAGCCTGTAAGCTCAATCCAAAAATCTTCATTATAATATAAACAATCAATTAAAATTATAGCTATACAAGATTTTAAAAACTGAGAAATTCACTTATTAAACTTAGATTCAAGACAGAGAAAAATATACATTCCTTGCTCAGAAAATAATGTACATATGGAATAGTAAGATTTTGGCTATTTTGAATTATTGAAACTTTTGTACTGTCATCTAAATTAGAAAAAATATTCCAAGGGAGATATTTAGAGTATTCAAAAGTGCCCCTCTTTCCCCTATACATTACCAAAATAAATAAATAAATAATATATATATATATAATATATAACAGCTTACTTACGTAAAGTGAAATCTATATATATATATATATAAACTAGGATAATAGTTTTACTCACTTATCTTGAAGGGCAGAAAATCATTTTTTTTTACAATACACTTCTGTTTTACATTTTGCATGTGGCTAAAATGACTTTAATGATAAGCCATTTCAAAAAACTAAAGACGATTTCAACGTTCCTTAAAAACAAAAACAAAAACGCATAGCCTTTGTTTTCAGCGCATCCTATGTGAATATTTTAAAGACTTGTTTGTATTCGTTTAAAAAAAAAGAAAAAAAAAAAGAGAGAGAGAGAGAAGAGGAAAACGGTGAGAAATTTAAGCTAGTGTTATTTTAACGAAATGTCGTTAGGTAAAAAAAAAAAAAACTTTTCATCGTTAATGTATCTTTATAGGTTTCAAAAAAATTCATTTTCTAATAAAATCTATTATTTATTTACAGTTTTTGCCACATACATGAGAAAACTAACATTTTCCATTATAAAATTGTACTTTCATCTCTTATCTAAATAATTAGTTAATGTAAAGAAGTTTTAACAGATGACTATTACAAAATAAATCATTGGAAATATATTGACGCTGTATGAATGGTATATACAACAGTTACAAGGACCTTTAACACTGTTGATCAAAATTTATTGTTGTATATGCGAATTTTTCTTTAAGTGAGACTGGCCAATACTTAAATTTTTAAAGTCGTTAATTCTAAGAAAAAAATTAGTCTTCTAACTTATAAAATGATAAGTTTCTGTAAGGACGACGTATCTTTAATAAAAGTTGTTCATCGTCCATTATTAGCTTGGTAGACATCGATAACTTCATATCAAATAAATACGTAAAATGATTTAAAATATATCGTTATTTTAAATAGCAAAACAAGTAAAATTTTTAGTTATTTAATTTTGCAGTTTTTCTCGCGTTTATATGTCTAAAACTCTATGCTCAACGTTGTAGCTCCTGATGTAGTGAATTGAAAAGCGCGACTAATTTTTATTTGCCCTTTTTGAAACTTTTGCTTCTTAGAAGTGCTACTACACAAAGTTGTTCTCCAAATTAAAAAGTCATTAATTATTTATAATGATTGCTATCACTATTCATCAACAGTCTCTAACGTGAAAAATATCGGGAAAAAATTTCATAAGAGTATAAAAGAAAGATATTTTAAATAACACCACCTGTTAGCCAGCAATTTGAAATGCTCCCTACATCTTCCAAATCTACGCCGTACAAGGTTTTCCCCCTTTTTAAGACTTGACTGCTTTTAAAGAAAATATCTGTGTGCGGTTTTGCACTTTATACTAAAGGTTAAATGGCTTTAAAGAGTAGAATTTAAGAGGATATAACGCTGCCTCGACAGAGACGTAAGAACGTTATATAAGAAAAATATAATTTTTTAAAAAGAGAGAGAGTCTAAAAGAGACTTCGTCTCCACTTTTTTCCCCCTTTCTGTAGAAAAATAAAAAATGAAAAAGGCATGCATACATGAAAAAAAAAAAATAAAACAAATCCTTCAATTGAATTGAGAAAAAGGTCTCTCTGAACGAGATTTGTGCACTTAAAAACCAAAAGCGACGTAAGGCAAGCAGCAAGAAAAGGCGAAGAACGTCTTTCTATGACTTAACCTCTGCAATCGATATATTCCATGGAAGTTATCGATACTTGAGGCATTAAGGAGAAAGAGATGGTAAATCTTGGATAAAAAACGCGCCAAAAACAAAGAAGTAGTTCTGAGAAAATGAAAATTAGCGAACCCTCGGCAGAAAGTTTTCGATAAAACTATTTCTTTTTATTTTAAATCCCGTCGAATTTCCGAACAGATATATATTTGAAGTGGTTTTTATTTGTTTTATTTTAGACAACCTGAATTATTTTTCGTTTATCTTTTTTTTTTTTCAGGGGGTCAATCCAGGAATATTTCCAGCGTCCCATTTTTGTGAAAATTGTTTATTTTTGTGAATTTCAATATCTATTTTTAATTTTTGTTGAAAGTCACTTTTTTCTTAAAATAATTTACAAAGAAATTAAAACGGTAAAATGTCAATGAAGTGTTTCATTTTGATCAACGTTCTCTAATACAGCAATAATTCAAATAATTTACTTATCAAGAGAAAAAAAGACATCGTTTTGTTATCTCTTTTATCAACGTGATATAAGCCAATAGTTTCTAGCTCTCCCTTGAACTAAAACATAACATCTCCAAGTATTTTATCATATCTTAATCATTGATGTATTAAATACTATAATTATTGTATGTAATGTAGCAATGACTAAGGCAAACTGTCCAGACTTGCTAATTGGCACCTAATCAATTACTTTGACCGCCTAATGTTCCGCAAGGTGTCTTAACTTGCTTGGTCGTAGAATCGCAAACGATAGATTTCCGATATTCTAGAAGTAGAGTTGCAGAAATTGAATTTTCCCTATGATTGGGAAAATCAAACCATGATATGGAAGGAAGGGAGAATTCTGGATGTTTCATTTCATTTTTATAAAATTTAGCAGAAAAGAAGAAATAGTCCGGACAAAATTAATATTAAATTATTTTTTAATACAATTCCCAAATTTAAAGTTTCGAAAAATACTTTGAGACAGACAGTTAAAACTAAAGGAAATGATTTTTTTACTGAGCTTCAGAAAAAGGTTCGAGAACGGAATTATGTCCTAAAATTACAGAAGGTGCGCTGGACAAATGTCAGTTTTTGACTCTGTGAGTCTTTACATTCAACAATTAAATTTACTGAAACGGAGCCGCGGACTTCGATCTACACTGAAAAAAATTATTTCCTAGATTACAACTCAATGTAGGGGTAGACGTAACGCCAACAGGTGAGATGTAAAGACTGCGTCAATTTGTTGTACTAGATTTTTCGTGATTCGCTTATCAACGTCATTACGTCCTTTAGTGAGTGGATTTACAACACACAGTACTGTACTCCTTAGCTGCAGCACTCGTGCTGTATTATTTTACAGCAATATGTGTGGTAAAATTACAGATATTTTTTACGTGTACTTTAACTCGTCAGCATTTAACTGAGCGTGTATAAACTGCTTTTACAGGTAACTAAACCAAACTAGTGGCTAAAGGTGAACAGCGTTCATAAAGCATCTACAAGCAAAATTAACTTTGAAAGATTTGTTTTAAAAATCTGTTTTACAGAATCAGAACCCCTTTGTTTAACCCTTTAACGCGCAGTGTTCCCGCTCTGGGAGCACCAAACTCTGACGTTTTGACTGTTGCCGTCACGAAGAATAGATTTGATTTCTATAAAAATAGTTACGGGTGACATAGCTCCACGAGAATCCTTTACTTTTTAGCATGTCATTTCCCGTAAAAAAATTGTTACGATTATTCTTAACAGCACTGACATCTGCTGAAAAATGGAAGAATGCGAGAACAGCTGGATAGATTGCCCAATGCTGAAAAGGGGCAGCTGCTGCCATCGCTCGACTTAACTACCAGCAAGATGGCGGACGATCGAAACGTTTATCGCGTGCCACAGATCTAGAGACCCTTTTTTGACGCAGCTGGCTGTGCCGCACAGCCAGCTGTCGTCAAAAAAGGGTCTCTAGATCTGTGGCACGCGATGAACGTTTCGATCGTCCGCCATCTTGCTGGTAGTTAAATCGAGCGATGGCAACGGCTTCCCTTTTTTCAGCATTGGGAAAGGGTTGCGCCTCAAAGGGTTTTTTTTTTTTTAGTAACATCATTTACAAGAAAATAAGCAAATATTATTTATCTTTGGACGCTGAGTAGTATTAATTTATCGTATTCAAACAGGTTATCTATTTTTTTATTTTATTTTACTCATTTATTTATTTATTACGTGTACTCACCTATGAGAGCCGCTCTTCGCGAATGACGAATTTGTTATAAATGTCGGAGAGCCGCTCAGAAAGAAAATCATTTGTATTTCTCCTTTCTCACCAAGACGAGAGGCACGGCTAGAAAGCTCGTTTTACAGGCAAGTCAAAAATGATGGTAGAAAAATAGTAATACGATTGTACGTCGATGTGTATGACTATAAAGTTCGTTTTACAGGCAAAGTAATAATTATGCGGTCAAAAATATTTTTAATAATACACTTGTACTCCGATGATTTGTAACTCGACAAGAATTTTCCCTTGCATACAGAACTGTAGAATGCTAATTTCAGTGAGTGGATTTCTAGCTGATGCGGAAATTTCAGCAGTAACACACGTAAGTCTATTTCACTTTGTACTTTTCTGTCGCAACTGATATTCAAAATTTACCCATGTGCTGGTCAAGCAAGTATTTTCAGACTAACGATAAACTTTCTTTATGTTTGGCCTTCAATAGGCATAGGCGTAGTGTCCCCTACCCTTCCAAGCTTTGTTAAAAAAACAAATAAATACATAAATTTTAAAAACGTTAAAAAATAAAGAAAAAAAACTTTCCTATTTTTAATCTTTCCCTAAATTTTCTGTCACGCTATGCTTTTCTTAACAGAGTTAATGCGAGTATCGCCCCCCCCCCGCACCAAAAAATCATATGGCCATCCATGCCAGTGATGCCTTTAAAAGGTGAACTTCAGTTAACTATGCAAAATGTATGGTTCCTTCAGGGTTTCATAAAAAGAAAAGAAAGCCTTTCGTCATGTGCTTTTGTATTCGCTATCAAATTGGATCGACTAAACTAGGAAGACGGGTGCCTCTTTACGCTGTCTTTTTCACATTCTTCTTTGGCACCTAAGATATAATTTTATATCATTATAAATATACCTATAATTTTCATATTTATGTAAGGTATTGTATTAATTATCAAATTAGATAAATTATTATTATTAAGCTTGATAATGCTTAAAATCTTACCTTTATCTACTTTTTTCTATCGACATTAATTTTTAGTCCGCGGGATTGCGGGATCCCGTGGGATCAACAAGTCCCAATCTCGAAATCCCGCGAAACGAAAATCAGTGCGGGATTGCATTCCCTCATTGTACTTGTAATAAAAATAAAAATAAAATAAAAAACTGTATTGCTAAAGAAATATTTGATCCGGTTCTTTCTCGCGATAATTAGAGAGCGTGCTCACAGACTGACTGACAGATATACAGTTGGACGATCCTTCCGTTTTCTTCTTATTTAACCCTTTTACGCGCAGTATTCCCTCTCTGGGAACACCAAACTCTGACGTTTTGACTTTTGCCAGTCACGAAGAATAGATTGGATTTCTATAAAAATAGTTGCGGGTGACATAGCTCCGCGAGAATCCTTTACTTTTTAGCACGTCCTTTCCCGTAAAAAAAATGGTCGCGATTATTTTTAACAGCACTGACATCTGCTGAAAAATGGAAGAATGCGAGAACAGCTGGAGAGATTGTCCAGTGCTGAAAAAAAGGGCAGCCGTTGCCATCGCTCGACTTAACTACCAGCAAGATGGCAGACGATCGAAACGTTCATCGCGTGCCACAGATCTAGAGACATTTTTTTAAAGACAGCTGGCTGTGCCGGGCACAGCCAGCTGTCGTAAAAAAGGGCCTCTAGATCTGTGGCACGCAATGAACGTTTCGATCGTCCGCCATCTTGCTGGTAGTTAAGTCGAGCGATGGCAACGGCTGCCCTTTTTTCAGCATTGGGAAAGGGTTGCGCCTCAAAGGGTTAAACACGCATAGATCAGGCAGTCTTAAATTCAGTTTTTTTTTCCCAAATACATATTCTCAAGTCCATACCATACTTACGCTATGCAGCATGATAGAAACTAAACGGTGTGAGTGTGATAGATTTCTAGTTGATTTAATACCAGATACGATATTCCTATACCTATCTGTAACGCATCTCCACATGAAACCACGAAACCGACGTCTGGTGATCTTTCTCGTGACATCGGAGCCAAAAAACAAAAGGTGCCTTTGAGCAATGGAATTCCTGCTTAAACGAAGACACAAATGGATGTGGCGGCTGAGAGAAAACTAAACTGGCACGACGATGGCACTAAATCAAGGGAACGTCGCATGGAACACGCGAGTTGAGGGATTTATGGACTCGACAGCTGCTGTTAGAGAACCGATTTACCCCACTACGGAATTCACCTCCGGTGTGGAAACGAAAAGAAACCGCGCCAACTAACGTCACTTCCGATTCCGAAGTCTTTTCGGATTCAGAACTAAGGAAACAAATCGAAATCCGAGAATCAGGAATTACAACGCACACTCGTAGAAGAAAATTGGATTGCGGACAATTTTAGTGCTGCAAACATTTCCGTAAGATAAACACGAGATAGCTATTTCAGTTAAAAACTGAATTCTGAGCCCTGCAAATACTTTTTCTTAAGAAAAGGTTGTAAGCCTGCCATATACTTTCAACGGAACAGAATGTGCATTAAAAGGCTTTAAAATATTTTAATTTAATGTATAATCATCCAAGAAGAAAATAATATTGGCAAATATATCTAGAAACACATGGAAATGTCAGGAAAAATATTTAATCCTAAAATAGGTAATGATTTTACTTAGAGGACAAGTCTTTATTGTGAGATCAAGTTACAGAATTTAACATATACTTGAATATATATACAGGGTGTCCCAAAAAAGATGGTAACACGCTTTCATTTTTTACCTTTTTGGAGGTAAGTGGGTAGAGTAAATTCGAAAAACGTTCAAAGTACGGTAGGAAAAATGACTACGTTAAGAAAGAAATTCTCTCGTTAATTTTCAAAAATTTATACTTTTTTAATTTGTACACAACCCCCGTAGAAAAAAAAATTCCTAATTAGTAAAATGTGCTGCCGCATACACTGATGTGGTGATGTACAAAACTTCAGCCTTACATCATAAAACAACTCAGATGATCAGGCATATGAATGTGAACGTTTAATGATAGAGTGTAAAAATTATTTTATTTCGTAATTTCTGCACAACCCCACAAACGCAATCATCCGACGTATTTTTTTTTCCCTTCGAGAGCCATTGATAAGAGGTTTAAGTCAGCATATATTAATCTTAATATATCTGAAACTTTTTAGGATATAAATCTCCAATTTTGTATATAACCTCGTCAGTGTATGGGGCAGATTTTACTAATTGGTAATTTTTTGTACATAAGTCGCATACAAATTTAAAAAGTGTAACTTTTTGAAAATTTACGAAAGGTTTTTTTTTCTCAACTTAGGCTTTTTTTATACCTTATTTTGAACAATTTTTCAATTTATAGATAAATAACTAACGCTTGTTACCATGTTTTGGGGACATCCTGTACAAATATTTTTTTTATGTAAGGTATATTTACATGGAAAAACTTTAAAATATGTAAGTAGGGGGCAATCTCATGTAACAGGATGATGCGTCATCGTTCAAAATTGCGAGAAAGGTAGTTGGGTAGGAATGCTCTCTGCCCCTTAGCCATAGAAAAGCACTAAAGGTTATTCTTATGAATAAACAAATGAAAGAGAACAATCATGAAAGCTAATGCACGCTTTCTCTCACAACAATGACTGTAACCAATCAATTATACGTTTCTTCAGTAGCAATAAATCGTCTAAACTATAAGATTTATACCTGTTCGGAATTAGTGATTAACACAATTTAAAAAAAAAAATTTAATTATTTTGATCATTTGATTTTGTATATTCTAGGTAGAAAAAAAAAAGAAATAAGGAAACCTGAAGAATGTAGACATTACTGCTAGCCAAATATATGCCAGAATCAGAAATGTGGAACTGCCTTTGTGTAAGTCGCTGATTTTACTGCTGAAGAAAAATGAATCCTTTGTACTATTCAAGAAACATACATGACTTTTCGGTATTACAAATATACATTTTTTTTTTAAATTTTGTGTGTTCTTCATTATTTGTACACTAAATTTATTTAACTAGCATTATTTCTGCCCAAAGAGAATAATAAGTAAAATCAATAGCCTTGGGATTTGTGATATTATCTGCATTGCTGAAAGTAGCAACTGTTTCCACTTCAGCAACACTGTTGATTTCTGTATCACCGATAAAAGTCGATGCTTCCGATTGTTTCAGCCGGTCAATACCACCGATAATCGGTAGCGGATTCAGGGGATAGGGTAGGAGGCTTCAGCCCCCCCCCTCCCCAAAGAGATTGCTAATGGGTAACATTCTGATTCATTATGCCCTTTGAATATGTAAAGTGGTCTTTTTTAATCACTTAGCCCATCCCAAAAGTTTTTACATTGGTTTAGACTAAAATTTTGCTTTATTGTACATTTTGTTTGGGTGAAATAAGCTTTTTCCAAAATTTACCCCTTCCCAAAATAGAATTTCTGGGTCCGCCACTGCCGATAATACGATTGTTTTGTTTTCCATGGTACTATGAGGATGGTTGTAAGCCATTAGACGAGGCTTGTAGTTGTATTGCGGCCTTCACACAAACGCAAAAAAAATAATATCGACCAATATTCCCTGAGTAGTGCCTTACGGGAATGCACACCAACGAGAATTTTCGGGCCGTTTTGTAACGTTTTCTCAGTTCTGTCGTCAGTTCGAGGAAATATGGCACACTTTTTCGGTTTTTGCACTTACCTGCTTTTTAAATCAATTTTCTAAGCGTTTTTATAATTTGTTTCGTTAATAAAATCATTTATCAGTCCGCTGAACACTCCATAGTGACAATGACACATTTCTCGAGATTATGTGGCATGTACAGTACTGTATTTTATAAAATAAATAGGACTGTAATTCAAAGTTGGATCCAGGAGCAAGGGGCGCCTGACCCCTCCGAGAAAAATATGTTTACACTAGATAAATGGGACTTTGACCAATATTAAGTGGGTTTTGCACTAGATAAAATGAGTATTCACGATCTGCAGCCCCTCCGAAAAAAGTTTCTGGATCCGTCCTTGCTGTAATTTTAGATGACATTAATGTTGTGCAAACATGGGACCTTCATATCCTCTTCAATAAAGCATCAGTAAAATCTTATAAATAACTATTAATATATTCTAATAACAAAAAGAAAAATAGATTAGGTAAACTAGTGTAAAACAATCTACTTTCCATCCGACATGTTTAGAATGACCACTTTATGAGCTGTCACCAATTCTTGTATTCCCAACACAGTATTATTTTCTGACTTATAATGTTTTGCACATTATTTTAGCTTATAGAACAATTATTAAGACATACTAAATAAATTTCGAAAATAAAAGGTTAAATTTTAATTGCTTATTTAATTCATAACAAATGTTCCCAGAAAATTCAATGGATATCAATATAATTTCCTGTATAAATTGAAGCATTACTAGCCACATGTGTATTTTGATAAGAAGGGAAAGAAGCTGTTATCATATACTAGTGTTAAATTCATTATTTTAGTTAACATTCTTAAAAAGGTTTGTCTGTAATACCCCTTGACTATCACATTCGTTTACACCGTGTTCAGAATTATATAGGGGAATACAATATTTATAATTCCCCATTATAATCAATAATTTTACACGCATACACACACATAACGAAGTTGTGGTGTTTCTAAAATTATTATTCCCTTGTTCGCAAAATATCAAAATCAAATATTTGTTGTATTCCGTGGGCATCGCACTTTGACCACGAAGTTGGATATTTCCATGTTCTGTGTTAAATAGACATTGTTAATTAAATAAATTAGCTTCTCTAGTTCTCACAACAAAATACTCAGAATTTTTATTAATTATTCAAATTAGTCTTCATTTCCTACCCCTTATCTTGACATTCACGCATAAAATAATTACATGAAAAATTGTACACAACTGAAGTTCATTTTTATTTAAAAAAACTCATAAATTAATAAATTATACACAATAATATTTTTAATGGTGTTAATTGCAAAAGATGTTTCCTCGCCCGAATATGTCTCGGTTCTGAAAGAAACTGCTTTGCCGTACTTTCGCATGGATGTGAACAAGTGAAGAATTCGTGGAGAATCACTCTGCGTGGAATTTCACGAAATCACTTGAAGTTTCACATGATCGAGTTTTTGTGAAGGTTCTATAACTTAAATTTTATTATCAGGTGGTGGTAAACAGGGAATGAAGGTGGTTCAGGGCTTTTTTCTTACACTTCCTCACATAATAAAGACGTACATTTTTTTGTGTGTGTGTCGGGGGAACGGGATGGGGTAGAGTGGGGGGTTTGCGAGCTGAAAATTATATCCCCATTACATACTCTAAAAGAATTTCGCACCATTGGATGGTGAAATTTCATTCATGGTTCAACTTTTCGCTATCGTATTCTATTAACTTACAGCTAATTATAACAAATAAGAGAACGATGGCATCAGTGACGAAACTAAAAAGAATATTTCCTTGGCTTCTGGGACAGTAACTTTTCGGTCTACTGGCTAACGTGCGGAGTCTTAGTAGTCCAGGTTTTCCCCCCCACATGCATTTAACAGCTTGCTAAAAATGTCATCACTGTAAATTCCTATTGTTGGAAAATGACTTTCGTGGTCATTACCATCTGATCCGAGCAGTGGCGTAGCCAGAAATTTTTCATGGGGGGTTACCACTACTGCAATTCACACACATATATATATATAAATATATATATATATATACGTGTGTGTGATAAGGGAGTGAAGAATATGAATTTTGTATGGAAAAAATGTCTCATGGGGAGGTTGTGACCCTCCTATCCCCCCCACCCTTGGGTACGCCCCTGGAATGTTGGAACAAGGTTTCGCTGTCATGGAGCAACGTATTGGACAGACGCAGATTAAATGAGGAATTCTTCGTTTACGGAAGGTTATGACTCTAGTGTGTGGTGAAATGAATTTAGTGTGTGGTGGGTTTTCACGTCATGGGGATATGCCGGTTGAGGTACCTTAGAATGTTTCAGTATGGAAACATTACCAAGAGCAGGCAATTTTATGAGACCTATCTTTCAAACACTTCTGCATTTAATCCGTAAACTCGACTTAGAAACAACCGTCAACTTACAGCTAATTAATCTTTCGCGGTTCCCATTTGGAATGTTCTGAGTGAAATGGTCAGACACAACTTTCATCTCCGGATGATTTTGTTCGCTTACATATTCTACATATGAAAAGCTTTAAAAATGTAATAAACGTGGCATTTAATAAATGCATTTCCCTCCGATCGCACAAAGCCTCAACCTGTGCAGTGTATCAGGGAGTGGGGGGGGGGGGGGGGGGGAGCCACAGAATCTGCGTAGCATTATCATTTTTGCCAGCTTCCCAGAATAGCCCTAGTTCCATGCCTCTGTCTTCCTAATTCCAACTTGCTTCGGTCGATTCTCGTCACCATACCACTCAGCCGTACAGCTCCTATCCCTGCACACCCTCCCCTCCTCCGCTTTCGTCCGACAATAATATAACGAGACGTACGGTGGAGCGCAAACGGCAACCATGGGGGAGAGTGGGGGCCCGAACCGCCCCTCCTTTTGGAACCCTCCCTGGGTTCTCTCCAACCGGCAGCATCGATTCCTGGGCGAAAGGGGCCACTTAGAAATCCGTTTCTGACGCTAGTAAACGCTTGTTAAACACGTTCCAGAGTTTTCCTCCCCTCCCTCCAGCTTATCTGGGAGCGAAGGGGCGTTGCAGGGGCGCACCCGTACCACTCAAGCCCCGGGAGCACTTCACATTTCACTCCCCCTCCTGCTCCTCGCTCTCTCTCTCGCTCCCCATCCACCCCTTCTTTCTTTCATATAGAAATCTCCAAAATTCTCCCCCGTATTTTTAAAAGGCACACAAGCAACTCGCTTTTCTTGGGTATTATTTAATTTTTTGTTCATTTTTTCTCTCTCTCTCTTCTTTACAAGCAATAATCCTCGGGTTATTATTTTTGGGCGAACAATATCGAAGAAGGGGGTGGGGGAGAGAAGGGCTAAGGCCACGCGTATATATATACGAATCGCGTTCTAATGTTTTGATTTACTAAATACATATGAATGCATGGAATTAGAGCACGGGATATTCCGTTTTTGTTTAATGTACGATTACTGGATACATACTCCAGGATGCTTGTAACTTTTATTCTCCCGGTATTATTGTCGTAAATGCGAAGTACGTGGATAGAGCCACCCTCCACTTGAGGATAATATGTTACTTTACAGGGTGTACCGTTCTGCATTCTTCAGAGTAAAAGCGAACGAAATGAAGGAGGTAATAGCGTGAAAAGACGATACGCTTTTTTTTCTCCCTCCCTCCTTCCTTTCTTCTACTTATTTTTCTGTGGAAGTACCAGTATTTATTGTGTACTGTTTGCTTTTATATTAGGACATGAATCGTGTGGATAGAATGGTTTTACTTTCACGAATCCGACTTTGGAGAATTTAGTAGCTATCCGATGAGGGGGGGGGGGGACACAAAAATATTATGTAATGCTTGAAATGTTTATGCTTGTTGGAATGACTTTTTTCGGGGAAACGCTTAGTAATGAAAAGTTATTGAAATTCCATTACCTGAAGGCATTTCGCTGATATTTTACAGATATTCTGCAATGCTGATGTCGATTTATGTTACATAATCTTTTACTAAAACTTGCTTCTTTTTTTTTTCTCCGTTAAATTTCGAAAGATAATATTGCAAAGTACATAAAAATGAGATTATCACATTTACTTAATAACTTTGCTGGGTATGGTACATTTTAAGTCAATCAATTACAGAATTCTGTCCAAATATATAGTCTCTTTTCACATTTTTAGACACCCCGAGTGACACTCCATGTACACTGTTAACTAATTGAAGCTGCATTACGACACATTTAAAATGCTCCTTGAACAATGGGCCGTGCATAAATTCGAGGAAGATTCTATTTTGTTTTAAAAGGAATATTCGTATTAGAAAATAATGGAGCAATCGAACACAAAAATAAAAATTTTAAGCATAACAATAAGAGGGGAGAGGAATCTAATGATAATATGTATAGGATTGATATGTTACTCAAATAAATAAGCCATAATACCATATACCGCTCCATGCAATCGCCAACTTATAAGGCAAGTAGCTATTCATTTCCAGGACTTACGTAACTGTACAAGAACTGTAACTCGGCACAAAGTGGTAATAAATATTTCGAAGAAAGAGGCTCTCCTATAAGCACACATAAAAACGTAGCTTCTAAATTGTTGAAACAGAAAATTAACGTCAAATTTTGTTTCAAATTAGGAGAAGAGTTTTTAAAAAAACTCTTGTATTTTTTTAATGGAGGGCACTAGCCTTTTTTAGGCATTGGTCACTACTAAGGGCGGAAATGTTGGTCACTTTGATATGGAAGAAGCAATGTTGCCTCATATTAAGGGACAAACGAAATGACGCCCAAGCCCATGCCTGGAATCGAATCCGGACTCGAGGCATGGTGAATGGTTCTTCAGCCTCCTACACAACCAGCGCGACTGAAACTCATGTAAGGTTGGATCAAACGTTTAAGCTGGTTTCTTTAAGCAAAATTTTCAGAAGGGAAGAATATTTGAAGAAGCCTAAGGTATCAAGATAACCACGATGTTGTGATTGAAGAATGTTTTGGAAAAGCACTTGAAAATTCCTTCCGAAACTTAAACGGTCCAGTATGCAGGGCTATTCCCAGTCAATTTAAACCCAGAATCCGATAAAATTCAGCGAACTCGATGACAGGAAAAATTCATTACAACGTATTCTGAAATCTTAGCTAGTGCTTTTGTTACTCGCCTAGTCGAATACGCAGGTTCCTCTGAAATTTTTGAGATAGCGACAGATGAAAAAAAAGAAACCTGTTAAAAACGTAAATTTGAACTTTTTTAGGGTCTCAGACGATAATTTTTGGCAACAGTTTCACTTTATCGGTGGTAGAATAACTTTTGAAAGGAATGAAAATGGAGTTGTCGCTAGAGCATTATCGCGCTATGATTTTGTATGATTTTAAAATGGAGTTAAATCAAAAGAGATGCCTTCAAAACGTCTAAAATTAGCATTTGAAAACAACGCTCCATCTCGTTCTACTATGCTCAGATACCTCACAGAGTTTCGTAAACGTCGAAGTTCTCTCAGGATGAAGAACATACATGAAGAATCTTGTTCAGCTGTAGTCCTAGAAAATACGTCCTTGCATAATTACATAAATCATTTAAATTATTTAGTAAAGCACGGAGTTACGATCCAGTGTAAAAATCAGACCGTGAATTAGATTCGTGACCTGGTTTACAGCATAGTTGTTTTGTATGCTCAAAACTCTGATACTATCTACACTGTGTGGTAAGAAATTCCACAAATACTTCGTCATTCTTTACTGTGTTAGACTAAGCGAAAGGAAGCTGCAGCTGTGTCCCTGTGACAAGAAATACGTATTACAACACATTTTCCCTCCGTTTATCGACAAATCTAAAAATTTGAACAAAATTTGCAATCTGCGGACGATTTTTAAATTTTTTTTTCAATTCCTACTATTAGTTCACACTCTCCCTATATTTGTATATCTTTTTGAAATTTTCAATCGTTAGTAAAATACTTTTTATTCATCCACTCAAGTTCAAATACATTTTTTTAACTTGTAGTGGATGGCACTTGATGTTAATACAGTTTTTTAAAATTTAATTGATTAATTAAATTTAATTAATTAATTCTAGATCCTGTTACGTGGAATTAAAAATGAATGAAAACAATAAACTAAACAAACAAACTGGATTAACGGTATCGACCCGTGATTCACAAACGGCCCTGCATTAATTAATTAATTTTAATAAAAAGTAACTAAAATAAAATTTTTCTTTGTTGACCTATAAGTAAGAATTAACTTAATTTATATATATATTTAACTTGTTTTTACTACAGCGCTTAAAAAAAAAAAAAAAAAAAAAAAAAAAAAAAAACAGCTTTTTAAACGTCGACACGATTTGTTGCACCGAATCAGTTTCCAAATATGTTTGCCAGATAACGCAAAAGGAGGGGGGGGGGAGAATAAAATGTTGAAATTCGCAAAACGTTTGCAATTTTTGATAACTGGTCGCCAAGTTTTGGTGCCAAACAATGTTTTCAAAACCGAAACAAGCTTGGCGATATCTTCCGAATTTGGCTAGAAACTAGCACTAGGGTGTGGTTCTAAATTGTTTTTCCGAATTTTAGGGGAGCTAGAGCACATTGTGAAGAATCAGAATCACATAGCATTGTGGGGTCAAAAGCGACGTTTTCACTTACCTGGTAATAATCAATTTATGAAAAGTGTTGAAGCGTTTGTCTAATTTCTTAAGCGAGTTTCATATACAATGGGCTTGTCTCCAAAAATCTCATCCATGAATTGAATTAGAATTTTTAAACTATGAATTTTAGTCACATGTTTTCTGAGAAAAATACATTAGTTTTTGACAAACAATGGTCGGGAAGTTCACTGTTTCAGCACCCGTTAAGATTTAGAATTACCCGTTAAGATTTAGAAAAGATTATTAACAGCTGTATGAAGACGACGTTTCCGAATCAACATAGCTGCGTAATTCCGATTCCTTATTATGTGCCCTATCTCCCCTTAAATTTTGTAAAACACAATTTAGCATTACCCTGTAGATTTCAATTCCGGAGAAGTGTTTTATGGAACAGAGCAGACACATTCGGTACACTCATACATAATGATACACTTTCCAAATGTTATTTATAAAGGTGAACTATATTTGGAATATACCTTAAGAAGATTGTAAAACAGTTTTAATAGGCGATTTTAAGATAGATTTCGATTCCAAAGATGCGTTTAATGGAATAAGGGAGAATAATACGACACACTCATGAATAATGATACACTTTCCAACTTAATGGAATAAGGAAGGAAAATAGGGACGACGCATAAATCATGATACGCTTTTAATATAGATGCTTTTAATATAGCGTACGCTTTTAATATAGTGCGCATTTAAAATATGAACGTATTTCAGATTTTCTATTTCTTTTTTTTTTTTAATAATTTGATAAAAAGTTTGCTTGTTACCTTTAAAACTGGTTTCACTGCATAGCTATACAGAGAGCAGCAAAGCTCAGATACTATTACTATTGAATATTTCGTCTTCTTTCGTGAGAAAGGAAAACTTTCCATCTTAAGGAGTTACCTTTGTCATCCAGTTTACTAGTTACCCTTAAAACATGCTTCACTGCATGTGTTGCGAAAGCGACTCTTCCACCTGAAATCCATCTGCGTATCAACACACGGAAAGAAGTTTAGCGCAGATAAAAAGATTTTTTACTTGCTTTAAAGTTTTTGCTCTTAGCGCACTTGAAAAAGATGTTCTTTTTAGAATTGTACTTTTTCTCATCTATGATTGTATATGTGTAGTGTGCACAACACAATAAAACCCGCTTAAGAAGCTTTCCCGCTAAAAAAGTTGAAAATTTCGGTTCCCAATTTTTCCTATTCTGTGTTAAAATAACCCGTTTAAAAAGTTTCGTTCAAAACATTTTCACGTGTAAAGTTTTTTTTTTTTTTTTTTTCACTTTTGCGCATGTAAACACGTTACTTTCAGAACTTGTGTACTACATGTTCCTTTCGCTTTTTTTTTTTTTTTTTTTTCCCCTCTCTCTCCTTGCTGTTTGTAAAAGTCAATATTTAGGGCTGGAAACGATTGTTTTGGCATGTGAAGTGCGGATGAAATACGGGGAATTACATTAGATTAAGAAATGGGTTTAACTGAGGAAGAGGTCGTGGAAATTCTTACTTTTTCGGATTCTGTGAAAGGACTATAGAAACTTTTCATCGTTTTATTAAAAGCGTTGAAGGGGGACCCGAAAAAGTTTTTAAAAGCGTAAGACAATTGGATTGCTATCAGTAAAAATTGCCAATAAAAAACAAAAAATATAACGGATTTTTTTTTTTTTAAAGATCGATTTCAATAATGCTCAAAAGACTTTTTTAAGGTTTAATAAAGAGATTCTTAAGTAATTATATTGTTTTACTTTAATAATTGATTCTTTAAGTGTGCAAAACAATTTATTTATTTTGAAATAAATCTAAACTTTGTATTATTTATATAATATTTTAATAATGTCAAAATATCTTTCCTGAATATTTGTACTGAAATTACTTTATTTGTTTTTCAAAAAATTAATCTCCCGTTTAAAAAGTTTTTGCTTTTCATCCCCTTGAAAAACATCTTAGCGGGTTTCACTGTATATATATTTATAGAAGAAATAAAATGTATTTTCCCTCTCTGACAAAAACAGTTAGAAATTCCCGACAGCAAGAACCTACACAATTGGTTATATCAAGGTTAATTTTTTACTTAGTTCTTTATCTTGTTGTAACTAAATTATCGTTAGTTTTTTACTTAGTTATTTATCTTGTTGTAACTAAATTATATAGTTAGGGACGCGACTTTTTCCCTCATCCCTGCTGGATATATGAAGAGAAGTGTAAATGTGATACTGTCACTACCAGAATATTTCGTTCTCTGTTGTGGGAAAGGAAAACTACTCATCTTTAAGAGTTTACCTTTCTTACACAGTTTACTAGTTTTCTGTAAAACTGGTTTCATTGTATGGTTATCTGAAGAGCAGCAAAACTCTGATACTGTCACTACTGAAATATGTCATCGTCTTTTGTTGTGGGTTAGGAAGACTTCCCATCTTTAAGAAGTGCCTTTGTTACCCAGTTTACTAGAATTACCTTTAAAACTGGTTTCACTGCATAGTTACGCGAAGAGCAGCAAAACTCTGATACTGTCAGTATTGGAATATCTCGTCGTCCTTTGCTATGGGTTAGTAAGACTTCCCATCTTTAAGCGTTGCCTTTGTTACCCAGTTAGAGTTACCATTAAAGCTGGTTTCATTGCATGGTTATCCGAAGAGCAGTAAAACTGTGATACTGTCACTACTGGAATATCTCGTCGTCCTTTGTTATGGGTTGGGAAGACTTCCCATCTTAAAGAGTTGCCTTTGTTACCCAGTTTACTAGAGTTACCTTTAAAACTCGTTTCACTGCATAGTTATGCAAAGAGCAGAAAAAATTTGATACTGGAATATCTCGTCGTCCTTTGTTGTGGGTTAGTAAGACTTCCCATCTTTGTCCTTGATGCGATAGTATATATATATAGAGAAAAATCCTCATTTTTTTAAGACTTTCAGTTAAAAGGGGGGAGGTTCTGTTACGGTTTCTAATTTCGGTTTATCATCTGACTGTCAGCACTTTAAGTGTAGTAAATATGCATCGGCTGCTAAAAAGCTGTTGTTGATTATTTGTAGGGGAGAGAAATTAGGGTTGGAAACGATTGTTCTGTCACGTGAAGTGCTTGCAGTGGATGAAATATGGGGATTACATTAGATTAAGAAATGGGTTTAACTGTGGAAGAGGTCGTGGAAATTCTTAGTTTTTCGGATGCTGTAAAAGGCTATACAAACTTTTCATAATATTTTACGAAAAACTTTGAAAGCTCCAAATCTTTCCCTTGAAACAGAAGCTAATTTTAATTCGCAATTTCTTTTTATTTGCTTGTTTCTTAATGTATTTTTCGATGTGTTTAATGTATATCAGTTATAATTTTAAACTTTAATCAAGGATTCAATATGGTTCAATAGTTTATTGTTCAAAGTTTCTTTGCTCAAAGATTCAAAATGGGCAGGCTTGAACAGAAATATTTTAATTTTTCTTATAATAAGCTTTAAAACATTTATTTTTTTATGGAAATTTTTAATTTGTTTTTATTTAAATTATGAGGAAGTAGGGGAAGGTAGCCCAAAATGATCCTAAAGGGCAAAACGATCCACCTATGTTTTCTTCCAGACAGGCAATGCTATGATCTACACACATAAACTAGTTGTGCCAAATCAAGAAGAAGCAATAGCGATATTTAAGCTATCGGTGTATTACGTGTCTGAGTAGAATTCTTCAAAAAACTGGGTTTTACCATATCTCTTATAAGGTAAGCAATAACTTACCTATTTATTTAGAAATACAGTCTTTCATGTACAGAAATATGACTTAGTTTGCTGAATAGATATGTTTTTTATGGGGATTACACTTCTTTAGCTTGTTATGTTTATCTGAGTGTTCCAGTAATATGACCTAAAGTGGGCAACCAGCCTGCCGGGCAGGGTTGGACGGTATTTACCGTCTGATGGTATTTACCGGTTTTTACTATGGTTTTTACCGTCTTTGGAAAAACATGTTTTTACCAGGGTTTTTACAACCTTTGAGAAAAACTTATTAGTTTGACTATTTTTTGTCACTTTTTTGAAGATTTTCCTGTCCTCAGATGATTTGCCTCACTTTTTTGAAGATTTACCATTGGCTACCTCAAATAGTAGCCAATGACTGAGAGGTTCTGCTCTCGAAACTGGAGGGTGGGAGATGCCAGGTTCATATCCCGGTCTTGCTTGTTGATCTAGCTGTTCGGAGTTTTCCGTTTTTTCTTTTTTTTCAAAAACTGCGCATAAATACTGGCTAGGATCCCTTAGAAATAGGAAGGTATTCCCCTATAGGACCCTAGTGCAGTTAATCGGCCTTAATCCACAAGCAAACAATGAAGATTTATCTGCCATTTTTTCTCAGGGATAAAAGTTCAGGACATTTAATATCACTATTTCCATTTCTATATAACAATATGCACCTAATTCAGTGTCTGATTTGGTAAGTAAAGAATGCTATACAAAAATAGTTCATTTTAAGGAATATAATAAACACTGAAAACTTTCATCCATGTTTTCATCTTACAAGAATTCAAATTTATAGATAATGTACATTTATCATTATCAAACTTATTAAAACTATTATGAGAAGGCACATTACAATATTTATTACAATTATGTAATGCAGGCTAGTTTAATAATTTTTACTTAAAGGACAATTGTAAATATACTTTTATTACACTTAACTTATCTTAATCATTTTAATGAAAACCAAATGCTTACAAATATTTATTACATAATGTAGTTTGCATCATCAGGATGTCCTGATGATGATATATCCACATCAATTACATGAAAATACAGTTTTATAAATAGCATTAATATACAGTTCATGACTCAGGGAGTTTATTGTATCATTAGGTTTTTACCCCTTTTTCCCAGGTTTTTACCGGTAAAAACCTAGTTTTTACCATGCCCTGGTAAAAACCAGTTTTTACCGGTAAAAAGCCAACCCTGCTGCCGGGTAAAATAATACATCGACTGAAGAAACTTCAGTACAGGTTCCTAGTCATTATGGCAGCCCTTCAACCATTCTCAAAATGCGTGACTCCCCATTACATTATTTAATTTATTTCTGCGTTTATTTTTGGACATAATTTTTGAATTATAATTTGGAAATGCTCCATTTTATTATTTGTGACACATTTTTATTTTACAATTTTCATAAAATAAATTATGCATACTATATAATTGTAAAATTATTTTATTTCATTATGTATAGTCATAATTACTTTTACATCTTTTATTTTGCCGATAAAAAAACAATTTGCAATTACTTTAAAGTGAAGGATCATTTTGCCATTGGATGTAGGTAAATTGATCCTTTGCACTCTTTTTCAAAATTCAATTTTTTTCATTACTTGATTTGAGTTTAAAATATTATTAAAATATGTTTATGATGCAAAATCTAGTGTACAATATTGTGGCAAAGGGTCAAAGTTTTATTTAACATTTGTGTCATTTTATTCAAGTTTCCCCTTAAGGGGATCATTTTGGTCCATCTTCCCCTACATTATTTTTATCATATAAAATTTAACATACAATAAATACAATTAAAACGCACGTCCCATTTCCACTTTAATAAGGATGGATGCCAGGCGAGACTCACGGCTGTCTCGCGTCTCGCCCCACACTTTCCAACCTCTGTCTCACCTCGCAGGTATTGTGTCTTGTCTCGCTGTCTCCGAAATTATAGCTAAGAATGGTTTTAGCTCAGCTTAGGCTCTCTTGGCGATCCGATAGACCACTATGCTGCCAGTAGTTAAATCGAGCGATGGTACTTTTCCAGCCATGCGGCCATACCATATTTTTCTGCTACTATCACCGAAAGTGCTGGAATTGATGGCTGAACGGTGGCTTTTGCAACCACCGTGCGTTAAAGAGTTAAAAAGAGTTAATATTTACTCTAATTTTCTCTACCAACGGAGACAAAAACTGCAATGCTCGGTTGCAGTTCGAACGCGAAGCATTTTAAATACGCCTCTAGCTATCGATCTATGTGGAACCACACCATTCTTCATAACGAAATAAAACTTCCCGAAGTTAGCTTTTCAGTTATTTATTTTACTTCCGAGATCTCAATTCGAAGGAAAAAGGCCTCACTAATTGCAAAAGACGGTAACAGTAATTAAGAATTTACTTTTTCATCAGTAACCTTCAGAGTTATTATCGAATACGGCGACATTCCAGTTCTGCTTCCGAATATTTATCACACGCTTCAAAACAGATTAAATAAGTGGAAAGGAAATTTTTTTTAAATGGATGTTGTGTTTTGGGGACGTATATGTGGTTCGGTCATAGCATCAGTTTAGTATCGTTTGTATGCAGTAATTTATGAACAAATTAAAAATCAATTTGTATTTTTTATTATTTTTTAAATTGATGCTGAAAATTAGTAACAAATGTACTCTGAAAATTATATTTAAATTTACCCAGTTAAGGCGCACGATAGGATAAAAAAAATGTTCAAATTTAACAGTACTATCATTTGATACCATAGCATTCATTGTATTTTCAACTGACTACAAAAAGCAAGTTCTAAATTCGTCGGATTTCTTTTTCTTTTTTAATGTTCAGCTATAATTTTTTCACCACGAGGACCAAGTTCGATGATTCTTTTTTTATTTAAAAAAAAGACCTCCTTAGGGAAAGTCCTCTATTAATTTGGTTAAGTTCTGAATCTGATAGTAGGATCCATGACAAAATAATAGAAGAAATGTTCAATTCAAATGACCACATAAATGATACTCAGGCAAATAATGTTAGGATATCGGGATTCAAGTTACCTTGAAGACATTTCTGGCAAAGTTACTATAATTTTATGACATCAATGAACATTTTTCGCTGATTAAATACAGTGAACTTGCTCTACAACACGCTCTATCTTACGCGAAAATGAATATCATTCCTCGTCTAAATCACGAGATTTTTCGCTAACAGTAAGAAGCATTTATTCATACTGTACGTGGGAAATGGTATTATACAGTAGGAGGCCTAATACCAGTCTACTGCATTAGACTCGGTTTAACCGGGTCTCCGCCCTAACCGGCCGTAATTGATTTAAACAGAAATAATAATAAAATTAAAAAAACAATTTACAACCGCAGTAGAAAGACACTTTATTAACAATGTTGTGTCAATATTCAAATGTATTAAGGGGCGGCAAGATGCCGAGGTTGAAAATATGGATAATTGTTTGGCCACTGACAGGGCAGTTCAGCAAGAAATTTCGTTAGACGGCGAAATTATAAGAGCTGTCGTTGATGTGGTACAGGATAACGATGATTCTGACATCGATGATAAGACGGCGACCTCTGTCATATCACATACAGATGGAGAAAAAACACTGGAACTAGTTTAATGCTATTCGCAATAACAAACATCGGCTTCCGCCATCGATGTGACGTTTTAAAAAAAGAATGACGAAACAATAATGCAAGTCGTCGAACTTCCAGTCTTCAGAGAAAAAATGATTTTTATTTTTATTTTTTATTTTTTTACTTTCTTCCTAATGTTGTGTAAAACTTTCGTAATAAATTGACGCATTGATTGTAGTACATTTCCGTCAATTAAATGTTTTAGGTGGATCAAGAGGGAGTCTACTGTGTGTGCCACATACAACAATGAGGTGATGCACAAAAATTGAGCATTTTATCCTGAAAAGTGTTTGATATGTAAAAATAAATGCAAGTTAACCCACTTTTTAATGGCACTCGAAGGAAAAAAATCACGTAGAATGATCATGTTTCTGAGATCACAAACGAAGTACGTAAGAAAACAATGCTTTCATTAATTCATAATACTTTTGCTGTTATTAGTATTGTTTATTCTCATATCAACTTCCTTCAAACATATCTCTGAGTCTTTTTATGATGAAATGCTGAAATTTTGCACATCACCTAACAATGTACAGGACACATTTTAAACTGGGAATCCTTTTGTACAGGGCCGGTATAAAATGTTAAAATTTGAATTTATTTCGATTTAATTTTCTGAAAATTTAAATAGACACCAGAAAATTCTGTACCTTCTTTTCTTATGTAACTTTGTAATCTATTGTACATGTATATGACCAATATTTGAAGAGTAAAAGCCAGGTTAGTGTTTTGGGGAAACCCTGCATATATATATATATATATATATATATATATATAGTAAAAAGCATAACTTACGAATCAACGTAGCATCCACATGGCAGATACAAAATTCTAAATATCCATGGAATGAGAGATGAGCAAAACAATGAACTCAAAATTGTATGTAAAACAGGAAGGAGTAGCTATATCCAGTAAATAGAAATCCAAACAATGGTAAAACAGAAAATTAAAATGGAATTGGATGGAGTAAAACAATGGGTAACAAGCATCGGTTATACTCGTCAGGCTCCACGAACCGAATACTTACTACCAAGATAAAAAACAAAATAACAGGATTTCAATGCAGTTAATTAGCACAAAGATATATATAGTGTAAGAATGACTTGTCATTTAACAGAAAAACTTTGAAAATTTAGAATCGGTATATAAATCGGTAATATATAAATCGGTTAAAGAAAGATGCTTACGACTTTGAAGGATACTTATCTCTTAAAATTTAGTTAAGCTACCATTCCGCCTGCAAGTTCCTGTTAGGATTCAGATTTACTTTGATGGAATCTGGTATTTGTATTGTCTATGATGTCTATTGAAGTCTATTATCATAAAAATTACACTAAAAAATATTTTTAAATGTTTGAAGAGCAATACATAATTAAATTTGCTGTCAAAAGATTTACTGTGGAAATTTTAAGATTTTAAAAGAGTAGTCATACATGAGTCATGAATTGGTTTAAAATGATGTTTTAGCAATATGAAAACAAAACATTTAGGTACTGTTTTCAATCATTTCCTTCTCGTTTAATTTATAAGCAAAATCGTTACATTATTTCATATTCAATAGCTTATCAATACCTCTAAGAAAAAATGGTGGAAATATTATTTTATTAATGAAACATAAACCTACCAGATTATAGAGACGTAAAAGTTGTCCCTAATGAATTACACACAGGTGATGACCGATAAAACCGGAAATTTTTGCATTACGAGCTCTGGAAAGTAATATACTAGTATAATAGGGATATTTTACTCTGTTTCTGGTCTAGATACCTTAAAATATCAAAGAAGAAACAATTTTTTCGGCTCTTTCCAGACGGGCGCATATTTAAAACGACAAAAACTTCATCAGTGGTGTAGACGAGAGGGAACGCGTGGTACGACGTCCCCTTACTTTTTTATTTGAGATTATACTTTCTCCCCACTTTTTATTTTAAAGAGGGACTTTCAATTTTCTTCATGTATTAAAGTTTTCAATTTGTAATTCTGCGTCAGAAAAGCAACCAAAAGGCACTTTTTAGACCACCTAAAAAGACTTTTAGAGACTTACTAACTTTAAAAATTTTCTAATTAATAAAACATATCCTTAGAATACACATGTGTTGTCGGTTAGGTAATTTTTTTAGGCACTGTTGATTAAAATTGCATTGTTCTGCCAAAAAAACTTAATTACTCCAAAGTAATAATAACCAATTAACGAAAATTAAAATTAGTTATTTAGTTTAATTTATTTTTAACAGCAATTAAAATTAACTAACTGCGTAAATTTAAGTTAAATTCCTCAAAAAATCAGTGTTCCCCACTTTATTTCTCAGGACTACTCTACACCACTGAACTTCACCCCAGCACACGAAATCCAAAGATCATGAAGCCATGTGTTTAAGTTTAGAATTTTTAAGCGACAATTCGATGCTCTTTTATGCATTTTAAACATTCTTTTTTAAATGGTATTCTAGAAAAATATTTTAAAAATCAAACTTCATAGTCATAGGAAATTTTTAATCGATTTTTAGTCAATACATAATTAAAATGATTATTCAGCTAAGATTTTTAAGCGGGGCAGAAACACGATCAATAAGTTGGTTCGGCATTCACATCAACTTATGGATTGATCCAACTGATAAATTACAACCCTAAATTTCTTTCGATTAAAATTCAGATTTTAACAAATCACTCACTTTGTAAGTTTTATAATTTAACTGGAGGGAAAAACACATTATTATTATATTTATTTATTTTATTAGTATTATCAGAAATAGTCCTTCCTCTTAGTGTGGTCCTAAAAGAAGATTACGATTAATATTTTATGCATGCTTGTCTCTGGCTTACAAAAGAAAAATTTCCCACAGGACCGGTCTCGTAATCTGGTATGACCTGAGGGGGGGGGGGGGTACGGGGATAGTAATCTACTCTCGCACAAAAAAATGTACACAAGAACTCTATCAATCTAACAAAATAACAGATTTATTCTCTCAATCAGTTACGGAATCTATTTTCACACAAATTCGATATTAATAAAGTGCCCCCCCCCCTTTTTCTCTTCAGCAGCCGAGACCAATCCATTTTTCCTGAGGCGCGAAAGGTCCCCAGTGTTTGCGCCCAGCCCTTACAAGTATTAAAGAAGGGCGGAGACATGGGAGCACTTGCCACTATCGATTGGACATGGGGCGCCGCCCCCGCACTTCCGTTCGTCATTTCCTGTTGCTAACACCTCTGCTAGAAATCTTGGAAGAAATGGAAGCTCTTCACGTATTTGATCTTGAAGAATTCCTTGCCTGTACCCATGTTGCTTTTCTACAGTTGCCTTTAGCAGATGGAAAGCGATGGCAAAATTTTCATCCGCGTTCAAAATGACCTAGTGGCAGTGTGATATTTCAAAAAATATTTAACGTTTAGTTCAATTAATAAAGTTAATTTTTTTTTTTTTTTTTTTACATTTCGTGAGCATGGACCACCGGCCTGCTTGGGTTTACAGTGTTTTATTTTGTTCAGACCCAGGCTATTAATGCTAACGAATTAAAAAATAATCTGAATTATACTGATGGAAATTGATTTATGAAATCATAGTTTTTTCTGAAAAACTTTATTCCTATTTAACGAAAATGTTTCATATTTCATACGTTATGCATGATATGATAATGTTTTTTTAAATCAATAATTTAAACAAACAAAAAAATTCACATTAATAAATAAAAACAAATATTCAAAATTTTGAATTTTATATATGGAGATAGATTTATGAAATCTGTAACTAAAATGAAACTAATATTTGTAAAAGCTTTCTTTTTTTCATCAGTTTCTTTAATTCAATCCTTCATGGATAAAATAAGATTATGAATATGCATCTAATCAGTTAATGTCCTTTTCTAACTTATTAAAGTTCTCAGTTCTGCCATCGATGTATATTGTTGCCCATTTCCATTCGCACAAGTTCTGCCAAAAACATATTCCATTATTAAAAACATTTTAGGAGGATGATCTATTAGAGCAATATTCCGTTCATCAGTTGCTAATCTCATTTGAAGTATGAATGAGGGCATTATCCTGCATAAAGATGAAATTGAAGTCATAATTTCTCCATGCAAATGATAGAAGGTAATTTTTTTAAGTTGTGCTGTACTCGAATGAGTTTAAACGACCTTCTAAAAATGCAATTTCACTTCTCAGAAAATATTACTTTCTTCCATTTCTGACCCCTTTCCATACATTTATCACAATATTGAAAATACAGTTGCTTGTGACGATGCGTCAACTTTGCAGCAGCTTTCATGTTTGACCATCTCAAGTGTTTTGAAGAGCTTTAAATTCGTCTAATTCTTACAGAAGTGACGGGAATGCATAAATCCGTATAAATCTTCTTTGAACTGCAGCCATTTTGCGGCGCACTTTCAAGAATCCTTCTGTTACCCCTTTCAGTCAAGTGTAGATTAACCTTTTTATTAAAGTTTTTTTCTGTAATTCACAGGGTCTCTCTTATAATTAGATTGCGCCAACTGATCTTTTAAGTAATTTGCTAATTTCAGAAACAGATTTACCACATTTTAGATAAGCATCGATTTTGCCGCTTTCAATCTCAGACAATTCTGGTCATTTACCCATCATGATAAATAGGACTTATAGATTGATTTCTTTCGGCTGAATAATATTTTGTACAACTTCTGTGCATTGTACACTGACGCCTTCTTTTGGTTAAGCACGTCATTAGTAACTAATGAAAACGAACAGCTTCATTTTCACAAATCAATTTCCATATTATTCAGATAGAAAAAGAAATTCTTGTTTGTGAATTTATATGAAAATTTCCCTGAAAAAATAGTTCATTGATAAGAAAATATGCAGCATATGAAATTTTAACCGTTTTGAAAACACAGTTCTATACGTTTTCTAAAAGTACTGCCATTTCATGAATAACAATTTCCACCACTGTATGTAATATTACAATAAGAATGATAATTTTAAAAAAATCTTCAACTTCCACTTGACTTTTTAGGATTATTTGGTAGTAAGAGAATTCATACTCTATCTGAGGTCGCGAAAATCGACGTTGGGCAAGGGCAAAGTGGATTACATTATTAAATGAATAAATTTTATTGAATACAAATATATCATTCAAAACATTTTTGGACACAAAAACTGGTTTTTAAATTATGAAACGTCGATATTTTTTACAGCAGACTCTATAGAAACAAATTTATATTTATTATTAGTTGCATTTCGTGCGACATTACTGTTTTTTGCGCCTCGAGCTACCAGATAAAACTCTTAATTTAATGTAACATTTAACTTGCGTGCAGGGCATGGGACACCCCATTTTGCTGGAGACCAAACTTCGTATTGAAGAACCCAAGTTTAGTTGAAAGTTTATCAGACTTCTGTATACATAAGGTGAAGTGCACATTGACGCTTAAGATTGGAAAAATCTACTTCACTGTCGTTATCAGCTTTTGAAAGGTGCCCCTATTCAGAAATAATATTATCTACATAATGATGATTTTCCTAACGAACTCAAAATAAACCACGTAAGAAGTACCACGTAGAAAGTACAAGCGAACTTTGAAGATCAAATACACAAGCTACTGTGATCTATGCATCAATTGCAGGTATAGTGTTAAAAAAAAAAAAAATCACCGGTTTACATAATTGATCAATAAGGATTATTCTAATCCCTCAATAACGTTTAGGTTCATCATTGTTTAAAGTAATCTATCGCGTCAACCAATAAATGATTGCATACTGCAGGGAGGGGGGGGGGAAGCAGCTTTCTGAAGTTCAGTTGAGAAGTGGCTACAAAGGTCCATTAGAAATTTTTGTGGATAAAGACGATATTCTCTCAAATATTTGATACGCAACTTTTTTTGTCTACAACTGATAATTTATGGCAACAATTGCAATTTATCTGTCGTAGACTGAATTTTAAAATAAAATAAAATAAAGTTGCGCAAGAGCCTTATTGAGTTTTTTCGCCTTATTGAGAAAATGTTTTCGGTGTATACAGTTGCCATATGTAGGGAAGGACGCAAGATATCTCGCGTTGTCTCTCGTTCTCGTCTCGCGTTGCGAGACGAGACGCGAAACGAGAAAGGAAATATTTTGGCGGGAGGGAAGCGAAAGGAAATACTTCTTGACGAGAGTCTTTCTTCGTCTCGCATAAATTTCCGATACGAATTACTTTTCAATCATAACTGCAGTGATGTATTTGAGGAGGCATGACATCCTGAGAAGGGAGGATACACTTTGCCTGAAACTTCTACCGTTTAACGTGCATCTCCTTTGTTATCGTTCCTGTTACACTATCAGCACCTACAATACACACAAACACGTAACATTTAAAATTAGGACAGCACGAGGGATATACAAAACACACAATAGGAGAGGATAAAAAAAGAAAGAAAACAGAGAAGAGTAGAAGACAGAAAAATAATAGGTAAAGAGAGGAAAGGCGGTAAGTCCAAGGTTTAGTCTCACCAAGGTTTAGTCTCACGCAGCCAACCCGCCAAACTGTCAAAAACCACTTTCCCCTTCATGCCCCCCTCATTTCTTCCCGATTCTACCATTCCTCTCAAAATGCTGTGTGGGCAACAAAAATCCTGTAGATGGTCCCTTAAGAAAGTCCACCCAGGGTCAAGTTTGGGGGTCACGCACGGCTATTGTTAAATCGAAGCCGTTTCACTGAAAAAAGAGATTTCCGTTGAATGTGTTTTCTTTCGGAAGAAAACTCTCATTTATGCGTTCTTTTCTTCGAGTACGGAGATCCAAATTTATTTCAAAATGAGATTTCGTTTACCACAAGTAGAGCATCGAAGTCAAATAAATATTATTTTATCAAACATTCATAAAACCTACATACATGCTTTCTGTCATCATTTACAAGGCAGTATATTTTTAAGCAAGTTATTGAAAAGATATATTTATCAAAGTCGATACATATATCGACTAAAATGCTAAATTAATGTATACGTTTAGTCGATACACGTATCTATTAAAGTAGGATTTAAACGTTAAAATAACGATAAGAGTTTTTTATGATTTTATACATGTTTATGAAGGTACATAATAGTATTTAACTGAACATTTTGGATTTGCCAATACATATTACACTAAATTTCATTTAAAAATAATTTTAATCGAAAAGTAAATAGGGTATAGATGAAATTAAGTTTTATTGTTATATAATAAAACTTGTCTTAAATAGAAAGACATACTTTTGTTTAAGACTTTCTGTTTACTTCATTTTCCGTTGAATAAAAATTATATAGAAATGGACTAAGTGTTCACTGGACCAAGAAATATTTTCTTAAATAATAAGTTTATGCTTAGTTAAGGATTTACTTAAGGCAGGTTTTATTCTGTAACGGTCCTGCCATGTGGGCGAGTGGATAGCACAGTGAATTTGGTAGATGCATGAAGCGTGAAGAACCAAGGTTCTTGTCTACCCGCGTTTGTCGATCTGACGGCCTACATTTTTGGGCGGTTTTCTCGAAATATAACGTGAATACGCGTTAGAACCCCTTAAAAGTGACCTCGCTCAAGGCATCCTCTCCAAGAACAGACACACCCCTAGTGTTGATTTTCCTTACACACTATACAATATACTTGCTATGCATTATTATTTCATCACATTTCAGAAAATTTTCGTTAATTTTTTTTTTTTTTTAGTTTTTAGTTACTGTCTCTTGAAAAATGTTATTAACGGTGCCCATTATATTAAATATTTCGTTATGAGAGAATTTAAGACTTTTCTTGGGGGGGGGGGGGATCGAACTCTTTATAAAGTTCTTTACAAATTTCAAAAACAAACTTAGTTTAGTGAAAGAATACACAATGTTACTATACAAGCTCTACTCTCGGACAAGCCAATAGTATATACTGAATAAGTTTAAGAAAACACTTTGAGCAGCACATAGAAATTGCATGACAAATTATCCTGATTCATCTTAAGACCTTAAAAAATATTGCATTTTAAAGATTTTCACTGAATGTTTATTAGGTCTGGTTTTTATAACAATGTTAATACGTCTTATGAGTGGACATTCTCATTTTTTTTTTTTTTTTTGTTGTTGTTACTTGATTCATTTAACCTTTTACAGTCCAATGTTCCTAACTGGGAACATCGAATTAAAAATCTATTCAAAAATGAAATTTTATCAGTATTGACTTGAAAAGATTAGCAGATAAAGTTAAAAATTGACTTCATTTCTTGAAATAGAAGTTGCATTTCTATCATGACTGGGAAACTGGAAAAAAAATCATGAAAATAGCCATTTTCATAGATATTTATAGAGCTATCTTGATACATCCTCCCCTCCTCCAAACTTAATTCAAATTTTTACTGAAATTTAAATATAAATCTCTTATTAAGTCTTAATATTTCATTTATTACTTAAACTACCCATCAGTGTATTCAGTTTTTGAAACCAATGTAAATTATAGTCAAAAATGAATCACGGAAAAAAGCGCACAATATTGAATGGGTTTGTATATTTAGAAGATAAGGGGGGGGCATGAATTTTAAAAAATGTGAGAAACAAGTGGGCGTCCAAAAGGACGTAAACAGAGGTACTTTAGTGTATTTTGTATTTATCTCTATTGAAAATTGTCATTCAGACAACTTTTCAAAGAACAGTGACCTAAGTATACAGTGTGCAGAGTAGCCCATAGCCGTCCGAAAGGCCTCATTGCTCTTTACCGTTTCATGATTTTTTTTTTTAATATTGTGAATTTTTTATCAGTTTTATACTAAATTTTTCATAATCTGAATGACCCTCCTTCCCCTCCCAATAGTTCAATTTGTTTGTATTCTTAGGACAAAGTCCAAAACTAGTCATTCAGTAACAAATTATAGCAGTTTCGAAAATGTTAAATACCATCTCTCACCTAACAGGCAACCCTAAAAAAAGAATCCAAGACTCCTCATATTTAACATGCAAGTTCTCTGTAATATGTTATCACATTCAGTCTGATTTGTAATCAGTTATGGCTTGTTATTACTGGTTTTATTTTTAAAAAAACTTCCTTAAAAAAACTGTTTGTATCAAATGTTAGTATAAGTGTAATGTTTTCAAACAAATTTTCATTTCTAAATGCTAAAAAAAACCCTTTTTAAAGGAAACTGGCTAAAAATTATTTAAAACTCATTTCTTAAAATGTAAAATATCGGCTATAATAACTGTAATTAAAATTAATTTTTAATTAGTTTTAATAATTATATTTTTACCATTATTAGTATTGCAAAGCTTATTCCCCTTCACCAACTTTGATTAAATATGCGCACCGGAAAAAAAGCGCATGATATGAATGGGTTTATTTTTTGAGTTGAGAGAGGGGGGTGGGGGGCGTTAAATGAAAAAAATGTGAGAAACAAGTGGGCGTCCAAAAGGGAGTAAACAGAGGTACATTAGTGTATTTTGTATTTATCTCTATTGAAAATTGCCATTCAGATAATTTTTCCAGTAGCCCCATGGCTACCATGGCTTTCCGAAACGTCTCATTGCCCTTTAGCTTTTGATAAAGTTTTGGTTTTTTTTTTTTTATACAAAGAAAAGAAATTACTGCAAAACAAATTTGAGCCCAGTACTCAAGGTATTAGGCACCCCTAACTGAATGCCCTCACCTCCCTCTTCTACAAATTTGAACCCAGCATTTAATTGAGGGCTAAGTGAAAATACAAGTATTTCCACAGAATTCAAGGGGGTAGAAAGGAAATCGCTGTGCTTAGCTTCGACCAGCTGGGACCATTTTTACCTAAACAAGCACTTCCTCTTGAAAATAATCAATTAAAGAAATACTTAAACTCGTTACGTAACTTAATTCATTAAATTTATTATAATTTGTCACTTATTTCATTTGGTTGTTTTGTTGAACAAGAACGATAATTGATAATCCAGAATTGGCCATACAGATTTAACGGGCACAATCATCGTGTGTACATGTTTCTCTTAGATCCATAGTCCGATTCCCTATCAATGGCCTGTTTCTACCTCAAATTAACATTAAAAAAAATCAGTGTTATTAAAGCCCATCCAAATAAAGCAATAATATAAATATATATAAGAAGAATTTTCCTATCTGTGTTTGTGTGTATGTTCATTAGATATAGGTGCCTAGACCGTTTGTTGGATCTGGACTAAATTTATTACTAGTCTATTGAGCGATTTCCTTCTGTGTCCATTGTTGCTTCCCGGCACTGGTTTTTGAAGGAGTACGCTGTGGCCTCAGTGGGACTAACGAAGCCGGGAAACAACGGCGGACACAGAAAGAAAGACACTGCATTTGCGTCTTTGCAACGGTGGAAAGAGAAGCAGACAATAATTTTTAGGCTCGTTAACACCTGCAACGGGAGTTTATCTTTGTGTGTGTGTAAAAGGGGGTGGGCGAACACACTTTTTTTTATTCTCGTAAATGAATTTCAATTTACAAAAGAAATAAATCTTTAAGTATGAAAATTATAATTCCGAGGGGCGTTTTTTCCTACACTTCACACCTATACACACACACACAGAGAGAGAGAGGGGGGGGAAGATAAGGAAATAAATGTCAAGTACAAAAATGCAATGTGGAAACAAATCTCAAGAGTGTTGTGTATCGTGCTCCAAAGTTGTGCTGAATAGTGTGCAGGTTTTTTATTTTTATGCATGTAATTTTATTTTTTTCATGTAATAAATGAAATTTAAACGCAAAGCTTTAATATAAATAATTTATCTACACTTATAATAAGAAAACGAAAACGACAAAACGCATATTTATACAAGTAAATTACATATTTTTGGCATTTTTGCCAATATCTGGCTTTTAAAATTCTTTTGACTTTGTTATATCAGTAATTTCATTGAGTGGTCAAAATAATTTTCAAAATCAACTGATAAGAAATTATGTAAATAAGAAAGAAACATTTTTCAAAACACTGAAACACTTATCTTTAGCATAGTTTTTCTTTCCATATAATTAATTTATTCTTTGTAACATTCAGTTATATTGATGGAATTCAATTACATTGACAAATGTAGGTTTATAGACTGGCCACACTTTCTAGCATTTTTAAAATGTTAATAATTTTCTCATTGTTATTATTAAATGGTATGGTCAATTGATATATGAATACACACAAAAAAAAAAGAAAAGAAAAGAAGAAAATTTTGAATAACCGAACAAATTTCAATCTTTCAGAATACTATATTCAACAATATAGTATTTAATAAGCATGTAATATTTCTCTGAAAATCTAACGGAATATTGTTTTGGTGAATAAAAAATTTCGTTTTACAGTATTCTAAAATTCTGGCATTATAATTCTTCCTGTCCTATAAAATTTCTGCTCACTTGATGTATTTCTATGAATTTCCGATTACAAAAGTACTTATACATTCCACAACCAACTATTAACTGTGTAAAAAAATATCGCTCGAATTTGCTGATTTTTCATCATTTAAAATTCTACGGGATTCCTTGTGTTGATAAAAGTGATCCGATCAGAGATAGTACATTAAAACTTTATTGATTTAAAATATTAAAACCCTTTAAATATTTACATAACGGGCTTTTAAAAACAGCCCAACTTGATACATCCAATAACGCACTGTTAAATTTGTAAAATGCGTTATAAAATATTAACAATTAAATAATTGATGAACATTTTCAGATGGCTGAAGCATGAGTGCCCAGCGTTCTGGCTTACTGCGCAGTTGTCGATCTGGAGTTTAGGGAGGTTTTCCCCCAGATGTAACGTAGATACTCGTTAGGCCTCCTTAAAAAGTGCTCGCTTAATACATTTTTGTCTTTGGAAGATAGCCCTAGAATGCTCTGCCTGAACAAAACAACAATATTAAATAATTGCGGGGATATTGTTTCTGTATCGTAGAAGAGGGAAAAAATCGTCCATCAACATCTTGTTTTCTTCCAGCACTTTACAAAGTTTCTGCAATTCACTTTATTTATGAATTTAACTTTGAAATCACCAAAATAAAATAAAAATGTTTAAATAAAAAATGTTAAGAAATGCAAGTTTATTACGGGTATAAGTTTGAATTCAAGCATTTAATTTAAATACATAATTCATTTGATAAAACTTATCGTAATTAGTGTTTTGAAGTTTGTGTTCAGTTAAAGGAAGTCAAAATTTATAGTTTATTCCAAGGAAAATACATTCTTGAAAAAACTTTCCGCTATACGCGATATCTGCAAAAACCTTTTAATTAATCTCTCTAAAAATGTAATTTCTGCTTACATTAATAATTCATATGTATTTGTATCAAATTGTCTCCTTAGAGTATTTATTATTAATCGGACTACACTCGAGATTTTTTCTTTTTTTTTTGGGGGGGGGGGGGGGGAGCGGGGACATTATTTGTTGATAAAAAAATTCTTATAATATTTTTCATTTTCTTTCTAGGTTTGGTATTATGAAACACATTTCGGAAGAGGGGCAAAAGTTTTCTTATGCCACTGCTGACTGCTGTTCATAAGTTAAATGAAGCGGGCATGGCCATTTGATTAGACTAAATAAATATGATAATCAAAAATTTTGACCCTAGTAGCCCCCTTGCTCTACTTCCTGTGCGTCGTGTAGTGCAAATGAATACCTATATATGTATATAATTTAAATTGTATCGTTACTACAGTAATTACTTAACTATAATCAGTATTTTAATTTTTGTTCGATTATTATAATTTCGTACTTTTAAAGTTACAGAAGAATTCATTAATTTTCTTTTCATAAGAATGAGTATGATTTAAAATTCCCTCAAAAAAGTTTCAGTTCATATCGAACCAATAGCTTTTTCATAAGTATTGAGAAAAATCGCTTTGAATTCGAAGACATAAACAAGTGATTCTTCCATCCCATTCGGCTTTTGTATTTTGAAGACAGGAAGGCGCTGAAGCACAGAATTGATAAGAGAGCTCTGAGAGGGGGAGGAGGGACTATCGCTAAGTTGAATTCTGTAATCCCCGATCTCGTTACCGACCTTGATGAGGAGAAATAGTCGTAAATCTCTCTTCTCTTCCCCAACATTTCCCACCGCATTCTGGGGTTACCGCGGGTTCTGGGACGACACCTAAGTCCAAAGCCTGAACGTATTTAGATGGGGCCAAGGGGCACTAATTTTGGAGCCCTTTTTGCTATCACAGGCATTTTAACCTATTTTTGATCGCTACTGAGTTTCGCAATGCAAAGCTTTTTCGAGATTTCCTAAATTGAATTTTAAAATTACTTACATATATTTGAGCAAGCTACATTTAAAAATTATTTTTATTTTAATATTTATAGCTCATTTGTACAATTAGCTAATATGGACGCTAAGTCAGGTATGGCTATGACACACGTGTCCAGGGATGGCTATTATATGACACTCCGATTAGTGACTTTAAATTTCATTTTAAGGAACGATAAAACTATAATATAATACTGCGATTATCCTTTATAAAAGCTTATTAATATTGCTTTTCCATTTAAGACGTCGTCCACTTAAAATGTCTTATCAAATCTTTGAAAAGTTCTTATTTACACACACACTCACACGTGTGCGTGTGTATTGTTGTTGTATAAGCAGTGTATATATATTGTTATATGTCTATCTAGATAATAATTTTATGAGAAAAAAACCCTCCATGTATAAATTTATATATAATAATTACAGAATGTTTTTTTTTTAAAAACATTCATGTATTAATTCGAGCAAAGTAATCGTTGCTTGAAAATAAAAACCAATGAAATTCAATTATCTTGTTAGAGAGCTTTTTTTAAGATTATTCTTCTAATTGGACTCCCGCCCCCCCCCTCTCCCCTCCAACTGATCACTGCTGTCAACATAGATATTCGGTTTCATAGTTCTGATAATTGTTGTTTTTGGTAAATATTTAGATAGATTAAAAATGAGGTTTGAATTGCAAGTGAGTTTTAACGTCTGTTCAGAAGTCTTCTCTGCGTGAATGAACAGGTTAAACCCGGGTTACCGATTAAATATGAAACCCATATCTCTTACACTAAAATGAGAGGAGGGGGGGGGCTAAGCAGGCTTCACTATAATTATCCCGTTTCCAATTGAAACTTTTATGAATTCCCTATTCCGGACACGGGGGCCGCTTAATTAGATTAAAATTTTATTTGCGCAACATGTCCTGAGTTCTGCATCATTTCTAACAAAATTCAAAGATTTATCTAATTTCGAAAGCAAATGAAACTCCCCATCAACCATACATATTACATTTACGCAGTTCCGGAAATCTATGTAAATAAAAACAAATATTTTTTCGGTGTCAAGTCACCTTATATATATGGTGGGATTATAAAATGGGGGATTATAAAATGGATTAAATCTAAATTTTTATCACTTCAAAATGCACGTATGAGTTAATATGGTAAGTAATATAGTATGTACTAATATAGTAATATGTAAATAATTGTTATTATTAATATTAATTTTCAATAAAATAGTATTAATGTTAGTAAAAATAGGGTAACAAAATCGCAGTCTTTAATTTCGCGAGACGAGACAGGCGATTTCTCTGCGAGACCCAAGACGATACAAAGTGTTTGCGAGACGAGACAGAGGTTTACCACTGCGAGACGAGACGAGACAGAGGTTCACCACTGCGAGACGAAACGAGACAGCCCTGTTTCTGGTTTCGCGCGTCTCGCGTCCATCCCTATTAGCCGTATGGAAACAAAGCTCATGTCATGCTGTATTCAGATGTTTTGTTAGGATTTTTAAAGGATGAAATTCTTTCTTCACAGGCAGACCTTTCTCCGGAGTAGATAATCACAGAAAATGTGTCAGCCTGGGCCTGGATGACTCGAGGCACATGAAAAATATTTATTCCCGATAACTAGAAGATAAAGCCCGTTGTGGACGCAATTACAACGGGCGCTAGGAAAAACTTTCGGGAAAAAAAAGTGTCTACACTTAATATATATAACTTACGTCCACTTAAAATAAATAACTTCATATTCAATTTTTATATACCGTAATCGGAATTGCATTTTCTTCTAAAAACGTGCGAAAACATTTCGCATTAAAAAAATATGGTTTAGCTGGGAACATTCCCTTTTATATCAATGTTTCATGCAGAGGAAATTTTACTTGTGGAAAAATGTTAAACTAGTTAATCTGGAAAAACTATTTTAAACGAGTTGGAAACGCAATTTTCCCTTCAAAGCCTGATAACTGTGACTTCAGTATGACGTCATTATCACATGAGACACCTAATTTCGTCACATAAATGATTAACTTTATTTACTCTCGGAAATAAAATACAGCTGAAAAAAATCGAAAAATCGCTCGAAAATTACACGCTAAAAAGCATTTTGTTGAATTTAGCAAAACTTGTTTGTTTGAGGAGTTGCTTGGTTTTGTTGCTTCAACAAAAGTTTGTTTGAACCACATTAATTTAGCAGTTTTTCAACCAAATTAATTTAACAAAATGCTTTTGTTGAAACTCAGAACAAATGAAATTTAAAATCGCGCGACAGTCAATTTACGCAAGCGTCAAGGACATGCGCAGGAGTGGAAAGACAGCCAGACCCATCCAAAGGAGAAATTCTTATTTGCGGAGAAAGAGGGAAGAGCTAAGGATAGGATATGCACTGTCTGCCAATAAATTTAAAAATGGAGAAACACAAAAATAAATTGTGTTTCTCCTCAGTTGATTGAAATTTTCAGAGGTAAGCCTAATTAATTAATCTATTTATAAAAAATTTAGATTTTTATTTCAGTATTTTTATAAGTTTCTATAGATTAAGCTTTCAAACCTCTCAATGTCTGTTAGACTTCAATCAGAATCAGTTTTCAGCAATGTATCGGGCCTCAAAATATTTAAGGATGTAAAAATGGCATAATATATACTGGCTTCCAAAGTTAAGGAACAACATGTTTTTCAGAGCTCACCATAAAAAAAATGACACTAACAATAAAATTTATATTTTATATTAATGATAAAAATAAACTTCGTACAAATCTATGCAAAACGATAGCTACCACTAGAAAAGAACAGGCATATATGAGTGAGAGAAAAATATGCAAATAACAGGCTTTCGTGATTACGCGTGTCACTTTTGTTGATTTACAACTTTTGTTAGCAGATTCGTTGACAATAATGCAGTAGGGTCCCGCAATGTCTGAAAGAAGCCTTTCGCCCGATTCATTAAGGTGGCGGTGGGTCGGATGGATGGGAATGGGGCTGCCATATAGGCTGATGCTGCTAGGCGTCTTGATGTGTCTCGCAGTATGGTCCATCGACCCCGGAATCAATATCAAGCCAAAGCTTCTGCTTCCAGATAACATGTTCCAGGCCGACCACGCGCTACAACTCCTGCAGAAGATCGTTTTATAGCTCTTTCGGCCCGAAGGAGAGGAAGCATTTCTGTGCCGCAACTTGTTGAGGACTCTGTAGTATAAGGGAGAAGAATATACGTTAGTAAGGTGCGAAAGCGTCTTCATAATCCAGGTCTCTATTCAAAGCGACCAGTTGTGTGTGCCCCCCTCAACGGACGACACAGAAGGGGCCGCTTATCTTGGGCTAGAGAACACGTTTCCTGGACCAGACAGCGCGGTACGAAGTAAAAATAAAATTATTTTTGAAAAAGCATCAACTTGTTGCGATCATTTTTTCGAAAAATCACTACTAAATATTTTATCAGCGTATCATGACTTCATGTTTTGTTAAAGTAAATTGTTTTAAATGGATAGCTTTCCCTCATTTTATAATTAGATCGAGACAAAGGGGGAAAAAATGAGCATTAGGGAATTTTCACACGTTTGTTTTATGATTAAAGGATTAGCTTTCAAAAAAGTGTGTCATTCAAAGGATCACAACTTCTTCGGTTTTGTTTGTGCAATACTCTTTCGAAAAAGCCTCATTAATTGCTTATGAAATAGCTATCAGACGTATAGCTAATATTTACTAATCTTTTTCTCAATTTTGTTTTATATTACATTAATCAGTATTGATCATTCATTGCGTAACTAAAACAAGAGAAAAGAAACATTTTCAAGTTGATATTCTTAGCAATTCTTAATTACGTAGATAAAGAGTTGAGTTATTTTTGAAATGACCGATTCAAATTAAGAAGTGCTTTAAAAAAATATTTTTTTTATTTTAAAAAACTTTTTAAAAGATCGATATTTTGTTCAGTATCCTCAAGGTACTTTTCTTCTTCGGGGTTAACCCTTTGAGGCACAACCCTTTCCCAATGCTGAAAAAAGGGCAGGCGTTGCCATCGCTCGACTTAAATACCAGCAAGATGGGGGACGATCGAAACGTTCATCGCGTGCCACAGATCTAAAGACCCTTTTTTGACGACAGCTGGCTGTGCCGGCACAGCCAGCTGTCAGTGCTGTTAAAAATAATAAATGTCAGTGCTGTTAAAAATAATCGAGACCATTTTTTTTACGGAAAATGACGTGCTAAAAAGTATTCTCGTGGAGCTATGTCACCCGCAACTAGTTTTATAGAAATCAAATCTATTCTTCGTGAGTGGCAACAGTCAAAACGTCAGAGTTTGGTGTTCCTAGAGCGGGAACACTGCGCTTTAACTCTGACGTTTCGACTATTGCTAGTACTATTGCTGCTGGCTGTACGGCACAGCCAGCTGCGTCGAAAAAGGGTCTCTAGATCTGTGGCACGCGATGAACGTTTCGATCGTCCCCCATCTTGCTGGTATGTCGAGCGATGGGAACGCCTGCCCTTTTTTCAGCATTGGGCAATCTATCCAGCTGTTCTCGCGTTCTTCCATCTTTCGGTAGATGCCAGTGCTGTTAAAAATAATCGTAACCATTTTTTGACGCGAAATGTAAGTGATAAAAAGTAAAGGATTGTCGTGGAGCTATGTCACCCGCAACTATTTTTATAGAAATCAAATCTATTCTTCGTGACTGGCAACAGTCAAAACGTCAGAGTTTGGCGTTCCTGGAGCGGACACACTGCGCGTTAAAGGGTTAATTTGTCGCCCCGTAAAAGTGAAACTCAGCCCCCAATGATCCATCCCCCCCACCTTTGCCTTTCTTCCCTCTCTCCCCCCCAACACGCAAGAAACACTCTCCATGGTCTTCGGCTCTGGCGCCCTTGCCATTCACGCCGAATGCATTTTCGCGCGCCCCCATCGACCGGCAATTATAACCTAACACACACCATCCCGCACACACACTCACTCACTCTCTCTCTTCCTTAGCTAGCTAGACAGATGCACACACGCATTCTATTCTCACCCCTTTCGCTCTGCCGCCCGCCCGCACATCAAAGGCGGCACACAACGCCGCGTTACCTCAAAATCCTGAAGGTATGTGGAGTGTCCTCCAGGGTCGAGATCCATCCGCGCCTTTGCAACTACCCTGTCTCTTTCTCTCTGTGCGCGCACGCGTGTGTGCGTATGTGCCCGTAGAAAGAGCTCCACACTCTCAGTTGCATCTCTCTGACTGTCTTTGCCGACACGTAAAATGCTGACTTGAGCCAGATTTTATGTGAGGGGGGTTTCGAGGGGAAGGAGAATAATAACCAGTAGAAGAAAAAAAATAGATAGGGTTTGAGGGGGGGGGGGGGGTCCTTTCTCTCTCTCTCGTCTGGTCAGCGAAAAAGAAACATTTTCTCTCTCTCTCTAACCCTTTCATAACGCCGTGATGAGTGAGAGTTTCCTTTGAGTGATCTCACCCAGCATCGATGGAATTAAAGGGTAGAGTGCGTCTTGAGTCTCTCATGTGAACGGATATTTTTTTTCATCCCCTCTGTCGAATGTCGAATGCTCAAGATTCCTTGAAGGACGATAAAAAGCGCAGTGATTCAATTCCGTAATCGGTGGCCTTGCTTGTAAATGCTCACTCGTCGTATAAATGTTAACGTAAAAAAACTGAAATTTGAGTTTATTGTATTTATTTATTTATTTTCATCTTGAGTCTTATTAGCTATTTAACTGAGAAACCCTTGGATTTATCTTGTAATCTTGTACTCGGGCAAAAAATCGAATCAAAGTCCTCATTCTAAAATCTTCCAAAAGAGGCTGAGGTTGAAGCTCTATAACTTACTTAAAAGCATAAATCATATTTTTAAACGGTTGTGGTCAAAAGTAGCTGGTATTTATTTCATTAAACTATTGTAAAATAATGGGTATTATAATTTAGTACACTCGATACATATTGGGTGTATTTTGTAAAATAAAAATCTTGTAATCACATAAAATAATGTCAGATGTCATGTAAAGAAAAATTTTCGGTATTATTTCGTCGAATATATTTTAATTTATACAGAAAGATAGAACGCGTTCCAATTTTCATCACTAACTATGATTCTGCACACATAATTAGCCAAGTCAATTAGCTTCTAAATAAATAATAAAAGGTAAATTTTCATTACGAGTTTCATTTCAGCATCATCTTTGCATGTGGTACAATACTCTCTGTCCAGAAAAAGAAAAGTAGGGTATTATTTTTATTACACTGTCTATAAATCAGAAAATTTAACATTAAGTTCTCTTCATAATCCACACTTTGTAGATAGCACTAAACCAGAAAGCACCCGGGACTGGGATCTAAAATTATGCAGTGGTCATCTGCAAGGAAATCCACAGCTATATATCCGTTCGTCTATAAAATATCGCCATTGGGTTTGCTAAACACAACACACAACCCAACGTAAGGAAAACTTTCATGTTGCATTGATACAGTAGATTGCAGGCATTGTGCTCGAATATTAAAATTGAAGCATAACAACACTTGTGAGTGTTTTTCCATTTTTTTATGGAGGAAACGAACTCAAAATGAAAATCACTACGAATCTATACTTAACAGTAACCTTTGGTTAAATGTCTTTGAAATACATATTCTCAGGCTTATCACGGTGAAAAGCCGCATCACAACTCAAAAAAGTATTGTACGGCCACCCATATTAATCTTCCATGCGAGCTACAAACTGGAGAGCAAAGTGTAGACATGTCTGTTCATCATCATCGAGTATTTATTTAGTGTGGCAATGTACTTTGAGAAGCAAGAAATGCTCAGCTGCTTGTATATCTCTCGTCCCAGCTCTGTTGATTTTACCGCTGTAAAATCACTTAACTTCAGATGTTTCCTTTTTCAAAACTCAAAATCATATTGCACACATTTGTTGCACTCCATTTGGCCACTCCGCTACTCTTTTATTATTCAGTATTTAGGAAGTACTGTAGGGGAGATCCCCCTTAGACGTCGGTATAGTGAACAGTTTTGTTGTATAGAACTAATTGTTTTGCATTACTTTAGCTCTAAAGAAAGCCCGAGATGAGACCTACTTTCCACCTGAATATACCGGGTGTTCCAAAAATGACCGGTATATTTGAAAAATCGATAAAAACTAAACGGGCAGCGATAGAAATAAACCGTTTGTTGCAATATGGTTAGAACAACAGTAAATTTTCAGGCAGACAAACTCAAAATTAGTTACAAATTTCAACAACAGATGGAGCTGCAGGCGATTTGAAAGATACAGAAGAAAACGCAGTCTGTGAGTTCGCCATTCTGTAATCGTCTTTCTGCTGTAAGCGTGTGCTGTTCGCAGATTGGAAGCTTGCTGTGAAATGGCGGAACTCACAGAATGGCAAACTCACAGACTACGTTTTCTTCTACATCTTTCAAATCGCCTGCAGCGCCATCTGTTGTTGAAAATTGTAACTAATTTTGTGTATGTCTGCCTGAAAATTTACTGTTGTTCCAACCATATTGCAACAAACGGTTTATTTCTATCGCTGCCCGTTTAGTTTTTATCGATTTTTCAAATTTACCGGTCATTTTTGGAACACCCGGTATATGCTCATATGAGTATCCATGGCTGTAGCAACAACAACGTTCTCCCTAATTGCAGTTCTCCATGCAAACAACCAGTGGCGTTTTCTCAGGGTGTGCAAGTCGTGTGTTAACGCCCAATCAAAAACAGAAAAAAAAAAAAAAATCCTGCAATTTACTTGACTTTATTGTGAGAATCCTAATGTTTCCCCAGTTTTCCCTCACACCCCCTCCCCTCCCAGCTCCCAAATGACCAGACTACGAGCCTTCCTGTGTGGCAGTAAAACATGCTTGTCGAGATAAGCAAGGCGTTGGAGACGTCTCAGCTATATTCCCACCACTACTAATTGGAGCATGCGCTTTACGTCTTCTACCTCTTGCTTAAGCTAACCAAGGCGTTGAAACGAAATCCAACGCTTTCAGCTAGATAGCCAGAGGGGGTCACAAACACCCTCACTTCAGTAAAAGTACCCGTCCCCTTTGGGCTTCAGGTTTCACCCCCCACGCATTTCCTTTCCTTTTCTCAGTTTTCTCCCTGCAAAAAAACATTCTTTTTTGAGAATTCGTACTGACCAGTTCTGTATCTCCTCTCCTGCGTTGATTTTCAGCTTTTTTTAAAATATGGCTTCTAATAGTGTTATCCAAACACTATTAAAAAGTGTTTTTCGTCACTTAGTTATGTTGAGAAAAAGAAAATAATTGAGAATGGTCGACCATGCCCTAATCTCACAATTTCGACGAATGTGAAAGGCAAAAGTGGTGTTGGATTTCAGAGACATTTTCGAATGAATTTATATGAATTATCAGACTAGCTTTGTGGATGCAGTGAAGAAAATAAGTTTTTCTGTTGGACATGCTTACTATTCTCAAACAAGAAAAACGTTTGGAATAATCAAGGCTATGATGATCTAAACCATCTTAATACCGCTGTGAAGAAGCATGGCGAATCTGAAATGCATCTTTCCAGTTTCATGAAATTTAATACTTTTGTATCAACTCCAGCGAGAATAGATGTTCTTTTAGATTCCCAACGAAGAAAGGAAATTGAGTTTCATAATGAGAAAGTAAAAAAAAATCGAGAAATATTGAAGAGGCTTATTAATGCCGTCTGCTCATAGGCGCCGACTTCATGGGGCTTGAAGGGGCTTCAGCCCCCCCAATATTTTTATTCAGGGGGCTGAGCCCCTTCAAAAACTTCACTCCAACTTTTTTGTGTCAAATCATATTTCTTCCTCCAAATCGGTTAAACTTAAGAATCCTAAAAATAGAGAATGTATCGCTAGCTTCTTCTGTCTCCCACTCCGCTTTTTCTTTCACAGGGATTCAGGAATTACGTTGGGCGCCTATAATGCCGTAAGGCACGGATGTCAACCTTCTTTATCAAGAGCGCAAGCACAAACAAATGACCATCAGATAGCTAGGCAAAAAGAAACGGGTGTTTTTCCCCACAAGAACCCTTCAGATTTTACACCGTGACACAATTGATGATGGAATTGCTTTCTAGTAGGGAGAGGACTGCGTTTTTTTTAGGAGGGTCGTTCTCATGTAATGTAATCTTTCTTTTTTAAATCAGTATAGCAAAAGCTTTCACTTTTGTTCTATTGTGAGATGCAGACTCTTCTGTAGACGTCTGACCATAAGGGAGATTTTCCCATTGTGCAAAACTGCAAACGATTGTGACATTCCCATTTCCCAGCAGTATTAAGTTTCGATGCTGAAAATAAACCGTTTAAATGTGACTTAAAAACAATTCAAGGCAGAAAATTGATAGTCAAATTTAAGTTTGAAGATTTTAAATCATGAAGAACCTTGTGAGATAGATGAAAAATTGATGTTTAATACAGTTTCGGATATAGACAGTATTCATTTCTTTATACGCTTTATCAAAACTTTACTAATATCGAACGCTTAACGTTTCTGATTTAGCTACAGTTAAGAGCTAAATAAAAAATGATTTCATAAAAATCTTCGAGCAGCACAACTTCTGGATTATATTTTATAATTGCTTGCTCTTATCTTCTCTCTTTACATAAAACTCTATCCCCCATCAAGGGCGTAATCAGAGGTGGGGGGGGGGGGCTACGCGGGACTTAGCTGTCTCCCAGCCCCCCTACGATTTTCAAAAATTTTTGTTAGTTTACACATAAATACGAAAATTTAGAAACGAACATTTGAAAACCATGAAATCTTTAAGAAGACTCGTTGTTTTAGGCGAATTTCGGTTCATTATTTTGCTACTCTTGGCTGCATATGGTGCCAGTGGCGGTTCCAGAGGGGGGTCACAGTGGTCATGGGCCTAGATTAACCATCTCGCCAAGAAAGAAGGAAGAAAAAAAACGAGGGCCCAAGCCGAGCTTGGACAAGGCCCAAAATTCAGAGAGGCCTTGATCATGTGCATACATATCATATTGTGTTGCTGAAAGAGAATTCCTCTTTAGAAAACCATTAGTCTCTGACTAATTTACTTTATTTTATAACAACACTAAAGTATGCGCACAATATTCTGACTATGTGCTCAGTCGTTGTTCCTTGGCAGAAAAATATGCAGCCGTTTTGTAAATATGTGCATTCATCCATATTCATCCATACATAGAGGGCAAAGGAAAGGGGAGTCACAGCGAGCATGATTAACGTAAGGGTGAATGGGGTAGTTGCCTCGAACCCACAATGAAAGAAAACGATCAAAATCAAAAAATGGTTTTAGAAAAATGTGTGAATTGGGCGTGTGATACATATACTCGTATTCGACCCCCACCTCCAACCCACACTTGCAAATAGCCTCCCTCTTCTGTAAAAGCACTCTATGAAGCACCTATGTTTGTAAATTATTATTTATGGAATATCAAACTAGCGTAACTGCTACAAAACCATAAAAATTATAGAGGAGGAAGGAGGGGGCTGTCATGGGGAAAGAGGGACTACACCTAAACAGGGCCGGATTACCCATTAGGCTGAGTAGGCTTTCACCTGTGGGCTCCTACCATTTTAGAGGCCTGCGTTAAAATTTAGAAGGAAAAAAATATAATCAAACATTATTAAAGCTATTTTAGTGTTAATATTTATACAGTATATGCATAGGCGCACCCACGGGGGGGCTATGGGGGGCTCAAGCCCCCTAAAGATGGAAAGTTTGAAGTGAAAAACTTAAAAAAATGAAAATTGTCACTAATGAATTATTACTATTATTATTATTTATTGTCTTCAAATTATTTCTAAAGTATTTTTTACCTAAAAAGATGTCAGTTTTTAAATAAATACTTACAGAGAGTTTATGAAACACTGTTAAAGTCAGTTACAATATCACTGAAAAGATCAGATCATTATTTATGACTCTATAATGAGTTTTTGCTTGTGGGCTTGTGTTGTATGGGCAAATCAAGTGGTACAAAATATTTTGACGTTATATGAGGGTTGTAACTATTATCGATCTCACTATAACCGAGTTCAGCAGTATTTTCAGCTCAGCCCCCCCCCCCTAAACTAAAATCCTGGGTGCGCCACTGAGTATATGTATATGTAACTCTGAGAAAATAATTCTGATTCATTATTGACTTCGTACACAAGAAACACTTTTTGTCATTGTACACTTCTTAATTGAAATTTGAATGAATATGTGCTAGAAAGTTTGAAGCTGACTATTTAGCTTGAATTTTTATGTGCACATTTCAGTGATACCTTGCATTAGATGGATGTATATTTTGCAAATTCAATAAGGAGAACTTTTAGCACTATGTTTACACGAACGGGCTATGGTAATCATAAGAAGGCTTATAAACAACCCTTCGTACCCCAGTCATCACAATCATATTTTTTACAACTTTTTTCCGTTCTGAATAAAAATTAATTTTCGTATATTGTTGTACAAATATCATCAGAATAAATTTCAAATAACATAATTCGTTATGGTTTTAATTTATAAAATGAATACTATGTATCCATTTAACCAAAGCGTCTCTGACTTACCAATTGCTAGTGTGCTAGTTTAATTTGTTTTGATAATTGTTAAGGTAATCTGGAACAATTTTCCAAATAGAAGGTTGATTTAGAGTGCAGTGGAGTTTTTATATATGTTTTAAAAATAATATGGCGTAGACTATGATTTCGAATTAGATTTCATTCATTTTGTTTCCATTTTTCATATTATTGAGTATTCTTAAAAATTGTCTGTAAATATCTACAATAATTCAGAGTGATAATTTTGGCATTGTATATCTGTTTCTGTGTTATTCCACTTTTAAATGTAAAGCACGATTATATTTTATACAATTTTTTTTCCGTACTGAATAAAAATAAATTTTCATATATTGTTGCACAAATATCATCAAAATATGTTTCAAATAGCATAATTCATTATGGTTTTAGTTTATAAAATGATTACTATGTCTCCATTTTGCCAGGAGCGTCTCTGATTTGCCAATTGCTTATGTGCTGGTTTAATTTGTTTTCATAATTGTTAAGGTAATCTGGAACGGTTTTCCAAAAAGAAGTGTGATTTAAAGTGCAATGCAGATTTTATATGTCGAGTTTTCTATGCCAAGTTCCACACGAAGCCCCCCCCTCGGCCTAGATACCACGCGCAGATAGTTGGCTATAACACCACATTTCAACATTTCTTTTCATTTTTAATGTTATTGAAAGATTATATGAGTATTCTTAGTTTAATGTAAAATGAGAGTTTTCAGTATTAAAATGTTTATGAAGACCTAAAATAGTGTAGACTCTGAATTTTGATATATTCTCGCACTTGGATTTCTTTGTTAAATCATTTTTAAATGTTAACAAGGATGATATTATTGAAAAATTAATTTTTTTCCTGCTGTGAAAATACTATGAGAATGAATTTAAAAGTATATTTTATTTATTTATTTGTTTTTACAATTCAAATCACGGAAATCCGTTTAAAATGTATGTGTCGAAGAGAGGACTTGCAACTTTGTATGATGGTTTGTATATTTGTTTGATTTGTTTTAATACATGGAAAGGAGGTATTTATTACTTCTTTGTTTATGTTTTTTTAAATAATTTTAAATGTAATCTGTAAAAAGTTGTCAAAAAATGTAATTTAAATGTGATCAGTTTTTCTGTCTTAAAGTAGTGCGACATTTAATTAAAGTCGATTCAATTTATGGGTATTTCATCATGTAGTAAAATAAAAAATACTATTTTATATTAGTAAAAATTATCTCTGATGAATGTTTGCAACTAAATAAAATAATCCAGATTTTAGTATTTCGTCTCGTTTGTACTTCTAGGGTATTTTGAAATATTAGCTGGAGTAATGTTTTGCAGAACAGTTTTCCACATTTGACTGCATGCATTTTCTTTCCTATGAAATTATCATTAAATACATTTCGAAAAAGATTTTACTTGTTTTGCTGTTATTAATTTAATTAAAATTCAGTTGTTCTTTCAGAAGGGAGATTTGCTTTCTCCATATGTGTACTGAAGACTGATTCGAGATCTCGAGTTCAAATACTTAATTTAAAAAATGAGTTCAAAAAATTTTTGAAAAGGAATTCCTTGTATTTTCATGAAAGTGTTATGTTAAAAAAGCACATTTTGAAATCTCAATTCTAAAATTTCTGAACCCCTTTATTATACTGACGGAGAGAAGGATTTTGTGTCTCCTCGTCCACCTCCGTAAGGATACGAGCCCCCCCCAATAATTTTTACAAGTCGGCGCCCGTGCGTCTGCTATTTAGCAAAGCAGGAGCTACCCTTCTGATCACATGATGAGCATGCAGAATCTTTAAATAAGGGAAACTATATGGAATTTTTAATAGCAAGTGCTGAATTTGATTCCACGTTAAAAGAACATTTACAGACTTCCACAGTTTTCCGCGGCACTTCAGCAACCATTCAAAACGATTTAATTAATTCAGTTGCCGACGTTCTAAGGGATCAAATTTATGAAGAAATCCAGAACACGGATTTTGTTGCTATTATGTTTGATGAAACATCTGACATAAGCAACAAATCTCAGCTGTCAACTGTTTTGCTGTATTTTTCCAAAAACGAGAAAAAAATTGTTGAAAGGTTTCTTGAATTTCGCGACATGAGCGCTGATAAAGCTGCAACAGCTCTTTCCAACCGTGTCTGTGAAATCATCAATATATATAAGTGTGAAAATAAATTAATTGCACAAACATATGATGGATCTTCGGTGATGAGCGGCCATCTCAATGGACTCCAAACCAAAGTGCTGGAAAAATACCCAAAAGCTTCGTTTACGCACTGCTATGCACATGTAATGAACTTAGTTTTGCAGCAATCATTAGAATGCAATAGAGAACGGAAAACATTTTTTTCCGGATTAAAATCGCTAACCGCATTTTTTTCACACTCTCCAAAGAGGCTACACGAACTTTCCGCTTTCATGTCAAGAAAACTGCCGTCATTAGCCAGTACTAGATGGAATTTTACCTCGAGGCTTGTCCACATGGTATGTGAAAATAGAGAAGCTTTAATTGCGTTTTTTGATCACGTTAGTGAAAGTGGAGATTTTGATAATTTAGCTGCAATGACAGCTAGAGGATTCTGCAGTTTCCTTAAAAATCTACAAAATATATTTTTAATAAAGGTTTTATCTAACCTACTTGCTTTCTCAGATGTCTTATTCGACATACTGCAGTGCAAAAATGTCGATATTTTGTACTGCAGTAATAAAATTACGGAATTTCAAAATCAACTCCAAAAGGAAAGAGATCATTTTGAAACAGTGTGGTCTTCTGTTAATGAAGACGAAGAGTTAATTCAAATAAAAAAAAGAAGATTAAATAGTGAAACACAAAAGGATTATTGTCGGAGACTTTACTTCGAAATTATCGACAACATTAAAAACCAAATGTTAATTAGATTTGCAAGTTTTGAAAAATTGCAGTATTTTGAACTTCTAAATCCATGGAAACTGGTGTACTTCAGCAAAAGAGAAAATTTCCCTCATGATATATTGAAAAAGCTGCAACAAGTCTATGGGGATATTTTTAATTTTTCTAAACTGCAGAATGAGCTGCACGTTTGGTACGCTTCCAATGAAGGACGGAATAAAACACCTATTGAAGTGATTAATCATTTGATAGAAATGAATTTAGTGAGTAGATTCACAGAAATCTATAAATTAGCCACATTGATTTCCACAATACCAGCTACAACATCGTCTGTAGAAAGATCATTCTCATCGTTGAAGAGGATCCACACATTCTGCCGCGCTACTCAGACTGAACACCGAATGACTAATCTAAGTCTTATTTCTATTGAAAAAGAACTGCTTTCTCAATTACGACGTGAAAATAAATCCAAATTTTATGAAGCAGTTATTCAGAAGTTTCTCCAGAAAGAAAGGCGGCTTGAACTAGAATTCAAATGAATAGAAGTAAATATGTATTTGATTTATATGTATTGTCTTATAATAATTTTAATGAAATTATCGTTTCTTACATAATAATAACCTCCCTTCTTTCATTTTTATAAATTTATTCTTAAAATGGCAAATGAGAACTTTTTTGCATTTAGATGTGCGAATTAGCCTGCTGAACAGCTGAGACATAAAACTACCCACACCGATATATAGTTTTCACAACAAAACACCTAGATATATTGGTAAATAAATTACATGCATCTTAAATTAACTTTCAACTTTAAAATTTTGAAACGAGCATATTGAACTGATTTTGTTAAATATAGATGAATATTATACAAATTTGTTTTTCTTATTATTAAAATTCTGTAAAGGGAATCTCCGTAGTATGTTCCTAAAAATGGGAATGGGCAGGTTAACCCTGAGTTCCAATTTCCCCGCAGCTGTTTGAGCACATTTCTGCCCTTTTTAAAACCGGTCACAGGGCTAATACAGTTTCCAACGCCCTAAGTTTAAAGTCACGAGACGCCACTGCAAACAACACTATTTTAATTATTAATACTGCAAATTTGAACTTCATGTATCAAGATGCCAAAATACAATTTCCAATGGAATCTGAAATATTTTTTAAATCATTTTCTTGGCCAACTGCTTATACAGTTTCGCATTACAATGGGCAGTAGAGGATCGAGGGGAAGGACTAGGGGGCTTCAGACTCCCAACCCACCCTGTAAAAAAGGAGACATTGCTCAAGGGTACCATTTTGCTTGATTGTACGATTTATTTAAGTCATGATCTTTTTTTTGTGTATAAATTAGCCCCTCCCAAAATTAAAATCTGGATCTGCCTGTGGGTGGCAGAAGTTGAAATTCATTGTTTTTTTTTTTTTTTTTTTAGTGCATAAGGCGGAGTTGCATATGATAAAAATATTTTGTAAACCAAATTTGGTTACATTTGGGAGAAGAGTTTTTTAAATCGAACTCCAACAGCTCACACTGTTTCATAGTCATCTCTATGGTATACAGCCATGGCCATGTATATGGCATTATACGCCATGTGCATTTTATGATCTAGATACAAAAGCTACGTTGAAATCTTAAATGAAATTAACACAAAATTATTCAAAATATATACTCTTTTTAAAAGAAAAATAAAAGGAAGAAGAAAGAAAGAAATCATCAATATGGTGCATGTACTTTGATATTACCAGTGAAAATGGGCCCAATTTATAGAACAAGTCAAATTTCATGAATATTTCATATTTTAGTTTCGTGAGTTGTGTTCGGAATTTGATGAAACTTAATTGTGACCACCGAGAATGCCAAAATCGATGCAGCTGTATGCTAAAATTATGCCTGTCTATGTGACCACCGTCGGGAAGAACAAAACTAGTCACCTTATACACTCATGTCCATAAATTAAGGATAATTCAGAATCACACAGAAATTGATCTCTAAAATAAAAATTTCACCTGTGGAATGATCACACACATCTTGAAGAAGAATATGCAAATTACAGGAAACCACCAGATGGCGTGGATGGTACGTCACAATGACGAGAGTGTAAGAGAGGGGTATATTAGGAATGGTGGCAAAGAAGTAAAATTGTTCACAAGCGCTTGAAAGCCTTTCAGTGCAAAAACCGCATAGTTATGGCACAAAGGAGGCATTTGGATGATGTTTTACGTGGCAGAATTATCGGACGACTGGAATGTGGACGTACCCAGCTGGAAGTATCCGAGGAACTTGGAATCGCCCAGAGTGTCATCTCCAGGCTTTGGCAACGATTCCAAGAGGATGGTAATGTGAGTAGACGTTACAGCACAGGTCGCCCCCGAGTTACAACGCCGAATGAGGACCGCTATTTGGCAGTTACTGCCAAAAGAAACGGACGGAGTACAGCATCAGACCTGTCTCGTCAGCTCTCTTCAGCTACCGGTACGACAGTTTCGAGGCAGACCGTGTACAGACGCTTAGGGCACATTGGTCTATATGCTCGTAGGCATGTCAGATGTGTTCCACTTACCGCAACTCACTGTCGCCTGCGATTAACCTGGAGTAGAGAGCATGCATTGTGGACACCGCAACAGTGGTCTTGTGTGATGTTTTCCGACGAGTCCAGGTTTAGTTTGGAGTCTGATTCTCGCCGGACATTCATCTGGAGAGCGCCAGGTACCCGTTACCACCAAGAGAACACCATTGAAAGACACCGTTACGGTGGTGCAGGATGGCTCGTTTGGGGAGGAATTATTCTTGGTTCCAGAACTGACCTGCATGTTCAGAGTGTAACGATGACAGGCCACATCTATCGGGATGTCACTCTGGAACAACATGTACGTTTGTTTCGGGGCGCCATGGGTGCTGAATTTGTGTTTATGGATGACAACGCCCGTCCTCACCGTGCAAACATTGTAGACGAATGCCTTCAATCGGAGGATATCACCCGTATGCATTGGCCAGCCTACTCACCGGACTTGAATCCAATAGAGCATGTGGGGGATATGCTTGGCCGACGAATTGCAGCCCGTCAACCCCCTCCCACCTGTCTACCGGAACTTCGGAGTGCATTGCTTGATGAGTGGTGTAATATTCCCCAAGATCAGATGGATCATTTGATACTCAGCATGCCTAGGCGTTGTCAGGCCTGTATTGCATCGTCCGGGAGACATACTCAGTATTAACCATCCTACTAACCATGTTATACCGTTTTTTGTAAATAGGTTCTTTTTTGAAATTTGGTCAAGGGAGTAAAACTTGCAATTTTTATTAATTATGTCAAACATATAGCATTTTTTTGCTCTTTACTTTTTGTTTAATAAATAGACTTTACAAATAAGTCAAATTTGTTTTGCTTCTTTCTCTTTCTTTGCCTGAACTTCATTATCCTTAATTTATGGACATGAGTGTAAATCCAATTGCCTTAAAAAGGCGGCGAAGTACGGTGGTTGAAAAGTGAAATTATGGAAAAGTGCGGTCAGGCAAGTGGTATTTCTGTTCACTCTTACCAGGTTCCACAATACTGTTTTCTAAACATGTAAAACATGATTGATTTATTGTTTTCTAGAATGCAGTTTACAACGAGACATTGTAAATCTGCTAAAAAAATAATAAAATCGGTTTATTATTATTATTATTATTATTATTATTATTTCTGGTCAACGATGTAAAACACACACATATTTACGCATTAGCACTGTCCAAAAAAAAAAAAAAAAAAAAAAAAAAAAACCTATACTGTTAAGTTACGGTTAATTCTCTGTAGCAAAAATTCGATCGGTAGCAAAATTACTTAAGAGAATCTCGTCAAACTATGGGTGACAGTGAAATCACATTACCCATAAGTTACAGATTTTTGACCGTAATTTGGTAATGTAAGAAAAACATAAGTTGCGGGGAATTCACCTTAATTTAATGAATGTCTCACACTAGGTTGTCGAGGACTGACCATAATTCTACGAATGTCTCACACTATAGATTATAGAGGATTGACCATTCTGTGAATGTGTCAGACACTAAATATTGTCGAGGATTGACCGTAATCCTATGGATGCTTCACACTACAGATTGCTGAGGATTGTCCATAGTTTTTTAGTGTGGGACATTCGTAGATTGTCAGGCATTCACCGTAAAATTAGTATTATCATGATGATCAGCTCGTATGAAGGCATAATATATGGCTGGAGGCCAAATGTACATACCCTCAGTTATAAAATAGTACAGAACGTATATTTCATGAGATATAAAAAGACCACCCTATCCTATCCAGCTTCCAAAACACTAACTGACACGCAAGCAGAAAATGTGTTGGTTGGTGTTTCCGCAAATTAAGAAAAACGGTCCTTTTGGACCATCTGCAACGTACGTTTTTTACTAATATAGAATTGAAGTTTGAAAACAGCCAATGAGATGGCCGAAAGGACTTGCTTTTATAAAGATTTTAAATGGTAATTTTATTTTATTTTTTACTGTTATACTAGGGATAAAACTTCCGTAATTTTTAACTCTTAATTGAATCAACTTGCAGGTTTTTTTTTTCAATAAAATTAGCAGGTTTTTTATTTCAATAAAATTAATTTTTTAAAGTTGCTTAAACAAATGAACAGAACAAAACGAAGATGCCAGCAGACTTTTTTGACTGATAGATATTTTTCAAGATTTAAGATGTAAACTATCCATATTTATCAACTACAGATTGATATTTCTGTAACAGGCACTATCTTTTTAAGAAGGTTGAGCATCCTTCGGCTGCTGTAACAAAATTTTGGTATGGAGTCTTATTAATAATATTAGCACAAAATTAACTGCAGTGATACCTGTGTATAATCATAACGATACACATGTTTAATAATAAACATGAAAACACACACAGAAGACACAAAGTATAAAAAAACGAAATTCATGAATCGAGTTTGAAATTTTTACAGTTGTAGAAACAAACATTAGAAAAAAAACTTTTAAGTTCAGTTTAGGTCTGTAGAATCTCAAAATTTTCAAACGAACTTTCAAATATATATAAGATGAGGAAAATCAAGAGAACTTTTAAATTTATCCAAGAATACGTATTTTTCTGCATATCTTATGTTTACTCATTTCAGGAGTGGCTGATGGAGCGCGCAGCCGACCACCCCCCACCCTGTGTTTAATCAGTATACTATTTAGAACCTGTCAACAGCGATAGTAATTTTTTACACTCTCTATCTACAATAATAACTTTAATTCTTTTTAAAAAAATTGGTAGTACAGGGCTTAAAAATTTGTAAATACATACGTTATCTGCATGCAAGTAAGCAAACAAAATTTCGTCATCTAAAATTAAACTCATGACCTAAGTTATCGCTTTTAAAATCAGCGTACAAAACATAACAATAGATCATTGGTTCCCAAATAGTGGTTCGCGAACTCCCAAGGGCTTGCAAAGTGTAAAATGTGACAATAATATATCAGTACATAAAGACTACATAAAGGACTCGCCAATTTCTTATGAATTTTAGATGGGGTTCAGGAAGGAAAAGGGGTTGAGAACCACCGCTGTAGATGATTGAAGTGTTAATCAGAATGTTAAGTCTATTTTATTTTCATTTTGATAATTAGAGAATACCTTCAATGCTCAAATAATATGAAACCTTATTCTGCCTACAGCATAAACTATCAATAATAATTAATTTTTTAGGTCCCTATAGTATTGTTATATGCACATTTCACATTTAACTTCTGAAAGTTGAATGTGAATCTATAGCACTTTCTGTTAATTACTGATATATAGCATTGTTAATTTCTTATAGGTTAGTATTAGAATTGATTGCACTTACATGTTCAAATACACCAAAGATCCATTACATTATGACCACCTATTCAATAACGCGTTGCGTCTCCTTTGGCCTTCAAAACACCTGCAACTCGCCTGGGCATGGATGCCACGAGTTCGTGGTAGATACTGGAGACAGGTTGTCCCAAATATTTAAGCAGCAGCCACACAAAGTCGAGATATTGGAACAGGGTGGTGTTTGAGTTCTGGGCTGTCGGCGAGAGGGGAACAGGTGTTCTCCTGGAAGACGGCGTACCCTGACACGACCATCGACGTGATGAAAGAGAAACCGGGATTCATCTTACCAAGCAACTCTCTTCTGCATATCCGTGGTCCAGCCTCGATGTTCCCGTGCACACTGTAGGCGTAGCTGACAATGACGCTTGGTAAGCAGAGGCGCACGAGTGGGACGTCTGCTCCGCACTCCCATATCCAACAGTATCCGCTGAATTGTGTGTTCTGAAGCAGTTGTACTTGGACCTGCATTGTATTGGGCTGTCAGCTGAGCCATTGTCTGCCGCCGATCTTACTGTACTTTGCGGGACAGTCTCCGGGGTCCTCTTTGTTTGATGATGCGTAGACGTCCAACATCTTGGCGTCTATTGCTTGCTTAACCGCCATTAATCCAATTTTTATAAATACTAACAGCGGCAGATCGTGAATAACCGACCAGTCGTGCAGTTTCGGAAATACTCGTTCTGAGTCTTCGGGCCATTACAATCTGCCCTCTGTCAACTTCGCTTAGATCAACAGCCTTTCCCATCACTCACAAACGTAAGTGCAAGAATGATTCCTTACCTTCTCCAACAACAGTTAAATTCTTTTCCCACTTAATTACGTGCTCTCCATGTCATCCAGACGAGTTCATTGAAAAATGTGTGGGTGATCAAGATCATAAAGTAATGACTCTTCGGTGTACTTGCAATATTTTCTCAAAGTCTGAAGTAGATCTGCACTTTGAAACTATTGAGTGATAATTATTAGTACGAAACCAAATTCATTATTTAAAAAACTATATTATTGTCGACAATAAAACAGTGCTATACGTTTTCTTTAAAGGAAAGTGTCATAATGCCATAATTAACAACACATATTTCCTCTTGTTAATGAGTAACAAATACCGTAGCTGAGCGTATTTATAAGTTTTCTTTAGTATAAGTACAGTTAGCTATTAATACTTTCAACGATTGATACCAAAACTCCAAAAAATAAGACATATGCAATAAAAAACGGAAATGTTCATAATTACTTTGTTACATGTGCACATACAATAACAATACACATGCACAAAACATTAAATCATATACTCATCTTTCTTCAAATCAAATAAAAACATATCTTAAGCTTTTTTTTTTTTTCGTCTGTTTTTTAAAAGTAATGTTTCCGCGGTGAATTTTAGTATGAATTCTGTTTATTAAAAAATATTTCTAGAGTTACACTACATGCACATTTGCTAATATTTTGTTGTACTTAGCCAGTATTGGAGATACATTGGGAAACTTTCCAGTATTAATCTCGTATCTTAAGAATACCAAATATTAATGATGTTCAACGTACTAAAAGTAAAATCACAACGGAACATACTGCAATCTTTTGTCAGCGCGGTTTTATTGCTAGAGCTTTTTCTAATAACATCCTACAAAGCAGTATCAGAATATAATTAAATTTATGATAAAAAATCCTATCTTCCGCAGTGATAAGAAAAATAAGAGAAACTTTCTAAAATGGTCCAAAAATAACAAGGGACTCTAGGCTGTAGTCATCCTTAACACTACCCTTAATCTAAACTTATTAATGTGACTCATTAAATAAATAATTTGATTAAAAATATTTCTATATATTTTCAGTCATTTTTTTCTGTTATGGCAACATTTTTATTCTCCTTTAATTGCTTCTGCGCTCATTAAATATAATCACTCAGCTGCAGAATTTTACGCCAAGGGGCAACCCATCTAATTGAGGGACGCCCTAGTTAAAATTTTATTTTCCGCATCACTTCGCCAAACCCTAACGCCACGCCGAAAATAGACCTTATCGGATCTAATCTTAAAAGGAAAAAAAAAAGTCTATATAGAAGAAAAAAACAACAACATGGATTTTACGGTATTATCAAACTTTAAAAGTTTTTTCTTGTCTTATTAGAGATAAAAGTTTAACTATGTTGGGTTTAAGTGGATCCGGTGTTATAGTTCTACAGCTTATCTTTTATCAGTAAATGAAGTAAATTAAACATGCAATAGTTCCATAAATTGACTTGTATTTTTGTCCTTTTTTGCCCTTTTCTTTTTATGTTGTTGTTGCAATTTTCCGTAAAACGCACTTCTTTTATCCTGGCAATAATAATTGCAGATGCCCGAATTTCGAAGAATCTGAAGTGGTCAGAAAAGAAAATGTACAGCAGAGAAATTTTCCGTTGGAAAAAAAAGAAAAAGAAAAATTGATAGGAGACTAATGGGAGGAAGTAACGCTGGGTACAGAAGTAAAATGTTCCTCGCTGCGCATTTAACACTAGCGATTGGATTAAAGTAATTATGAATCCATTTTGCAATTTACTGAAAATAGAAAATATAAATTGTGTTAAATGAGAGTTCATCGAATACAGCTAAATTTGTTGTTCTTTCATATTTTTAACATTACTTGGGAAATCTGCTGAGCAGCTTACAAACTTTTGATACTATCCGAAGCATCTTAAATTTTAAATTTCTATTTCCAACTTTTCACAATTATTACTGCGTTAATTTTCTTATGAATGGATGATAACTAAGAAATGTTTTTCATATTTTATGTTGTTTTCTTTATTCGACGCTTACTCTGCGCAACTTCATTTATTATCAGTGATGGACAATACCTGGCGTTTTTTTATTACCCTTAGAATAAATCTTAGCCGAAATGAAACCAAGAAAATTTCAAGTCAGAGAGGAAAATGTTACCCAAGCAGTTCTCAAGATGGTAGCATCCACATTTCCCTACTTTCTGAAAGCTTTAAAATCACTTAGCTGAGCCCTTGATAAATTACCCTTGTTTAATTTTTATCGCGATGGGGTCTAAATGTATTAAATTAATTATTTCTTTTGATGTAACGTATTTATTTATTTTGATTGAAGCAATTCAGAAAAGGCATGTTCTATAATAAAATCATTGTAACATCATTGTTAAGACTTTTCTACATCAGCTTGAATGTTCAGCCTATTCCACTCAAAAACTGTGACTAAATAACAAATTAATTTACGGGACTCATATTATAGTGAAATTTATTCAGAAAAATATTCTGAATTTAGCCATTAATGCTTAAGCAGTATAATATGTTGGTATTGGTGTTGTGAACATGTAAATCGGATAACGGATACAACGGGGTGTTGTATATATACAACGTTTGGCATTAACAAGAAGGAAATTCATGATGGTAAGAAATAAATATTAAAATATCACTAATGATGTTGCATTAAGGCAACGTTTAGCTGAAATTAGGTTAAGGAATCAATATTGGCAATTTTAACTAGCCATCTGTATTAAAGAAAAGATTTAAACAGAAAATTATTGAAAATTAAATAATAAAATAAATAAAACATAACAGTAAAGGGTTTTTAATAAAAAAAAAATCCCTTACTAAGGTTTGCCTGGTTTCCAATTTATTCTGCGATATCTTTAAAAAATACGTATAATTTCCTATTTTAAAATTATTTATAGTTCTGCTAGATTTTCTTTCTTTTTTATCTCCTTCTTTTTGTCAGTCAATTTTACAGTACCCAAGACCCAACCTTTAACCCTTTCCATATTTTGTTTTAGTCTCAGAAAAATATTCTTGTCAGAAAGCGCAAAAATTTGAAACTTTTGTTTTTTGGATGATCTTACTGAAGTTTAATTTTATATAAGATATGCAACTTATCTGAAACCACGATATTCGGATTGTGAAATTAATTCTATACATAGCTCGTTTAGAGAGAAACTTAATATGCTTTTTTATTTATCATAGTTGCTTCTTTTGTTGTTGTAAAGCTCATAAACAGTGAAACTGAACAAACAAATAATAATGCTGTTCTTTAATGATGATATTACAAAAGTGAAATAATTCATTTAAATAAGATTTTCTGTTTTCGGTTTAACTACAAAATGCTCTCAAAACAATGATGCAAGTAAATTGAAGAAATTCAATTTGAAGCACACCTCATTTTATTTTTAAAATGTAACAAGATAAATAATTATTGTCTAACCCAGGGGGGTGGATATCGAGATATATCCCCCCCCCGAAATTTTTGGATTAGTGATGAAATTCCGTCTATTTATACACATATAAGTTCACATCCCCCACCCGAAAAATTTTCCTGTCTACGCGCCTGGTCTTACCACATAAAATAGATTAATGCAAACTAAACATTAGTAATATTAGTAATTATTGAAAAATATATTCGAAATCAGTTAAAGTGTATTCATTTGCAAAAAGTATCGACATTTAGATTACGTGCGCCCACGGAAGACATAGTACAAATTTGTGAAGATAGTTAAAACATATGCCAGGCATTCCAAAAACTTCAACTTTCAAGCTGTAACTCTCTGTCAAAACTGATATTTCTCAGAGAGAGATCTTCAGAATAAAATTTGGCAAAACTCAAGGTTATCGCTCTTACCACAAAATTTTTAATCAAGCCTCTTAAATCAAAACTTTTCGTAAGTACCAGTCGATTGTCCAAGATGAGGCCTGATAGACTCTGGGAATTCGTAGGAGTGTAAAACAAGTCCTTAATTAGTGTTCGTGACTAAAACTTATTCTGAGACGATGGATCATCGTAGTCATAAGTGTTGTTAGTTTTAACTCCTCATCGTCTACGATGAATATAGTCAGATGAAAATCTAGTATACATTTATGGTGCCACCTAACTCTTCGATTGAAGCAGCTATATTTCTATACTTACAAAGCCAGCTCTAGACTCTCAAAAATTATTTCTTCAATTCTCGGATTTTTGGAAGCATTGCTGCCGCGGAATACCTCTGTTTCATTTTTTTCCTGTCAACTGAGGAATTTTTCCTCTTCTTCAGATTTCACGAGAAGAATTCAAGGAAACATAACGTTTCCAAGAAGTACAGGAATTACTCGTTGAAAAATGAGGAATAAATAAGAGTGTAAAGACGCACTCTCAAAAATCATTCCTTCGAATTCACGGAAAATTTTCTGGCAGTAGTGCTGCCGGAATATTTCCGTTATGTGACGAATATCCATTTCGTTTTTTCGCCTGTCAATTGAAGAAACGTCTTCAGATTCAACGAATTTTTTTCCTCTTCTTCACATTTCAGAAAGCAGAATACACGAAAATATTACGTTTCCATAGAGTACGGTACGGAAATTATACGTTGAAAAAGGAGGGATAAAATAGTGTATAAAGATAAATGTTTCTGAGACTGTAGACCAGAAATTAGAAAATCCATGATTCGAAAAAACATACATTTATCACAAATATCCAAATCACCTCTGCAATGATACTACTGATACTTTTTTTTTTAGTATGAAATCATTTAATGATGAAAAGTTAAAATATTGCCATGAAATCTTATAATAGGATGAAAAATGGGAAATTAGTAAGATCTATCAAGATGTTGTTGCTTTTTAAAAGTAATGTGACCAGATTTTTGTAGTCAGAATCGGGGACATGTCCCCGATTCTGACTACAAAACTGGGGACATTTATAATTAATGCAATAATTAACAGTAATTTAATTGAAAAACAATGCAATAATTAAAAATTGTCCCCAGTTCCATATTTACATTCTGGGGACAATTTGAAAAACGTCCGGAAAATGGGGACGTTTGGTCACCTTATTTAAAAGAGGATTGCCGGATCATGTTCACGTAACCATTTAAATACTTAAAGTACTTAAGAAAGGCGCATAACATCTCCGATTAGTTTTTTAACGCATACAATAAATATGAGTATGATCGTCATGTTTAAAAGTTTATTCGTATAAAACTTGTTTTCTACAGAATATTCTGCTGACCTCATAATCATAACTTTAAAGCAAAATTACTTTTTCATAGACCTATACAAAATCAATTTAGCGAAGTTTCTCCGTAAAAGAGGAAATTTACCGTATAAGACTAATGTTGATCTAAACACTTAATAGTTTATTGGGTATAAGATAGATAATAATCACATCATCCAAAACATACAAATGAAATTTTAATATTGCAGGTTATTTTTGGACCATCAAACTACTGAACTGTCATTGCAAAAAACAAGGATTAATTGTCCTTCCCTTAACACTTATAGTATAGAAGATCCAGTGACACCTTGGGGAAAAACCGATCACAATTTTAAGAGGCCTTTTTATTCTGACCGAAGAAAAATACTGTTTTGTCACAGATGCTAATGAAAGGAATGGATAGTATTTTAGCAATGTTTACAGCAGTGGCGCATTGCCTGGTTTCTTTTTTCTTAAAGAAAACTGTCTGTTCTAAAATATAAGAAACGTCAAGGAGGGGCGGAAATCAATGGGAAGGTGTAACAGATTCATGCAGGGAATCGAACAGGTAACGGGATTTTATAAACTACTTATGTGGGATTTAATGGCAAGAAATAAAATAGCAGATCTAATCTCAAAAGTACTTGCTGATGTTACAGGCAAGTATAAATAAATAACTTATTATAAAACACACATGAGAGTATTATAAGAATATGTACGACCTTTCAAGAGACAGTACTTTAATGGTATCGATTAAAATTTTCATGAGATTGAACCTAAATAAATATAAAAATTAAAATTTTTTTATTCGGCTCCAGTAAAAAGAAAAAAATCCCAGTTAGTAAAATGCGCTCCCATACGTTAATGAGGTGCGATACAACGTTTCAGCCTTTCACCATTAAAAGGCTCAGATATATATTTAGGCAAAGTTCATGAGAGACTCTTCAGTACCAGTAGCTGAACTTATGTATTTAGCCATTCACTGTTTTCTTTCGTAATTTGTGTACCACCTCTTCTTAGATAAAATCAAGAGAAATTTCTTCCCTATAATAAGTAGGTTTAGTGCAGGGATGGGCAAACTTTTTCGGCAGCAGGCCAAAAATCAAAAAAAAAAAGTTTGGCGGGCCAAGATAAATTTTTCTAAAATTTTAAGAACATACAAGTATTAAAATTTAAATATGTTAATGAGATGAATGAAATTGCGATTTCATTTTTTAAAGTTCCTTATATTATTGAGATTCGAAGTGAGATGCACTGATTCTAAGGAACGAGGCTCAATGCTCATCTGTCAGTCTACTTCTGAAAGAATTCTCTCTAAGGTTCATAGTTGAAAACACTTGTTCACATATATAAGATGAAGCAAACATAGCACTGTTTTTCTGGGCGTGAAGTATTAAATTTGGGAAACTTACTTTCGATAATGATTTGTAAAACTCTGGCATATTTAGAAACAACTGTTGAGATGATTGTTAGATTGCAATTCAATTAATTCAAGCTGCAAATCTGACCGCACTGCTTCACAATTTACGTTGAAAGGCATGGAAAAATATCCAATTCTGTTTGAATGGCAGTGAAATCTTGAAATCTGCGTTCGAACTCAAAATGCACCTTTTTCAAGCCATCTCCATAATTCTCAATATGGATATATAATATATAAATATATATTAGGTTGTAACGAAAGTTTTCCGCCACTGCAAGTATTGTCTGAACAAACAGTTCGCGTTGGTGTCTTTGCCAATATTTTGTCAAACGATTTTTGTTATTTGAAAGAAAAAGACTTGTTTTAGAGCACTGTGCTGCGAAATCTGTAAAACAATATCGTTATGATTAAGTATAAGGTGTCTGAAATGAAACTATCATGCTATCAGATTGAAGCATCGTTTACTCTCAGTTCTGTTGCAAAAAGTCAGCTACAAAATGACACCGAATCATGCGTACAGATTAAGGTACTACTATCTTATAAATAAAAATGAAATTCTGTTTGTTTGTTTGTGGATTTGATTCGTATACAAATCCGCAAAAATGGACCTATCGGCCTGAAATTTAGCACAGATATATAAAATAATACAGAATAAATCGTAGTCCACTTTAAAACTTTGAAAGTTCACCCGTTCCCGGAATTTAAGAGATTTTTTATGCTCTCCACGCAAAAAGCTTTCCGTAATTGTAACCCCTTTCTGTAATTGTTGTGAAAAAAGTGTGAAATGAGGATCGTGGTTGCCATGTGTGGCGATTTTGCCGAATAAAATGTTTTAAATTCTCAAAGTAAAAATAAAAGAATAATAATGATTTTTTTTTGTTAGTTTATATTCGTAAGGTTATTTTTTTTTTAAATTATAATATCCTGTGCATGGGAAATCAGAGCAGGAATGAAATGTTTTATACGCAAAACAATAAGAATTGAAGATTTCCGAGGCTAATGTGTAAAATTTTTTAGTTTGGCGAAAAAATAAAGTGGCTGAAATATCGATTTTGAGTAAGTGAGTTCTAGCGGTTTGCACAGTTTTCGGCTTGGCGCAATTTATTGAGAGCTTAAGGAAATAGATTTTTGAAAACAAGTGCAAATGTTTTATTAGAATACAGCGTTGAATTTTACTGATCCGTGAGGAAATAATGCAGTTATTAAGGGATTTCAAGCGATCTAACTTCAGAATTCTCGCCAATGGAGTAAATTGATTTAAGTTGGGGGAATTCCACCAAATTTCAGAAAATTGAAATCTTCTCATTTAGTACATCGGAGTAACGATGAATAAAACACGTTATAGTTGATAATTTTAAAAAATTCGGCTGTATTAAGGGATTCCACTTTTCAAATAAAGGCTTGCTTTACTTTTTCGTGGTCGAACCATTTCCCTTATTGATTGCTGCTAAGTCAATGCTTCGAATGATTTCCTGAAAAAACGCTTGCAAAATGGTGTATGTTGGCACTTTGGCGAGGCTTAGATTTGAAACTGGATTTTATTTGAGACTGGGATATATAATGACACTGGTTATAGATAAAAATGAATGTTGGTATGTGTGTATGAGGTTGAAAAACTCCAGCACCGTTGAGCATCGTTGCACCATGAAATTTGGTTCACCTAAGTCTTTTATCATGGAGAAGCTTTTTATGCTATCCGTTTTCCTCTAACTTGCCACCAGGTGGCGCAGCAGAACGTCGAATTCTATTCCGTTTAGCCGTTTACTATGCGAATATCGTCCGACCGATTTCGATGAAATTTGGTACACGCTGATATTAGAACACGGAGAATATTTTTCCGTATCCATTTTGCAGTAACTTGCCGCTAAATGGCGCTGCAACGCATCAACTTCTATACCGTTCGACCGATCGGCATAAAATTTCTTATACTTACACATTTCAGCACGAAGAATATATTCTAACTGTGTTCCTTTTGATGTTACTCACCACTAGATGGCACTGCAATGCATTATTATTTTAACTCGCCACTAGATGACGCTGCAGCAGGCCAAATTCTTGACCATTCAAACGGTCGCTATGAAAATCAGTATACATAGCTATTTGAACAATGAGAATATTTTGGCGTTATCCATTTTGCTATAACTCGCCACTTGACGGCACTGTAGCAAATCATTACTTTAATTAACCACTAGATCGCGCTGCAGTGAATCACTTCTTGACTGTGCAACGGATCGCTATGAAAATAGGTATACATAGATATTTGAACACGGGGAAGAGTTTCGCGTTAGATGTCGCGTCAACACATGAACTTCAGGGCTGTCCAGCCGATCGTCCTGAAATTTCGTATTCATCGATATCTGAATGCGAAGAATATTTTTGCCGTATCCGTTTTGCTAAAACTCGCCACTAGATTGCGCTTCGCCGCATGGCCTTCTGCACCGTACAAACGATTGCCTTGAAATTCAGTATGCATGGTTATTGAACACAATATAATGCGATATCCATTTTGCTATATCTCTTTATTACAATAAATAGTAATCACCACAAATCGTAATATCAAAAAGTCCATTCATTCCCGTGCGAAGAACGGGTACTTCAGCTAGTTGTATTATATAACACTTTGAAGTTTTGGTACCAAACGTTCAAAAATGAGGACTATGACATTTAAGAAGCAGAGCGCTAAGGCCGGCCTACTGATGCTGATGAGGCCCGCCAACAAGAATTTGTGGAAGAAGATAAAATATTCATCCACTCGAGAGCTAGCTAAAGGAGTTAGACTTTAGTGCCATGTCCATTAATCGCACTAGGCATCGCATATAAGTTCAATCGCTGGGTACCGCATGAGCTGATTCAAGTAAATTTGGCGGAAAACTTTCGTTACAACCTGATATATTCTTTCAATTTCCGTCGGACTGGCTAATTAAAATTCCACCCGCGGGCCGGATAAGACCTACCGGCGGGCCAGATTTTACGCGCGGGCCGTAGTTTGCCCATCCCTGGTTTAGTGTTATGCATTTGTGTGCATAACACTAAACCTACTGATCATCTTACTTAGCATCTATGAGTGTGATCATTTGACGGGATTTTTTCCTTTCGGTAGCCATCGTAAAGTGACTTAAGTCATGATGTATTTATTTTCACATGTCCAACACTTTTCCCATGATGAAAGTCTGAAACTTTGTACATTATCTCATTAATGTGTGGGGGCCCATTTTACGAACTGGAAATTTTTTTATGGGGACCGTATAAAAATTAAAATTTAGCATGTATTTATAATAAATATCCTGAAATTTTCACTCGCTACCATAAAATTCTGTATCTTTATCTACGCAACTTTGTAATTTACTGTGCGTGTATACTGTATATGATCCATATTTTACCCTTTGAGGCGCAACCCTTTCCCAATGCTGAAAAAAGGGCAGCCGTCGCCATCGATCGACTTAAATACCAGCAAGATGGCGGACGATCGAAACGTTCATCGCGTGCCACAGATCTAGAGACCCTTTTTTGACGACAGCTGGCTGTGCCCAGCTGCGTCCAAAAAAAGGGTCTCTCGATCTGTGGCACGCGATGAACGTTTCAATCGTCCGCCATCTTGGTGGTAGTTAAGTTGAGCGCTGGCAACGGCTGCTCTTTTTTCAGCATTGGGCAATCTCTCCAGCTGCTCTCGCATTCTTCCATTTTCTAGAAGATGTCAGTGCTGTTAAAAATAATCGTGACAATTTTTTTTACTGGAAATGGCGTGCTAAAAAGTAAAGGATTCTCGTGGAGCTATGTCACCCGCAACTATTTTTATAGAAACCAAATCTATTCTTCGTGACTGGCAACAGTCGAAACGTCAGAGTTTGGTGTTCCCAGAGCGGGAACACTGCGTGTTAAAGGGTTCAGGAATAAAAGCCTAGTATTTTATTCCTAGTAATTGTATACAGGGCGCTTTTGAGACACCCTGTAACAAATTCCATATCATTCTTATGTGTATTATATATGTATTTTTATTTCAGTTTTATTTTAAAGGTTCTTCCAATCGAGAGGGAAGCTTGCGAACATCTCTAACTGCTTTGCACGATACATAACGAGAGTTACTTCAGAATAAAACACCATCGCAGTGTTTTTCACATTTTCCCATACCTTAAAAAGAACATTTTTTTTTTTTTTAATTCTAGAACGCGAGGGGGAAAAAATAAAGCAAAATAAACTTCCGATTGTGTTATTTTAAAGCGGCCCTCTTGCACGGGACACAAAGCCATCCGGGGCCGTGATGCGGGCTTCTCTCTCCCCCCCCCCCCCCAAGCGGGTGGAACAAGACTGTCCGCGGGAGGCCAGACTATTAAAAGGGCCCCCCAGTGCGGCTTCACTGAAGAAGCCTCTCGAAAGTCGAGTTATGGGAATTATCGGCAGAGATTGATTCCAGGAGAGCCTGTAATGGGGGGCGATGGAGATGTTTGACCAGCTTTTCGATTCCCACTTGTTAAAGCATATGATTTTTCTGAATATGAGGGAGGGAAATGATCCCTCCTCCCCCTTAAAAAAAAAAAAAGAAGGGGGTTATTGCGCTAATCACTGGCGTGGAACGGTTGTCTCAACCGTCCGGATTTTTATTTATTAGTTTTGTTTAGCGGAGGATCCAGAATGCCATCGAGCGATGGCAACGGCTGCCCTTTTTTCAGCATTGGGAAAGGGTTGCGCCTCAAAGGGTTAATCTGTTGCGTTTGTGCAATTGCATGTACAACACCAGACCGTTGTAGAACGTTCTAAGAACCATTCTGAGCAGAAAAATCGGCCAAAGGAGACGAGTTTTCTCCGTTGTGGTCTTTTCAGTTAGTGATGGGCGCGAGACGCGAGACGAGACAGGCATTTTTTTGGCGAGACGAGAAAGAAAATATTTTGCGGGACGAGACGTGAGACGAGACAGAGACTCGTCTCGCGCGAGATTTCTCGCGAGAATTCTCGCATTTTTTTCCGTCTCGCATAAATACGATCTGAAAAGCGACAATTTACCTGAAGCCTCTACCGTTTAACTTGCGTCTCCTTCGTTTTCGGTCCTGGTATACTATCAGCACTGTACAATACGCACAAACACGTAACATTTAAAATTAGAACAGACGAGAGATATACAAAACACACAAAGGAGAGGATAAAGAAAGAGGCGGAAAAAAAAAGAAAACAGAGAAGAGTTGAAAGAAAAATAATAAGTAAATAGGAAAGGCGGTACGGTATGTTCAAATCTGACCACTTTTAGACGGGGCCCGGGGCATTAAGTTTGGGGCCCCCCTTACTATCCCCTTTTTTACGCATTAAGCCCCTTTACTGAGCCCCCCTTTTTTAAGCATTTTAACCCAGTTTTGACCACTGTTGTACCCGAAAATTGCATTTCAGTTAACTGTAGTTTTTGTACTTTAATCAAATCGTATTTATCACCCCCAAAAAATATCTCTAGCTTGATCTAGTGAGAGACAATTAGGTAATACCTATATTATAGAGGAAATTCAGTTTTTTCCCCACAATTACTATTTCAGTACATATGAATTTATAATTTAGATAATCGGGATATATATGGGCCACCTTTTTCTTCAGGGGCACCGGACTACCGCCCCCCCTTGCCCCTGTGATAATCGGGTTTCGGGTATATCAGAGAGAGATTAGAAGTAGAGCAACTTGCATTCGCATTGATGCTTAGTCTGAGTAGGTTGAAATATGGTTGAATATCCTTGGTTGAAATATCCTTGTACCGATATTATCCTCAAACTTTCCCGCACGTTGCGGCGTGCGTAGGGGGGGGGGGCGCCCACCCTGGTAACAACTTTCTAGGGGCGGTTAAATCCCTATTGTTGGCCTATTTTAAAGAGATTAAAATGACATTTTTTATTCTTATATATTAATATCGGACGGAAAGAAATGCAAGCAATTTTTTTAAAAACTATTTCTCTTTTCGTTTATATTATCATGTTTTCCCTTCCTTCGGCTTGCAAAACTTTTATAATTTTTTTTCCTCCCCATCATTTTATCTTGCAGTTGGGTTCCTATTCTAAAATTATCTTCGCCTGTTAGATGTCTTTTCATTTTTATAAAAAATCCACACTGGAAATACATTAGGGGGATTATGGTTTAATTTTTCTGTAAACAGGGCGACCATAACGACTATAGTACTATCGCTAAAAATTATTGTGGAAAAGTACAAACGGATAGTCGTCAACAAATTAACTGTTCAGTAATTTAAAATATAAACAAAAAATAAGACGTCTATTAACCAACTGAGATACTATAATGAAATCTAAAAATGCACACACGGTAATGTATATTGGAAATATTAGGCAAATAATTATAATTATCGTTAATATAATCTTGTTTTCATTAATATAAAAATTACAAATATTTTAGAGACTTGAAATTGACGTTAAAGTAAATAGTAGAGATTTAATAAAGACTAAAAGTGTTCTGTTTATAATTTTTCAAGGGTTATCTTACAACCAACTGAACGATAAGTAATTCTAATTTGTGTTAATATATCCCTCAGTAATTTCAACAGAGGAGATTACTTGAACTTAAAAAAAAAATCTGTTTTGTCTCATGCAGATATGATTTTAGTAAAATATTCGCTACTTCTCGTATGAAGAGCGGGTGCGCAGCTATTTTAAAACAAACGGTTGTCCATTTCATGTAGTGTCTGAGGTATTTAATGCTACAACTTGAACAGTATGATGTAGAACTACAGTATGATGTAGAAATAACACATTTTGAAAGTCGGGAGTTCTCTGCAAACCGCTAAGCTTTTCACTTTTCTGATCGCGAATGACACTGACGTAGTTTTTTGAGTCATTATATTGCAAGGATGCCAGGTTAATACTCATGACGCAAACTTTACATCAAGAGTCAAATAATTTTGCTTTTATTTTAGATTCCACATCACTGGAATTAATTGAAATTACTCATGTTAGGAAAATTTTCGTTTACTACAGTGCGAAGAACGGGCACGCAGCTAGTAAATAAAAATAAATACAATATTTTCGGTGTGACATTATATATACGGATTAAATCTCAATTTCTTTTACTTCAAATGCCGATATATGATGATATAGTTATTAATATATCTACTAATGTGGCTATATGTAAGTTATTGGTATTATTAATATTAATTTTCAATAAAATCCCAATAATAAGTTAGTATAAAATGGTAACGAAATCGCAGTCCTTAATTTTGCGAGACTCGCGAGAGACGAGACAGCGATTTCTTTGCGAGACGTGAGACGAGACACAATGTTTGCGAGACGAGACGAGACGCTAGACGAGACAGAGGTTTACCACTGCGAGACGAGACGAGACAGCCCCGATTCTCGTCTCGCACGTCTCGCGTCCATCCCTATTTTCAGTGATAAGAGCGAACAGATCAAAAACATGAGTTCAAAATTTAAAATGAACCGTAAGTGACCCATCCCTATGGTATCTATATCGCGCTCTCTTCCAACTTATCAGTGTCAAAGTCCAGTGCTTGAGAGTTTTCCCAATGGTCCTCTCCACTCTCTCGGACAAGTGTATAACATTAAATCTACTTATTATTTGGAAGAAATTTCTCTTGCTTTTATCTATCAGAAAATTAGATTAATTTACTTTTGGATAAGAGGCATTTCTTTTTCTTATATGTTTCTATTCATCTCGGTAATTACCTCAAATATGGTAGTAATTACTTTCTGACAAAAAAAAAAAAAAAAAAAAAAACCGTGTCAGCAACAGTTTTCATTATGTACTCAGAGACTGAGCTCTTTTAAAGGTTTCCATGAAAATTTCTCGCTTTCTTGGTATGCAGTCAATATTTAGGTAATCGGGGTTTGTTGAGGCAAACGTGAAGCTACGGCCGTTCGAGAAACCTGCAATAATATCCTCGTCAATCAATTTAACACTATGATTTAAGGCAAAACTGTTCAATTTCCAATGCCTTATTTAAGGTAACCTTGCAGAGTAAATAAACAAATAAATGCAGCTTCTGATCCCCAGCCCTTCCTTCCCAGAGAAGAAGACATCATTTTATCTTGTATACAAGATATTTGGATTTTACACAAAACTGCAATTCAGTTTATAGCACAGGGAAAGGAAATGTGCTTAAAGGAACGTTAACGTTAATAGTTAATTTGTGCATTTCTTCTTTGCAAAATATTAATAGTACACGTGTTTCTATATTACGCAAGCTCACGTTTAGGGGGAAGTTTCTCAAAAACACTGTTTCTAAATTCTCAGTGGTTTTAAATAGTTAAAAAAAAATGTGAACAGCAAAGCTTACTCAAATGCACTTCAAATTTCTGGTTCAGGATAGATCATTCTCGTGAAAGAATTTGTAAAGAACATCTCATGGTGTTTAAAAATGTCCGAATGCTGCAATATCGAAAGATCATCTGTATTTAAATTACATTTGGCACTCATGTTTGAAACTATGGCTGCCGTAAGGATCAAGAGAGTTTAACGTTACCTCATGGATGACAGTAGAACCTAAAGAGTTGTTAAATCCTGCTATATAGTTACGCTGATCCCTGACTCACTCTGTAACTATTCTGGGCCACCACTTCAATATACATATTTTGCCGCCATTACTCCAAGAAGATTAAAAAGTTCAAAAAGATTAAAACGCAGAAAAAGCGTAATAACATCTACACCGTTTATACGATCCGCTTGAAATTTTTCATAATAACGCATAAATGTATAAAAAAAAAAAAAAACAATCTGTGCTACTTTAAAAATCTGGAAATCCACCGGTTCCCCCATTTTTAAGCGATTTTTTTGCTATTTTCAGCACTATTTTATTTCCGAGAGTCAAAAAAGCGAATCATTTTCCTAACAAAATGAGCTGTTGGAATCGATATGACGTCCTATACATCAGGGTCATCAGGCTTTGAAAGGGAAATGGGATTCCAATTTGTTTAAAATAGTTTTTTCCAGATTACATAGTTTAATTTTTCATTTTTTTTTCACAAATAAATCGTCTGCATGGATATATAAAAAGGCTGCGCTAAACAAAACGAAATCTTTCGAATGCGAAAAGTTTCCGCGTTTTTCCAGAAGAGCATAAAATTAAATTTGGGTCTATAATAAAAACTGAACATGAACTTATTTATTTTAGGAGGACGAAGATGAAATACATTGAGTGTAGGCATATTTTCGTCAAATGTTTTTTTCAAGCGCCCTTTGTAATTGCCTCCACAACGGGCTTTGACATCTAGTGAACTAGATTCTCCCTTTGTCTAAAACTGCAAATGACTGGTATTCTACTATTGTCTTTAGTGGGTTGACATGATAGACTGGTGCCATTCTCGCCGTTGGAAGGTTGCAGTGTTGAAAAATGACTACTTAATTGCCACTGCTAAAACAAGATTTATCCCAGTCTCCTGGTGAGCGCTTTGACTCATAGTTTTTCGAAATTGCTCAGTAAACCTCTGAGTTTTTTACCGTCGCAATAAAAGACCTGACCCAATAAAAACTGGACGAAAAGGGGCTTCGGGCCATGTGTTGAGACCTTTATTATAGGAGGAGCTGGGCTGATGCACAGTTCACCCGTCTTCAATGTAAAGCAATGCAGCGTCTTCGACGCAGATGTGGCCTTCTCTTTGTCCGAAACCACCGTATGATGGATGATCTATACAATAATCTTTTGTTGGTGGGCACCCAAAGTCCTGAAACTAGCGCGGAAACTATGCCCCTGTCCCATACTGTGTTACGTCTTCTACAGGATATGAATAAACACTTTATTGATCTGTTAATTTTATTATTATTATTATTATTTACCAAGAGAGGATAATTATAATGGAAAATAAATCTGATCTTTTTAATAATTATTATTTTTCTCGCTAATTCAAACCTATGTACGAAGTAGCTGATTCAGAACGCAGCGCGTTTTAATTTCAATCAATGCTCCACGGCTTAAGGAATGCGTTAAGGAATGGAGACTTTGTTTCGAAGTCTCCATCAACAGGAAAAAGTCTCCAAAAAACGCCAATACTTAACTTTTTCTTGTAAATTTTGATGTTATCTGACATTCATTATTCACTTATATAGACTACAACTAAATACTGCAAGTTTAGAAAAATTATCAAAGTAGTATTACGATTCAAAAAATCTATAGAGGTTGTGCATACCGGTTTCATTCACGATAACGTTAACGTTAAATGTCACAGTACAGTACAGTGCATGCGCAAGTATCAAGTTTACGGTATCTGAACTACTTCCGAAGGAGACTTTTTGCGTAACGTTGCTCTCGTAAGCGTTCGTCAGATATAAACAAAGATGGAGGATTGATTTGAAGTATTTGAAATCGTTGCATTAGGAGGTATGAGTTCTGAAGAATTTGATGACATCAGTATTTGATACGAATTATCAATTCCCCGAAAAGATAGTTACAAAATAATTAGAACCTCATAAAATATTCATAAATAAATTTAACCCACTGCGAGCACTATGTAAACAAACTTGGATTTTTAATTCGCCTATAATTATTTTATTAATAATCTAGGTTTGTTTACAAACCTGCATTCTTAATGAAATAATTATAAAGACCGGGATTTTTTAATTCGTCTATAATTATTTTATCTACTGCATGTATGCCCAAGGATTTGTGCCCAGTGGTTCTAACTACTTTTGAAAAAATATTATTTATGAGGATTTTATTAATTCTAAAAATTAATTACATTAAAAATTAACTGTATTTTTCTAAAGCTATCCAAATACAGGGGGGAAATCAGGAAAAATGCATGTAAAAATAAAAATAAACACATAATGATACATTTTATTTTAATTATTAATTTGTTTAAAATTAAAAATTATGTTTTAATTTGTTTATAACTATGTGCTGAGGATTTCATTAATTCTATTAAGTCATTCTGTTTAAAATTTTATAAGATATTTTCTAAAAGCAATGCACTGCAAATACGGAAAAATAATAATAATTGCACTGGAAAAAATTTATTTTCCTGCCACCAGATGGCGATACAAAAAAAAAAGTTTATTCAGTACAAGAACTTGAAATGTGTGTACGAAATTCAATAAATAAAGCCAATACTGTTTTCGTCAATATTTCGGGCTAAAAACTCCTGTAGCATTAATAAGTTAACTTTTATAGTAAATCTCATTCCTTCCTCGGTTATATTTATTAAGATTATATTAGGAATGTTAAATCGCACTCAGTTGTCTGCCATCTTGTTTATGAATAAGGTTTACCATAATCAAGTACGCTAAAATCGCTAACCGAACGTTTCTCGTTGCCTTCGGATTATTCGTACGCATGTGCAGTTTGTGTGGAAGTTCGTTTAGCGGTTAGCGTTAACGTTTCCATAAGCGCAACTGCTCTGCACAAACTCCCTACTGAGTCCCTTCATTTCCGCTGATAAAGATAGCTTTGGAAAGATAACTTTGTATTCGGAGATCTGGTGTTAGTTGGCGTCCAAAGTTATCTTTTCCAACTTGGGAGATTCCTGCTCGGAGAAAGTCGATCTGGAAGGAGAGAGCGGTAGGAGGGAGAGCAGAATGTGGAGAGCTGACCGTTGAATTACTATGCTTTGTCTTACAAAGTTACATTTTTCAAAGGGATTTCACGTTCTTATGCATGAACTAAGAAAAATGCGTTTAAGAGAAATATTAAGAGACTAGCCCAGTCTCCCTAGTCCATGAACGACACGCCACTGCTTATTAAGGAAGGCGCGTGAACTTTGCATCAGCCTTTAGAATAAAAAGTTTTTTCCATCGGACATCCACGATTTTTTTCCTTGTCTTTTATTACAGGGTGAACAGTCATTATCTTTTGTTGCTTGACATGCACATCCAATGATTACAATCCCAATCCTCAAACTTTGAAAGACGTAGAGCTTACTGTCTTGAGCTTATGAATAAAATCGTGCAAAGTCGGGATTTGCCCAGATTTCTCTTTGTCCTTCGCAGTACAGTTGATGATGTACAGCATAGCGATTGATACTTCACCCACAGCCGGGATGCAGTACCGCTGGGTTAGTTCATGACGCTTTTTCCTTTGTACATTTCTGAGTAATGAGTTAGCATACTTTGAAGAAGAATTCATTGATTCAGAAGGCCAGGTACCGACTCACGTGGTATCACACGCCTCCGAACACAAAGTTATCTTTTCCCTTGCAAAACCGACAGAGTGTATCAAAGCCGTCTGGCCACGTGTCCGACCCGTGTTCTCCCCGACTTCTCTATCGTTCCGACTCCACAGGACTTCCTTGCTTAACAAAACCTAATTGCGAATAATCCCTCCTTTGCGCAGAGCGCCAGCGTTCGTCTCCCCAGCGGAGCACCTTCGACGGAGTTAATTCAACGTCTGGGGACGCGTGGCGCTCACAATCGTCATGACCTTTCTCTCGTCACCACCCTCGACGAGCTCACAATGGAAAGGGGGGGGGGCATAACCCCAATCTCCCCCTCAGATATGGGGGGGAGAGAATAATAGACAGTCACGTGGGGGAGCTAGAGATGCCCGTATATAATTGGATGTTCGAAAGATGAGGGGCAAATTGGCTTCGTTGTCTTTTACGGTGCCCTCACCACCCCCACCCTCGCAGACGCCAATTCTTCCCAGCCTTGTACAAAACCCCATTCTACCTGTACCATCGTCGACTCTCCCACCCCCGCTTCGGTCTTGCCTTTTGTATTATTATTTTTTCTTTCCCTTTATTTGTTATATTCTCACATCCGCTGCGAGAAAGGAGAGGCGAAATTTTCATTTTTCTCTTTTTAAATCTTTCCCTCCCCCCCTCCCGTCGCCTCTTTTCCTAAATACACTTTTTCAGTTCCTTCGTATTATATAACATTCTCTTTTCTTTTTCACTTTTTGAGTTGTCACACGCTTTGTAAACCCAGCGTTTATATTATTATTGAGTAAGGGTTTTCTTTGTTCTATGCGAATTTTCAATCACAAGATTTTTTCCCCCCCAGTGTTTCCGTTTTTGACTTAGCACCTATTTCCTCTAATACGCTATTATATATACTTATTACTTTTTTCAGCGCCTTATATGTTCAGCAATGCAACACAGCATATTGAAGGGTCTCTGAGAAAAATGAAAACCCTCTTTTGTGACTGACAGCAAAATATCGGATGAACTACAATTATATTTTTTGGTGGAACGTCGTTTTAAAAAAGGCGTAAAATTAGAGGGTAAAATGCCCCATCTGCTCCCTGCTGTCACACATCTGCAAAATCTGTGCACCAGCCTTAGGCTTAGCGTAAATACGAGTTAGGACCCCTTAGAAAGACCCCACGGAAGGCACCCCACTCGTCGGCCAGGATCTTACGTGTAGATAATTGGCCGTAATCCCGCAACAACAACGACGACGGAATTATACTTACCATTTTATGAAAATTTGATATTTTTTCGGCCATTTTTGACGCTCAGTAAAAAAAAAAAAAATTATTTTCCTTTAAACTCCAGTTTAATTCGTATTTCATATAATTAGCCGAGCAAATACACTGCCCTCCAAAAGTTAAGGTACAACCTGTTTTTTGTGAATAATATGGAACCGACCGAATGAACATAGAAGCAAAAAAATTGGACTAACTGAGCACTAAATAGTTCTTTATTGAGTACGACATAGAAATTTACATAAATTCAACACAAACATGGTGTAAAAGCAAAAGAACATTTTTGGTAAAAAAGTCCACTTTTGGAGAAAACAGTTTATCAAAGCTTTTGTGGAAACATTACAAAATTGAGTTCTAATAAGGAATGTGTCCACCACTAACTGCAATGCACTGGCGGCATCGATTCTCCATGCTGCTAATTAAGTTGGACACCTCAATAGGGAGCGAAGACCACGCACGGATTAGTCTTTGTTCCAGCTCATGCAACGATCTTGGAGGAGGACTTGAAGCAACCACTTGTCTGCCAAGGTAGTCCCAAACATGTTCTATCCGATTGAGGTCTGGGTGGAGATTGAGCTGGCCATTCCATTCGCTCCAAACCTTGACTCTCAACAAGCACAGCTCGGTGAGGTCGGGCATTATCATCCATCAGAATGAATCATTGGCAATAGCAGCAGCATATGGCCTAACATAGGCATCAAGGATCTCGTCCCGATATCTCACACCAATCATAGTTCCTCCCTGGAACACATGCAGGTCAGTGTGACCATCGAGTGGAATCCCTGCCCAAACAATTATTCCACCACCTCTATAACTGTGTCTTTCCACAGTGTTGGATTGGTGATATCGGGTGCTTCGTTCCCTCCAGATAAGCAGACGTCCTGAATCGCTCTCCAGTGTGAATCTGGACTCGTCTGTAAAGAGTACAGAAGCCCATCACTGTCTGGTCCAAGAAACGTGTTTTCTTGGCCAAGATAAACGAGTCCTTCTCTGTCGTCTGTTGAGGGGGACACATACAAGTGGTCACCTTGCATAGAGACCTGCATTGTGAAGAAGCCTTAGCACCGTACTAGCTGATATTTTTCTCTCCACGATGCTACAGAGTGGTTTGCAACAAGTTGAGGCACAGAAATGCTTCTTTTCCGGGCCGAAAGAGCTGTAAAACGATATTCTGCGCGTTTTCTAGCTCATGGTTGGCCTAGAACATGTCTTCTGGGCACAGAAGCTTCCATTTGATATTGATTCCAGAGACGGTGGACCACACTGCCAGACACATTAAGACGCCTAGGAGCATATGCCTGTGACAACTCCATTTCCATTCATACGACCGCCCGCCACCTTAAAGAATCGGGCAAACAGTTTCTCAAAGACATTGCGAGACCCTGCTACGTATTTTTAACGAATCTGCTAACAAAAGTTGTAAATCAGCAAAAGTTACACGCGTAATTATGAAAGCCTGATATTTGCACATTTTTCTCTGACTCATATATGCTTGTTCTTTTATAAAAAGAAAGTGGTAACTATCGTTTTTGCATAAATTTGCATAAAGTTCGTTTTTAACATTTATATAAACCATAAATTTTACTGTCAGTGTCATTTTTTTTATGGTGAGCTTCGAAAAACATGTTGTTCCTTAACTTTTGGAGGCCAGTGTATAATAAATTCTGAGAACGCAAATTATACATCCCCTCAACGGCTAAAATAGTGACAAAAATGGAAACTTTAATAATTACGTGTAAAAATACTTTCTTAATGATACATTATAGTTTCATTTTATTCTGGTGCCCACCGATCGCCTTATTTCATTTTAGGCTTATAAGTTCCGTTAGGAGAAATTTTCCACATATCAGAGCACACACTATAATTTTTTGTTTATCGTAGCATCTTTTTATTAAAATTTTTCTTTACCAAAGATGTGTCTCTTCAGATTGAAACAATCTTAACAATTTCACTCTAAATGGAAATATCAAATGCTAGTTTCATCTTTTTTCTTTTAATTTCTTTTAAGGCATTAAAGTTATAATGAGCGAATATTTAATATCGAAAGCACGGCAACTTTGAATACTCTAAAACGGAAAGAAAAGATAATCACTTATCTCCTAAAGCGTGAAATTAGAATCAAAGCGTCTAATTTCTAAAGGAATAAATATTCAGTCTTTTCTAAAATGAAAAGTTGAGAATTTGAAACCTATAGCTTTTTTGCTTTTCTCACTTTTAAAGATTGAATATGCTCATGTTCACATACCTAGAAGTTGAATGCTTTGGTTGCTATTTCACTCCTTATGTGTACTTATTCTCACTTTTTGCTTTAAAGTGAAAATTGTATTCCGAAAGATTGATATTCATGAGTCCAAAATGAATATTTCTTGGTGAGTGATTTTCTACGCTTTCGAACTTAGTAGGACTTGGGACTCTTCGAGCTTTTTTGTAGCGTGGATAGTTTAACTGTCAGAATTATGATCTATCCCTTTGAGATTTTGGGGTTGCAGAGTTCGACTTGGTTCTACGGCATTGCTAGTCATGCAAATTGTCAACGCTTTTCTACAAAACAAAACTTTTGACCTCTATTCAAAGGAGATTGTGTCATAGAAGATCTCAAGGCACCTCAAATCAAGAGAAGGCTTCCTTTAAAAAATAAAAAAAATCAGGTAAATTTTCAAGGAAAATTCTACAATGGGCGTTTACTTTTCCAAAATGTATCGGGTTTCAACAACTTTGTAAAATGCAATTACATGTTTTAGAATATTATTTAACAATGAAAATTACAGGAAAATTATCAATTAAAAAAATGTTGACAGTATATTAACTTTTCAACTTGCTGTGCGTCAACAAAAACTGGCTGAAATATGTTGAATTAAAAAATCTTATTAAGTTTAGGGTACTATTCCGATTTCCAGATCAATAGTACAAACTTACATTTTCTATTTTAGCAATCGTAAATGCCTAGGGTTTAACTTTGACACCATTTGTAGCAGAAAGTGGAAATTATATATGTAGATGGTTATTTTTAACTTTATTCCAGATTGCATTAAAAAAAATGCTTTTCATATGCTTTAAAGTGGTATTAAAACTTTTCTTGCTTAGGTTTACTGAATAAATAATAGATGGCATCATTGTACTTAATAGTTTTCATATTAGTTTTTTGAAGAAAGATCATATGTATCCAACATGGCGAAATTCGGCAGGTAACCTGGAGGTTGATGTTTCGAACTTACATGCCAACACTTTTTTTTTTTTTTTTTTTTTGCATGCTTCTTCTAGTAAGAGAAAAAAGAATGAATTTAACATTTTTTTAGTCGCAAATTCTGTCAGTATGTACTATAATTAGTACCGGTTTGTTAGTGTTTTTTTTTTTTTTTTTTTTTTTTTTGGTAATGGCAGCCTTTCAAAAAAGAAGAAGAGATGCTCACCTTTGGGGAAGACCTCTCTCATGCGCAGGTATGAGGTGGTGAGCCTGATGATGGAAGCCTTGTCAAGCTGGCTGGTGATGGCGGCGGGAAGAGGCAGAAGCTTGGCCAACTCGAGGAACTCTGCGTTCTCTTTCTCCCGTCGGGACCGGGCGGCGTTCTTGGATTTTTCCTTCATTTAGTCCGGTGCGACCAACGCCTGGCAGCACCTGAAACCGCCAAAAAGAAGACAGTCACTTCGATTGCTTCTTCTAGGTACAACACCACCAACCCCCAAGCAGCACAAGCTCGTTCAAAAGCCGTTATAAGTACGATCAGCAAGCATGCTCTTCCATTCCGCCCAGGATTTAGCTGTCGCCCAAATTGGTATGTCCGGGGCAAAACACGTGAAGTTATTCGATTGTAAACTGATTCCTGCGTTGTGTTCTACACCAGGGCTCAACTCGTTGTATAGAGCGTTAGAGTGATTAAAAAGAAAATCAATTTTAGAAATTTGCTTGATGTTCCATAAATTTTATGTTCCTTTTGGCTGAAAAAAAGGCCAAAAAATTAGGAATCTTAAATAACTACTGCCTTATTGAAGTCAAAGTTTTATGCATTGCGTAGTATGGAGCAGGGCTTGATTACCAAAAACGCTTGGGAAGCTTTTTCCCCTCAAAATTTGAAGGGAGACCCAAAAATGACTGAAAAATGGCGATAAAAATTCAGAATTTTTTTTAAATCTTTTAAGTTATTGTAAAGATTGTTAATGAAGAGAAGTGGAAAGCTATTTTTGAGGTTTTTCAGAAGTCTTGATACTTCATTTCGCAACATATAGCTAACTTGTTTCAGTTCGCGATGTCTTTGGGGATATCTGCTCTAGTTGAGAGAGTTTTTTCTATTATGGGGGAACATTTGGTCGGCATAAAGGGGTAGACTTTCAATATGCTTCGTATCTTTAAAACAGAAAATATTTAGCGCCCAATATTTTCTCAGAACACAATTTGATTTGTCGAAAATTCCCCTCCAAACTGAAGCATATTTTCATTCTAGTTTAAGTGACTACTATCTATCACTAGCTTCTTATGGTAACGACTGCATCTACAATTTTTTCCCCCTTTAAATACACTGGAGACAAAAATTTCCCCGGTACTTCAGAATTTCCCCCGAACCTCGTTCGAGCTTTCGGACATATTCTGCACTTCTGCTTCTAACAGTCTTAAACAACTTCCAAATGTCAAAATTAATTCTGAACTGTTATATTGTGATTTTTATGATGTTATCAAAACAAACAAATAATTCCTGAAAAAATAATGTCTAATGAAAAATATGACAAAATAAATAAAGTTTAATGTTCCAAGGTAATGTTTTTAGTTTACTTTTTAAAGTAATTTCAAAAATACTGTAAAATCTCATTACAATAAACTAAAATATTATAAAGATTAATGAATAGAATATTTTTATCAAAGGAAAATTTCAGATTAATGAATAAAATATTTTTATCAAAGGGAATCATTACAGCTAATTAAATCAATGAAATTTCATTTTAACGGATAAAATATTTTTATCAAAGAAAATCAATAAAACTTTACTTTTCAAAAACAAAAAGGTGTGTGTGTGTGTGGGGGGGGGCAAATGAGACTGAGCTTCCCCTCTCTTCAGAGGTTAATCGGGCCTTGGTACGGAGTAGCATATACAGGGTGTCCAAAAATTTCTCATAGAGGCTTTTATTTCTTAAATTTTGGTCATATGCATGTACAATAAGTAACAATGTTTCGTAAATAAAAGGTACTGAATTGTATGATTACCAATTAAAATTTTCAGAAGATTATAGCTAAAAAAATATATAATTTAAATTTTTATACGGCCCCCGTACAAAAAAATTTCTCAGTTTGTAAAATGTGCCTCATACATTAATTAGATGATGTACAAATTTTCAGCCTTCTACCATAAAAAGGCTGCGAAATGCTTAAGCATCATTGTTGGTGGGTTATACAATACCAACAATGGCTAAAGTATGTATTGATGCAATGGTTATTTTTTTTCGTTAAGTTGTGTAAAAACCCTAAAACGCGATCATCCGACGTTTTGCTATACAGAGCCACTGAAATAATTCTTTAAATCAACGTGCATTCATTTTCAAATCATTGACACTTCTTAGTACGAAATGCTCGTATTTTGTGTATCACCTAAATAATAGGGATAAATGCCAGACGAGATAGGTACAATTTTTGCGAGACGAGAACAGAAATATTTTGAGAGACAAGACAGAGCTTTTTCTCGCGCGAGATTTCTCGTCTCGCATAAATTTACGATACGAATTACTTTTTAATCAGAATAGCAATGCTTTATTAGCCTCTACAGTTTAACTTTCGCCTTCTTTGTTATCGTTCCTGGTATACTATCAGCATTCTTACAATACACACAAACATATAACATCTAAAATTAGGACAGCTCCAGGGATATACAAAACACACAAAGGAGAGGATAAAGAGAGAAAGAAACTGATTTAAAAAAAGGAAACAGGAGAAAAGTAGAAGACAGAAAAATAAGAAGTAAAGAAAAGAAAGGAGGTACGGAATGCCCAAAGCCTGACCATACTTAGATGGGGTTCCAGGGCATTAGGTTACTTTGGGGCCTCCTTTATAATCGAAAACATTTTAACCCCTTTTTGACCGCTGTTGAGTTGTCGCAACATAAAGTATTTTTAAGATTTCCGAAATTGAATTTTAAAATTACATACATACTTGTATTTGAGCAAGATTATATATTTAAAAAATTATTTTTATTTTAATAGTTGTAACCCATTTGTATCATTAGCTCATATGGACGCTAAGTCAGGGATGACTATTATATGCCACGCATGTCAAGTTTTGTAGAAAATTTTCCTGTACCGACAAAAAATGTGTAACTTCCTTTTCTTCTTTAAAACATAAAACACAAAGCACTAGTACTCGAAAAATTGCACTTCAGTTAACTGAAGTTTTTGTACTTTTATCAAATTGTATTTTCCTCCCCAAAAATATGTCTTTAAGTTGATCTAGTGATGGACAACTATATGTAATAGATATTACCGCAGAGGAAATTCAGTTTTTTTTTTTTCATTCTTATTTCAGTATATATGAATTTCTAATCTAGATAATCGAGGTACATGGGGCCCAATTTTTTCAGGGGACCCGGCTATTGTCCCTCTTGACCTTGTGATAAAACAGCTCTCCGGCTCCCAGAAATATGGGATTTTCATAGGCTTTTGACTTGTAATGTTACATGTATATATGGTCAAATGTTACTAAGAACAATATTGTGAGCTATTGTAAACCATTATAAACTAACTGCTTTTATATTGTATACCACTGATGTATTTTACCAATTGTAATCCAAAAATTGTGCTGCAAAAAATAAAATAAAAATGAGGGAAACCGCTGCTTGCTGGACCTGAGCCTAGGGCTAGGGTTCAGCAGGACAGTAGGACACTTCAGGAACTAAAACAGGCTTTAAACCAAATAGGTAGGCCCAGGCGCGTAGCAAGGAAAATTTTTTGGGGAGGGGATATGAACTTATATGTGCATAAATAGACGGAATTTCATCACTAATCCAAAAATTTCGGGGGGGGGGATATATCCCCCCCCTGGCTACGCCGCTCCTGAAGGTAGTATCATATAGTATCCCCTCCCCTCCTCACCCTATTTCTTCTTGTGGCAATTTTCAGAATGCAAAAGTGCTTATTTATGCAAAAAAAAAAAAAAAAAAAAAAAAAAAAAAAAAAAAAGAAACATTCTTTCGATTTTTTAAATTAGTATTACAATTGCTAAATAACGTAATGCTGTAAATAAACTATTCAGTCGATTACATTCAAAAAGAGAGTGGCCAATTAGATGTTACAACAGCATGAAATGAATGAGCATCATGGCGGTCGGTCGAATCACTCATCTGTGCGGCACAGCTGTGTCCGAAAACTTCTTTTGGGGCGCCAAATGGGCTATTGGATCGACCGCCATGTTGTTGGTAGTTAAATGGATCAGTGGCAACGGCTGCATTTTTTCAGTGTTGAGCAGTGTATCCAGCTGGTCTTCTATATTGATGTGAAAATGCCTGCGCTTCAAAAGGTTAAGACAGTTAACCAATCACACAAAATTCTCAGAGGTGAGATTTCTGTGAAATGCTGTTTCCGAATGTCTTTTTTTTTTTTTTTTTTAACATGGCGTTTCGACAACGAATATATAAAAACGCCCATTCCAAAGACCATGGCTGTGATTCAAAATTATTTACGACCTCTTTAATGTGTGCGGCTTTTTTTGTTCTACGAGGACTCCTTCCGATTTTTATGAGCAGCTGATGACAACTGTTTTGTGGTGGGATATTTACGAGCTTTATTCGTGACTGGAAAAATTAAAAAGGAAAATAAAACTTGAGTTTTGTTGAGCCTTACTTAGACCTTTGACGCTTCTTGAGGAGCAGAAACCGCAGATTTTAGTTTTAAATGTTATTTTTCAAGAATTTATTTTTATTCAATTTACTGTATTTTGGAGAAGATTCAAGCCAAAATTGCACTCAGCCTTGATAAAATATTTGTATAATAGAAAATCTGACAATAGAACTGAGAAGTATAATACTTACATTTGAAATAGAAAAGCAAATTTTTAATATTACTCTATATTAAGTATTTATAGAGTACTATAGTAATAATAATATACTATACTATAGAGTACTATATACTATACTTAATATACTATACTATAGAGTACTATAGTATAGTATATTAAGTATTATAGAGTAAGTACTCTATATTAAGTACTGTTTGAGTGAAAATCTCAATCGTCTATTCAGAAAAATTTGAAAATCTGCGCCCATCATTATTGCTGATATTTTCCTAAATTTTTATGGTATTCAATTAAAATTTGCTCTATGAATTGGGTAAAATCTGGTCAAAAATTGATTTATATTTTCGCATACATATTAAATATATATATATATATATTTACTATATCAGCTATATTTTAAAAGCTTGATATTACATTAAATGCTTCATATTATGTATACGCATTATTTTTTTATTTTTTCAATTTTAGTATGATATTTTTGCGCTTTCTTGTCTTATTTTCTGTAATTGTTGTGATATTTGGTTGCATTTTCTATTTATACACAAAAAGCATTTTATAAAAGTCTTTTATTTTTTTTTTTAAACAAACGATTACATACATTCTATTAAACTGTATGCAAAAATTGCTCACAACTAGCAATATGTACTTTAAAAGCACTTATTTTCGCGATTTTCGTAAGCCCGTCGTAATCGCGGAAATTCAATCCTCGCGAAATACTTTCTTTTTTAGCTACAAATAATAATAAAAAAAATCAAATTTTTCACTTTCCAAAGTTTAATGATTTATTGCACAGTTTCAAACTCTTTCAACTTTCTTTCTTACATCTATTTCTTGAATTCTAGACAACTATTTCTTGAATATAAAACAATAATACAACTAATAGAATGCAGCTCATTCACTTGCAATATTTAAACTAGCTTAGGCTCGCTAAATTAAGCGCTTTTACAGTACTTTAAAAGTTACAGGTAATTTCTTACTTCTTAGGTTACAGATGATCGAAAAACAGTTTTTCTTTTACTTAATTTATTGTCGATCCCCAAAATGAACTCATGAGTGAATATTTACTTGGAAGCGTGAATTCAAAGATGACAATCACATCCTCGTTAGATACAAAACAATTAGTAAAGTGTTCCTTTGAAAAAAACAAATAAATGCATTAAGTGTCTCTATTACTTTTAGCTGCATCAATAGGTTTCTTGTCTGCCTGGCTGCTTATATGCTCGCTAATGATGCCTAACCCGTACGTGAGCTATGTATCGAAATCAATACACATACTAAATACAGTAAAAAACACTACTTGTGCTGAGGTTTTTTTTTTTTTTTTTTTTTTTTTAAGATTTTGTCCCCCCCCCCCCCCCCCCCAAACTGTGTATTTTACTCGTGAAACTGTGAAAAAACTTTCGCGGGACAAGGCTCGCATCTCTCGTCCATTTCTAAGCAAATTGAAAACTTAAAAATCAACTTAAGTTCAATTTCAATGTTCTGTGTAGTTTTCTTTTCTTTTTTTCTTCTTTTTCTCTTGTAATAATGGAATTCTGTTGACAGGGCTCTTGTTAAAGGGGAGGGTCTCCCCCCCCCCCAACACTCCAAATTCTATTTAACTTGGCAAAATTAGATAACTAGTTGGCGAACTTGGTAAAATAATTTTAACAAAAACTATAATTTACTTTCTATTTCAGGTATACTTGGCAAAATTACAGTTAGCAGCAGTAAAAAATTGGTAATATAGTTGATGAAAAAATAAATTAGTTGGTAAAAACTGATATTTGACTTAGCAGTTTATCGACATATCGCTCCCCCCCTTCTAGAAAAACTCTTAGCAATAGCTCAGTCTGTAGAAACAGGCCCAAATAGTTTTTTTTTCCTTAAAATTTTTTATAAATACACCCTTTTCTCTGTGTTACTTTTATTTAAATTAGAAAACAGAAAATGTTTTGTTTCCGTCTGAAGTACATCCGTTAATAGTGCTAATAAGGCTACCAAAGGCAGGTATGAAAACCTGGCATCATTTTCGATATTCCACCAAAAAAAAAAAAAAAAAAAAAAAAAAAAGAGCAGCTTGGTTGACGAGTTGAGCAGCAGATGTGCTGCCTTCAGCACAGATGGTAAAAGGACGGCGCCGCCTTTGGCTTCCACGAGCAATTGACTTTGACACCACCGTTGGGTGCTCGACGGTAAATCTGTCTGTCTCGTTTGTCACACAGGATCAAGGAGGAATGATTTGCACCCTTTGAACTTAGACATCCTCCCAGGTTTTCCCTTCGGAGTGAGGATTCATAACCATAAACAAGGATCTCAAGGCTCAACTTGAAACAATAATTAGAGATTACAGAGTTCGTTGGAAGGAAAATTTTCAGGAAAATATGGGCTTCGAAATGTGGTGTGGTCTACCAGTGTCTAATCAGTTTGTGTTATGTACAACACAACAAGTACAACAAATCGTACGTGAGGTCTGTGCTCACCTTGTCACACAGAAATGTTTCGTCTTTGTTGCAATATGTTTTACGAGGTGCTTGAAATTTAAAATAGGTTTGGCGTGATTGAATCACATTACAATTACTTTATAGCACTCTCGAGTTACAGTGTTGACCAAATTAATAGACTTATTAAATCATGTTTCATTTTTTAAACCAGAGCCGGTTCTAGATCTTCGGCCACCTGGGTGCAGTTACTGTTTGGCTGCCTATGTGCATTTATTATTGGGCCGACATTTCCAGTTAACAATAAATAAATGAATACGTATATTCGTATAGCATGAAAATAATTTTTTTCTTTTGGAGCAAGAAAGGAAATGCACACGCAATTTTACATGGAGTACGTTTGGCGAGCTTTACTGCGCGCAAATTCAACTATCAGATCATGCATATCAATATGTAGGAAAATATAACTATGCATTAATGTAAAAAGTAACTCAAGTAATGTTTGAGTAGTGCAGTACAAAGTATTTCATAGTCAGAAGAATAAAAACAGCAAGTAGACTTTGGCTGCCCGCCCCCCTTTTTTCTGCTGCCTATGTGAGAGGCGCGCATGGCAGAACCAGCCCTGCATTCAATTTAATTAAAATCATTTTGGTTATATATCCTATATTGAATGAAACTCCTTCACAGGAGCGGATCCAAGAAAGGGAGTAGGGGGTTTCATCCCCCACCTCCCTATGAAGAAGATTATATGTTAGTTCGGGGATTTAAAATACTTTAAAAGGTTTACTTTACGAAGTCATTGCGTACAGCGGCAGAGCGTTGTGTTGTACATCAATAATACAGAAAGGTCACTTTGCGGAAGTATTAGAGAGACAATTGTAGAAGAACAAACTGTTATTTATAACTTCTTAGAAACGATGCATGGTGGTGGGAGACGTTTGGCTAGGATGGTCAGAAGAGTCTATCTCTAATCTGAAGTGGAAATTAAACTGAAGCAAAATCAAAACCAAACAAGCTTTTTTCAAAAATTAGCTCCTCTCAAAAAATTTCTGCATCCACCACTTTTCTTTCAATATCACTGCCAGGGCTTAAGAACCAGGGGCCTAGCCAGGGGGGATATCAGGATATATCCCCCTCCGAAATTTTCGGATTAGTTAGCATAAGCTTTAAGTCATGCAGAAATTCTGTTTATCGTGGAGAAGGACAGTTCTACGAGTGACGTAGCCTACACCAATGAACCAACCGCGGCGCTCTACATATACACGTAGTTTGTGGAATGTTGTGGTGTCCAACTTCCAACATCCGCGCTAACGATTTTTTAAAAATTAATATATGATTTTAATCGGTGCTAAAATCGAAGAGTAATGTCGCCCGTTTATTTAAGAAAGCTTGGTTTTTTTTAATAATTTAATTTTGTTTAAAGATGGGACTATTTAAGTCACGCGTATTAAAACGGAAAACAACTTCGTATGTGTGGTGATTAGATGCGATACGATACGAATGCATTCATACACTGCTGTTGTTTGTTGCTTACTGCGGTGCATACGAAAAGTTGATCTTGATTGTTTTAATCAAAGAAATACTTCAGAAAAGCCTCATCTATTAAAACAAAAGGTAAAAAATGTTGGTTGCAAGTCTGTTAGGGCCCTAGTTAGGTCGGAATGTAGTGTTGGAGAACCTTCTTTTAGGGCTGTGTCTCGTATAAAGCTCCTGACTTTTAATCAAATTGATACTGCTTGAAAACAGATTTCTATATTTATTTACATAACATTTCTTTTCTTTTTTCAACAGACGGGAACTTGCTGATTAGGCATTGTCCACTACAACTGCCCGAAGGTATTGTGGCCATTTTATTATGGGGTACCCCCTATGAAGGGACGGACAAGTTAACATCCATGCACAAGATAGGATTCAAACCCGGACCCAAGGCATGATAGAATGGCTCTCAAACCACTAAAAGCCAAAACACCACCTAGGCAACAATTTACATAACTTTTTGTCAAGCAAACTTCCGAAATTCGTCCGTGAAACTAATACGACTGGTACTTTCGCCAATACAATACTAGCAGTCCTATCAGTTTATTCCATGCTTCGTTCTTCGGGGATGTAGATCATATGGTAGAGCGCTTGCCTATCAAGCGAGAGGTAACCGGCATCGATACCTGGCGCCTCCAAAGACGGGTGGTTTTTCATACATGTTTTAATAAATGGTTAATTACCAAATACATAGGGAGCAGTGCTTGAATAACCGACTCTTAAAAGTAATGTCACGTTTTCCCTTTTTCTGTACATACATACATACAGCTTGTTGTGACTTTTCAAATCAAGTACTCTGATACTGCATGAAAGCAGATTTGTATATTTATTTTTTAATAACTTAGTTTCAAGCAAACTTCTGAAATTCGTCCGTGAAACTAATTTTTTATCTTTTGAACATACCCTTAAAAAGTAATGATATCCCCATACAAAAACCCTTAGCTGGTTAAAAATTTATGACTTAGCATTTTACTTATAGCTTTATAGCTATATGAATTTTAAATATGGGTCTTAAAAATAATGCTATCAAATTTTGAGTGACGCCCTGGTGTGACTTCATAAGATTTGTTTTTAAATTCCATTACAATTACTTTTGTTTTATTTTTAAAGATTTACACATCTAAGCAATGCTTTTAATTATCAAAAACACTACCAAATATATCTCATTTTTACCAAGCCTATATATTATGTATGCATATGAATTTATTTCAAGAATTTAATTTATCTTTTGCGTCACGCTATCCAACAGGGCAAGTAAAATTTAGTTAAATGTTTACTTTGTGTCATAGTATACAAACTAAGTTAAATGTATTCACATACGTAGAGTGTCACAAAGAAGTTTATGCAAATTTTACTTTAAAAACAAAACAATGATGTTATGTCTTATTTTCAGTATGATTTGTGTTTTACTGATTAGTTATATATATATAAATCGGCCGATATGAAAAAAAATTATTGCTGAAGGTACATAAAAAATAAATAAATAAAAAAGATTATGGCGATCTGAAAACCTCTCCTCCTTTTTTAAGTCAATTAATGAGAAAGTATTAAAACACTTTTTTTTTTTGTCAATTATAAACTTACTAGTAAATTTTGCACGGTAACTTTTTTTGCATGAATCACGAAAGCCAGTAAACATACATAGCTGAATTCAACATCTAAGTAGGACTTATTTTTTTTCCTTTTATTAAAAATAATTTACGTAGTCCGCAGCGAGAGTTCACTGCACAGAATCAACTTAGAGTACATAAATGGAAGTCTCACCTAATTCTGGGTGATACCTTGTTTGTTTGACCCCTGGCTCCGTCATTTACGATTCTGTTTGTGTTTGAATTCACGGCTATGCAAACACCGAAGTTTTGAAAGGAGAAAACGTCCAGAGTTTGTTTACTTTAGCCGACACATTTTTGCGAGAAATACTACTGGTTCCTTTTCATACGGAAGTTTTTGCTGCTGAATTTTGCAGAGATTGCATTCATGGAAAACTGAGGCGATTGTGTCCGGAGTGTTAAAATCCATGCAGCTATTACTTTTTACGCTTACGCTCTATGTATATTAAATTTATGGCTTACCATCAGTCTGTAGGATGATTCCAGGGGAGATGGACCACATGTTTTCTGCGTTCTCTAAAGCCATACATACATATATATATATATATATGGCTTTAGAGAACGCAGAATTTAATGCGCCTTATAATCCTACAGAAGGTCATGTCTTGCCATAAAGGATTTTTAAAATGATTTTTAAAAGATATCTACTATATGGTATAAGAATGGGAGAGATATAATGAAATTATTGAAAACTACAGTAACAAGTAACAACTAACAAGTAATGAAATAATTGCAAACCTATTAAATTCATTACCGATTATTCTCCTTACATGAAAATTAAATTAACTTACGTATAATCAAGTTTACATGAATTATTATTTGACTTTTAAATATAATCAAAGTGTAATGTATTTCTTAACTCTTAATAGATTCAAACTGAATGTGTAGTGCTCAATGCAGAATGTATAAGAAAATGTTTTTATGTACTATGAGTTACGATCTTTTGCCATAACTTGTTTGTTTACTATTTAATGTCTTTCCACAATAACCGCATGTTACATCAAATCGTAAATATCCTTCATGAAGCCATCGCCAACAAGATACCCAACTGCATCAAAACTACTTTTCTTTTTGTCTTATTGTAATTTTCGCTTGTATCACTCATTCTCGTTTTCCTTTCAATCGTCTACATAATCCTCCTGAAAATTAAAAAATTCGATATTATAATCACTTCCAAGGGCGGATCATGGGAGAGGACGCAGGGGGCTCGCTGCCCCTCTCAAATAAATATATTTAATGGAAATAAAATAAACTTTCTGATAACAGTGGCATATTTCATGCGATTTTGAATTGATATTGAGGCTTCGCATACCCGCCCTGAAAAAAATTTCGGGATTCGCCCTTGATCTCTCTCGTAAGAAAACCTGATCCATCCCTCCCTATTCGGGTGGGTGACAAGTACAACTCACCCTGAGACTACTCAGTGGATTTAATATCGCCCTGTTAACTTATTTGGATGCCTATATGCTCTCCGAGATTACATTATTAAAACTAAGAATGATCACATACAAAACAATACATTGAATTGTATAACCATATGGAAAAATTATTTGACTTATACAAAAGCAGCAGTGACTATTATCTGATAATACTGGAGTGACTTTTGTCGGCTTTCCGACCACTTGATCTTTCCCTCAATCAAATGCACGGTGTTCAGACGTTAGTGCATACTTCGAATAATTTGAGTGTATAGAACGCAATGTGGAAGAATACCTTTTTTGTAGCCCTGTAAAAAACTGCAAGTCCTACTAACACCAAATTCTATACATATAATATGTGTACCTAATTTGAGCTCAATCTAATGCACAGACGCTAGCGCACTTTCAAGAATTTGCGCAGTAATGTATAAGGTCTTTTTTTTTTTCTTTTGGTAGCCCTGTAAGACAACTATACGCCCTACACACACCAAAATCAATGCAGGTTGTGTGACAGTGACCGATAACATATATGCCCGATTTGAACTTATTCGAATGCCCCGTTTAGACACTAGCACACTTTAAATGATTTGAGTCCATAAGCCATAGTGTGCAAGAAGTATTTATTCAAAATCATGAACAAACTATCGGCTCTACACATACCAAAATATATGTATGTCATATGACCGTGACTTATAGTGTACATACCCAATTTGCACACAATCGAATGCACCGTTTAGACGCTAGTGCACTTTCAAGAATTTCCGTCCCTAGTCCATATAATGTAAAAAAAAATCGTTTTTGTTGCCCTGTTAAAGAGCCACAAGTTCTACACACAGCAAAATCAATACCATTCGTGGGAGGGTTGTCTACAATATCTATACCAAATTTGAGTTCAATCAAGAGCACCGTTTAGGAGCTATTGTGTTCACTCACACACACACACAGGCATAATAACTACATACATCTCCGTAGAAAAAGCATAAATGAATTCAGAAGACCTCAAAACGTATAAATACATCGAAATCTCAAAGTTGATTTTTTCCATCACTACAGTAATTTCCTTATACATGGTCAATGCTCGAAAAGTATCAGGTTGTAACGAAAGTTTTCCGCCAAATCTGCTTGCCGCAGCTCATGCGGCACCCAGTAATTGAACTTGTACATAATAGTCCTTGTTTTTGAACTTTAGGTACCAAACCTTCACAGTGTCATATGATACAACAGTAGTACCTAAAACTGTACACATAATTCGTTGACGTTCTGTAGCTGACTTTTTGCATTTGAATTGGATGTAAATAATGTTTTTAACCCGGTTAGTTTCATTTGAGACACCCTGTACTTAATGATAACCATATATTTTTTACAGATTTCACTGCACAATGTTCTAAAGTAAATCTCTTTTTTTCCCAATCCCAAAAAGTGTGGAAAGATATGAGCAAACACCCCAGCGAACTGTTTGCGCAGATCATATTTGCAGTGGCGGGAAACTTTCGTTACAACCTAATAAAAAGGAATTTTCAAAAATGAATCGGCAACGGAAAGTTAGCTTTGAAGGTTCATATCACCTCCATGCTCCATAGGTAATTATGCAGCAGAAGAGATACTAGGAATAGTGAAAAGTACTAGGAATGACATTCTAGGGCTACAGTTAACAAGATTCGTCGGAAAATCTTTTTGTGGTAAACTAAATAATCCGTTCATGGAAATTTCAATAAAAAGTTTAACTCTTAAAATATTGCTTTAAAAATTCAAACTTTTAGAAAATTGCATTTAACACAGTATTGGATAAAAATGTTACCGGTCGTGTTTTTATTAAATAATTTGGAAGGGGAAAAATCAAACTGAAGCTAAATTACTACACTAAAAATTGTACTAAAAAAATTACATACAATTTAGGAAAGAAATAGAAGTTTTCTGCACACTTTACTCTAAATTGTAGAGCGACAAAACATTACTATCATATGGTGTTAAATTTTAGTTTGAATATCACAGACTAGTTTATGATATGAGGCCTTACTTTCAATGAGCTTGCACATTCGATCTTTCGTCGAAGAAACAAATGCGTAAACTGCACAGTTTATATATCCAAATTAAACCAAGCACAGTAGAGATGGCAGTTTTCAGTTCGCCACATTTTACTTGCTATTATACTCTCTTGATCCTCACACATTCTCTATCGGATTCAAATCAGGACTCTTTGAAGGCCAGTACTATATTTATTACTCCCTTTGCAGAATCAAACTTTGGATGATAAAGACACATGCACGGAAACATTGCCTGGTAGAAAAATTGCATTTATTTCTGCAAGTAATTGCACTGCAAAAGAAAATTTGTCAAATTTACCGAAAAAAGCTGTCAGCAAGGACGCCAGTTTATTTCCGTTTTTTTTTTTTTTTTTTTTTTTACAGCATTCTTCCATAAATTTTACAGATTCCCTGTTTATTTTACAGAAATCTTCTGTATGAGGGAAAAAAATACGGACTTCTGTAAAATATACGGAAATAAACTGCGCGTCCTGGCTGACAGTTTTTTTTTCTGTCAGTTTAACAGACTTTTTTTGCAGTGTGCAAATGCTTTAAATTAATGTCTTATATGATTTCATTGTGGAATCTTAAACTTGTAGGTCTAAGCGAGGTAATTCCTTCCCAAAACATTACACGTGCTCCTGTACGAGGCTGTTTAAAAAAGCATTTTTGGTTTTGTGTAACTATTACGAAAGTTGTTCTGTAATGTCCATTTGGTCCATGCAAATTGATTTTTTTTTAATCAGAAAAAATAACTCTTAACCATGTTTCGTCTTTTGCTCACATTTGTTTACCCAACTCTTTAAGCTGGAATTACTTAAAATTTTGTCAATTTGGCTGACCTTTTGCACATTGCATATTTAATATGCTCATTGCTCAAAAGCACTCGTCACGCTTAATTCTAATATTATTTTTATTTTCTCTACAGAAAAAATTTTCATTCAAAGCAAGCCTGTAAATGAGAAGTTTTGTTCTTCTTGATAATTTATGCTGATGTCCATTGCATCTTTTTCCTCTGGAGCATTTTTAGAGATGACTACGAGGCGAGCAAAAAAGAGCTCTCTCGTCACTCAAAATTCCCAATTATAATGAAAAGTAGGTCAGTCTCGTCTCGCACAGCAGTTGCAAATCTCTGTTCCTTCTCTAAATCAGGGTGATCGGTTTGAAAAAGTACCCGATGGTTTTTCTTACTTACCCTAAAATCTGACGGATGTGGCAACTATTCTAACACTGAAGTATAATTTTTTAAACCTCCTTTAAGCGTGGGAGACAATTTACTACACTGTTAGACTGTCCCAACTTTGTGAAGTAAAACAGTAATGGAGATGCACAATTTTACTTAATCCTATGATAATTTTATTTTTAAAAAACATAATTTAATTCAATTTTTTTTTTACATTATCATTCTTTACAGGAAATGTTAAAATGTTTTGCACCATTTTGAACTCAAATAAGAAAACAATTAGGTTTTCCGGAGAATTCCTGCAAGCATCGATGAATTAAAACAAACCATAACTGTAGAAAGCTCATTAATAACACCACAATGTTGAAAAGCGTGAAGGAAACTTGGTTCGGCGTGTTCATGTTTACATTAAAAATGATGGAGATTTTCAACATTTGCTGTAAGGAATAATAATGTAAAAAATTTTAATTAAATTATGTTCCCCAAAAATAAAATTATCACCGGATTAAATAACACTGTGCGTCTCCATTTCTGTTTTACCTCACAAATAAAGTTGTAACAGTCGAACAGTGTTAGGAATTGTCTCCCACACTTAACCCTTTGAGGTGCAACCCTTTCCCAATGCTGAAAAAAGGGCATTTTTTGTTTTCGTTTAAAATATACTAAGATCGTAAATGTTCATTTTTTCAAATTAATAAAAGCTTTAATTACATGAACAATTAATGATTTAAATTAGATCCAGGCGATTAGGGATGGATGCGAGACGAGACGGAGATTTGCAAATTTTATAGGAGACGAGACAGACATTTTTATCATTAATATATAGTAATTTTGCGAGTCGAGACAAAGATTTGCAACTTTTTTCAGGCCTATTTTCCCTTCTCGCGTTCATCCCTACAAGCGATATTTTCAGAGGTACGGTAACATTTTGTCTAGCTCTGCAATAAACATATATATTTAACTTAATTTTTCGATCATGATTACTACTTGTACTCTTGTAGAAATTCTTTTTTATGTGACTAATATAATGTGAGTGACTATACAGGGTAGTCCTAAACTATATATCAAAAATGTAAAGGCGGTAGAGGAGACCAAGACGGGTCAGAATAACATAGCTATGTGATTTCGGAAATGTCGCCTTCATGTACCTGTTAATAATCACTCATAATCACTTTGAAAGAAGTGTTGAAGTAACAGTGAACTTCCCGACTATTGTTTGCCAAAAACGAATGCATTTCTAACTAGGGATGGACGCGAGACGATAGAGATTTACAGCTTTTTTTGCGGGACGAGACAAACATTTTTAACATTATGATATAGGGATTTTGCGAGACGAGACAAAGCTTTATGGCTGTTTTGCGAGGAGCCTATTTTTGGTCTCTTGTCCATCCCTACTTCTTACAGATAGCACTTAAATAAAACGGATAGTTTAGAAATTCTATTTCGTTTCACTGATGAAGTATCGGAGAAAAGCTCATTGTTTATGAAACTTGATTATGAATTTCGACCAACAGTTCTTCCTAAGTTATTATTAACAGGCACATGAAGACTACATTTCCGACTTCATATTGCTATGTCATTCTGAACCATCTTGGTACCCTCTACCACACTTTATATTTTTGACATATAGTTTAGGACCACCTTGTATAGTATAGTATATGCAGTTAAATTTAAAATACCACAATATCCACAAGCATTCCACAATCCTCCAAGCGCATCTTACGTGCTTAAGGCCTTTACCACCCACATATAAATATTCCCAAAACACATAAGATACTGAAAAACATTCGATTAAACCACCCACTATCGAATGAATATCTTCCATGGACATTCGGTTTCTAATCAATCGTCTGCAGGAGATCAGCGTGACGTTAATCCGACCACAATTTTACGGATCGGTCGCATTCCTCCACCACCAACACTCATAAATCAGGGGTGGAGAGGGACTCCATTTTTTAAAGGGGAGGCGCGGGTATCCCATCAACTCTTTGCACAGCTGTTTACATAAATAAGGTCCCTTTCTTTTCCGCACCTATCCCAAATGTCCAGGTGGTTTCGTCACACAAGTCACTAAAGCTGTTTATTTGCTGCCGTGGTTACAGAAGATTCTGAGACGATCCATTCCAATGTGATATTCGCGACTTTTAAGTTCTGAGTTTGTGCTAAGTAATTTAGATCGCACTACCAATGATTATTAGCGCAGGAAAAGAGCAGAAATTTCTGTGGAAGATGTTTCACCAAAGCTACTGGTTGAACAATGCATGCCACATGCAGCTCGAATAATTTTGAAGATTACGTCACGCATTAAAAAGTATTCAGAAGCTGTATGCGCTCAAATGGCTTATGACAGTTAATCGCTTCGATCGTACTGAAACTAAATTTATGTTTTAGTTTAAATGTTGTCACAATATATATTTTTTCGACCATAGGGAATTCTATCATATTCTACCTATTTTTCAAACAGACATTTTCAAAATATTAAAGATATGCAAAACAGTGAATAAGAAGAATCGAATTCGTTACATAACAAAAACAAATCATTATGAGAGAAATAGTTATGCAAACGACGTACTATATACAATGAATTCCTGATGCTGAAAGCAACTATACCTTTCAGCATTATTTGAGTGGTTAAAATACTTTGTCAAGCTTATCGCCTCGTTTCCTGGAACTTTTGTGATCCATTGCTGATAATCAATTGATATTTTTATGAGAGAACTCCTTTAAGGAAACTACGTTACTCTTAAAGAAATTGGGTGGGTGAGTGGTGGTGGGATGGGGTGGGGGGGTTGAATAACCTACCACTGTTGCATCCACTATAGCAAAGAGTCAAAAATATATTGGATCGACACGAAAGCAATTTCAGTTTTTTAATGCGAATTGTTTTACAGGAAGATGCACTTTAATAAATTATTTATTCATCATTTCTGTTCAATATTCTTTTGCTTTATTTATTTCTGCATCTTTATGCTTCCCTGTTCTGGTCCTTCTTAATTAAAACTGATAAAAATGCGATTTTAAATGCTCATCGACTGTGAAATCTAAAATAGAGCATGCTATTGACTAGAATTTTAGCCTCGAAACTCTAGTCATCTCACAACATTTGAAAGGCTTTTTGAAAATGGGTTGAGAAAAATTAAACGCTGAAAAATAGAGACAGCTTTAGAATATTGAAGTGAAGATTGTTGTATGAAATGGAAAATTTTAAGTACATTTGAAGTACCCATTTATAATTATTACTTTTTAAGAACAGATTTTGAAAATATTTATTTAGTGATCAATTTTATTACAAAAAAGTTTCAAAAGATACAGATATTTTTTTCTAATATATTTTCATCTATACATAAAGTGTCTTTCATTAAGAACGATACTTTTAAAACTGTAATGAGTTTTTAATATACTTTTCTGTGTGCTTCCAGGTATGGAAAGAGCCAATAATTTGCTGTTTCATCATGCAACGACTCTCGATTCCTGGACTTCTATAAATCATTTTAAAAAATTGCCGCAGCTGAGTTGCACATGATCGTCGTCTGTTCAACAGAGAATTTAGTCGTCATCACCATTTCTCTAGTCTATACGCTCACAGTGGTCTAGTTTGTCACAAGCTCTAAAGATTCCAAAGCCGTGGTAGATAGTTGAACGATATTTTGTTCTGAACATAACTACAGTGTCTAAGTTTGTCCAGAACATAACTACAATGTCTATTACATTTATACATTTTTATTTTCCCTATTTAGCTACAAAAAGAACCCATTATAATGCAAAATAAAGCACACTTTAGTTCGACAGCTTAAGGGTTTGAGTATCTCTTAAATAAAGACATTATATAAGATCAACTTAAAAAATCGGGAATTTTTCGTTATTTTAATACAAATTAAAATAATGAAAATTTTTAAACAATCCTGTTAAAATTTGTGTACCAGTAAAAATTATTATTTTCTTTCATTCATTCAAAGTCAATACATTTTTATATTTTTGTTTTCCATATTTAGCTACAAAAACAACCCATTAAAATGCTAATGGTTTCTGTGGGAGAAGCTTTTTAATGTGTATCTAATTTCATATATAATATTTTTCTAAATAAATCATAAAATCTAAAATAAACTTTATGGAAATAGGGTTTTTTTTTGTAAAAATATGCAGTTTCGCAAGGAATAAGCTTAAAAATTATTTAAGACGAGCACAAGTTAGTGATGTATATACCAATTATTTTGTATTGAGTCTAATAAATGACATACATTTAGACATTAAGTATTTTATATCGCTACATTTTTTAATGATTGATACATTCGTCATTCTAAACAATTTCATCTTAAGCAAAAGGATACCATTTTTTTAAGCCCACTGTCGTCTTAAGGACTTTATTTTTGTTGTCAGTTGGTGCTTTGAATGTAAATAATAAATGCCCACGTGCCGGCCTCAACGCTGTGCAAACAATCTCCAGGGGGTCAAAGCATGGATTATACTCACAAGAATATTAGAGGATCATGCATTAACGTACGATCTATAGGAGCGAGTCAAGTCTTTGGATCAAAATTAATATCACCCAGGTGGGCAAGGAATGATGGAGACCTCTCTTCATTTCTCGAACCTAGATTCCACAGTGAAGTAAACAACATTACAAATCCATCTTGCAATCATTTATTGCTCTGGGCACAGGCTGCCCTAACTGTCGTGGGGAGAGGCGAGAGTAAGCCATACCACATATGAAATTTAGTTGCTTTAATAAGAGTGCATTTTGTTTGTATCATTGCACTGTAGAAGCAAAAGTATTTTAACAGGATAGCTCTGCTCCAATGTAAATAAAGTTCCTTCGTTCATACTTCGCTCTTTGCTTAGCAGAAATCCAAGGACGGATTAAAGGGAAGAAAAAAGAAATTAATGTAAAAGATCCTATTTTACTTACATAAAATGGATGTATATGTTAATCTTCTAACTAACCGCCCCCACCGACAAACTTACAATAATCCGCCACTGCAGAAATCCCACTATTATATTCCATGGAATAATGGCAGATCCAAGGGAGGGGCTAAGGATTTCAGGTCTCGCCCCCTCAAAAAATATACTGCTGAAGGGTAATATTTTGCTGCAGTTTGTTTAGGTCAAATAAGCACTGTCCTTTCCAAACAGTAGTTATGTGTCCACTTACTGCTACTGAATATCAAATTATTTATTTTATTATTATTCTCTTTTTCTTACGTATACTTTTAGCAGCTATTCATGAATCTGATATCCTCTTATTTAAACCACTGATCCACTACACAGTCAATATTTTATGACATAGAAACGATTGGGGGAGAGGATAAGACCGTTCCATATTGATATGTTATATTAAAAGAAAAGAATATAAAAAGAGAAATAAAAATAATTGTAAAATCGAAAATTTGAAAAAAATCATTAAAAGAATTTTTCAACTGTTGCAAACTAATGCAGACCATCTCAAAAAAAAAGTGTGTGCGTGTAATCGTTACGTGCGATTGAAGTAAAACTTCTTTGACGTTTACGACACTTATCAGTGAAATGATTAAATTTTAACTTAAAATAAATATCATATTATAATTTAATTATATTTAATATTCATGTACTTTACAAAGATTATATAAATGTTATATTCATATTATTCATTGGAAATAGGTACTTGAATGTCATCGTAATTTTTTATGTATGAAATTATAAGTTTGTGGTAACTATAATGGGAAACATAAATTTTACTCTCTAAATTTGCTAATTTTCTTGAAAATACAGCATCCGTCGTTGTACCGAAACGCGTTGTTGATTGAAGTCGAGAATTCGATCTAGGGATGGACGCGAGACGTGCGAGACGAGAATCGGGGCTGTCTCGTCTCGTCTCGCAGTGGTAAACCTCTGTCTCATCTCGCGTCTCGTCTCGTCTCGCAAACACTGTGTCTCGTCTCGCGTCTCGCAAAGAAATTGCTGTCTCGTCTCGCGCGAGACGCGAGACGTCTCGCGAGTCTCGCAAAATTAAGGACTGCGATTTCGTTACCATTTTATACTAACTTATTATTGGGATTTTACTGAAAATTAATATTAATAATAACAATTACTTACATATAGCCACATTAGTAGATATATTAATAACTATATCAGCATATATCGGCATTTGAAGTAAAATAAATTAAGATTTAATCCGTATATATAATGTCACACCGAAAATATAGTATTTATTTTTATTTACTAGCTGCGTGCCCGTTCTTCGCACTGTAGTAAACGAAAATTTTCCTAACATGAGTAATTTCAATTAATTCCAGTGATGTGGAATCTAAAATAAAAGCAAAATTATTTGACTCTTGATGTAAAGTTTGCGTCATGAGTATTAACCTGGCATCATTGCAATATAATGACTCAAAAAACTACGTCAGTGTCATTCGCGATCAGAAAAGTGAAAAGCTTAGCGGTTTGCAGAGAACTCCCGACTTTCAAAATGTGTTATTTCTACATCATACTGTAGTTCTACATCATACTGTTCAAGTTGTAGCATTAAATACCTCAGACACTACATGAAATGGACAACCGTTTGTTTTAAAATAGCTGCGCACCCGCTCTTCATACGAGAAGTAGCGAATATTTTACTAAAATCATATCTGCATGAGACAAAACAGATTTTTTTTTTTTTTAAGTTCAAGTAATCTCCTCTGTTGAAATTACTGCGGGATATATTAACACAAATTAGAATTACTTATCGTTCAGTTGGTTGTAAGATAACCCTTGAAAAATTATAAACAGAACACTTTTAGTCTTTATTAAATCTCTACTATTTACTTTAACGTCAATTTCAAGTCTCTAAAATATGTGTAATTTTTATATTAATGAAAACAAGATTATATTAACGATAATTATAATTATTTGCCTAATATTTCCAATAACATTACCGTATGTGCATCTTTAGATTTCATTATAGTATCTCAGTTGGTTAATAGACGTCTTATTTTTTGTTTATATTTTAAATTACTGAACAGTTAATTTGTTGACGACTATCCGTTTGTACTTTTCCACAATAATGTTTAGCGATAGTACTACAGTCGTTATGGTCGCCCTGTTTACAGAAAAATTAAACCATAATCCCCCTAATGTATATCCAGTGTGGATTTTTTTTAAAAATGAAAAGACATCTAACAGGCGAAGATAATTTTAGAATAGGAACCCAACTGCAAGATAAAATGATGGGGAGAAAAAAAATTTATAAAAGTTTTGCAAGCCGAAGGAAGGGAAAACATGATAATATAAACGAAAAGAGAAATAGCTTTTAAAAAAATTGCTTGCATTTCTTTCCGTCCGATATTAATATATAATAATAAAAAATGTCATTTTAATCTCTTTAAAATAGGCCAACAATAGGGATTTAACCGCCCCTAGAAAGTTGTTACCAGGGTAGGCGTCCCCCCCCCACCCCTACGCACGCCGCAACGTGCGGGAAAGTTTGAGGATAATATCGGTACAAGGATATTTCAACCAAGGATATTCAACCATATTTCAACCTACTCAGACTAAGCATCAATGCGAATGCAAGTTGCTCTACTTCTAATCTCTGATATACCCGAAACCCGATTATCACAGGGGCAAGGGGGGGCGGTAGTCCGGTGCCCCTGAAGAAAAGGGGGGCCCATAAATATCCCGATTATCTAAATTATAAATTCATATGTACTGAAATAGTAATTGTGGGGAAAATCTGAATTTCCTCTATAATATAGGTATTACCTAATTGTCTATCACCAGATCAAGTTAGAGATATTTTTTTGGGGTGATAAATACGATTTGATTAAAGTACAAAAACTACAGTTAACTGAAATGCAATTTTCGAGTACAATAGAGGTCAAAACTGGGTTAAAATTCTTAAAAAGGGGGCCTCAGTAAAGGGGCTTAATGCGTAAAAAAGGGGATTGTAAGGGGGGGCCCAAACTTAATGCCCCGGGCCCCGTCTAAAAGTGGTCAGATTTGAACATACCGTATATCGCCTTTCCTATTTACTTATTATGTTTCTTCCAACTCTTCTCTGTTTTCTTTTTTTTCCGCCTCTTTCTTTATCCTCTCCTTTGTGTGTTTTGTATATCTCTCGTCTGTTCTAATTTTAAATGTTACGTGTTTGTGCGTATTGTAGAGTGCTGATAGTATACCAGGACCGAAAACGAAGGAGACGCAAGTTAAACGGTAGAGGCTTCAGGCAAATTGTTTCTTTTCAGATCGTATTTATGCGAGACGGAAAAAAAATGCGAGAATTCTCGCGGGAGACAAGACTCTGTCTCGTCTCGCGTCTCGTCCCGCAAAATATTTTCTTTCTCGTCTCACGTCTCGTCTCGCAAAAAAATTCCTGTCTCATCTCGCGTCTCGTCTCGCGAGACAATGCGAGAATTCTCGCGTCCATCCCTAATTGCATCCAGGGTCCGTTTCTTTGTGCTTTTCCAAAACCATGTATATTATTCATCTAAAAATAAGGATTATCGAGAACCTCCTGTGAGGTTGAGATTACATGTAAAATATTGTGTTGGATGTACCTTCACAACGCTTATTTATATGTAAAATAAAGATTGATGTCTCAGAGATACGGCACTTGACTGTTTTTCTCGCCTTTTCTTTTCCTAACAGGTTCTGCGTACTTTTACAGGATGAAGTCGGCGAAAGCAGCAGAGTGGACGAAAAGTAGGTTTTTCTGTGGTTCTTCTTTTTCAGGTCAGCGTGGAGTATATTACATATACCTCACTTCCTTTACTGAGCGTTAGTTCCGTCAGAAAAAAAAATCTGAGTTACTCCCTAATTGCGCCTAAAGAAGTTTTACTGTAAAAAGAAAAAAAATATTCGAGTGTAAGCGAAATTTTCTATTTTTGGCTTTGCGAGTAGTTAATTAGTTCTTGGAAAACACGACAGAAATATGAACAATTGTAAGTATACATATAATCGTATTCATATTTTATGATAAATAATTTTTAATGTATGAAACCAACGTAAGAAGTTCAACTTTTACGCGAGTACTTTTTTGAGAGGGTGTAAATAGAGGCATCATTTTTAATAAGATTAATATCAAATCGATAGCTTATACCAGTGGTGCCGAATCTTCTGGGGAGGGAATGCCCAACCTTTTGGGGAAATTTTTTGGGAAGCCACGTAATAATAATAATAATAAGTATTGTATTTTAACAGCGGTGATTTATTTTATACAGCAAATAACTTTTTAGACAATTCATGCGCGAATTGATAAAATGAGCCACATCGAAAGTTGCTCGCCAGCCACATGTGACTTGCGAACTAACAGGTTGGGCATCCCTGACGCATACCATCGAACGCAATCCAATATGATCAGAGATGCTTACAGGATTCAGTTGAAAAAAAAAAGTTTATCTTCAACTAGAAATAAAATCCATTGTGTCTGTTTTTGTTTATAAGTTAGCTTATAAAGTTTTCTTAAACAGAGATTGCTTAAAAAAGATCAAAGTTAACAGTGGTTAATGAAGTAATCATCAAACCAAAATCTTTTGCGTGATAAAAAAAGCTGAAATAACAGGAATAGCTAACTATAAAAACTCACCGTGAGGAATAATTTAAAAAGGTTAAGAGCTATTTGAGGTCTAACAAGCAGGCCTTTCGACAGTTTCGGTGTGAATTCAGACAAACGGGTGTGGGGGGGGGGGGAGATAAGCGCCGTGAACTTATACTATTTATAAACTGGCAGAAACTCTTATTAATAGTTTGGGCTAACGCCACTTAGTGGCAAAAAAAAAAGAATGAAAACCAATCAATTAAAAAAGATGGCCTTGCTAAAGATGACATGGTTAAAGACGTCACTATAGTCTCTCGGATGTTTCACGCAAAAGTGAAGTTTTCTTAATAACTGGGATTTTTTTCATCGCAGTTCAATATGCAATTCTATTCTGTTTCTTCGTCAATTCGCAGTAAAATATATTAATTTTGATTTTTTAAAAATTTCATTTACATGAGCTCTTTAACGCTGGGTGTCCTCACCATGAAGACACAAATCTCTGGCGTTCTGACTGTTGCCAATCACGAAGAATAAATTTGATTTCTATAAAAATACTTGAAGGTGACATAGTTACATGCGAATCCTTTACATTTTAGCACATCATTTCCCGTAAAAATTGTCGATTGTTTAGTAAAATTGTCAGGATTATTTTTAACAGCACCGGCATCTGCTGAAAACTGTAGAACACGATGGAAGTACATTGATGCAGAAGAACAACTGGATAGAGACTGCCCAATGCTGGAAAAAGGGGAGCCGTTGCCATCGCTCGGTTTAACTACCAGCAAGATGGCGGTTGATCGAAACGTGCACCGCGTGGCACAGATCTAGAGATCATTTTTTGACACAGCCCGTTCTGTGCGCGCACAACGACTGCCCCTTTTTTTCAGCACAAGGAAATGGTTGCGCTTCAAAGGGTTAAATACTTCAAAATCGAATCGCAGGTTTCGCTACTTTCGACTTTCTGTTCCGCGAAGGAAATCTCTTACGTAATCCCGTTTGTATATAAAATGTATCTTCCCCCGCCACAACAACAAAATTGTTATACGAAATCTATGCGACCACTGACCTAATCCCTCTCTCTCGAGTCTCTCTCACTCTCGTCGCGGTACGTGACCGACGGCGGGGGGTCGCTGCGATCCACGTGACCAAGAGAAGAGAAAGAGAGTGAGAGAAAAGAGATGTTCATGCTGAACGTGCCGTTCTCGGTTTTGCCGGCGGAATCACCAGAACGTGCTCCTACGTCATCTTCCCGCATCTCCAGCGTGTTTCCCAAACGAACCCTTTATCACGTCTCTGGAAGGACACATTTCACGGCCAAGGTTAGGGGGGGGAAACGCAACACGCCCGCTTGTTTTACTCTCGGAGGTTGTGTACGCTCGTTTTTGTTTTAGATGCGCCTCTAGTAGAGCAAACAAACCTAAAAGTCTGCCGAGCTGTCAGAGACCATTAAACCCCACCCACGTCACAGGAAAGACTCAGCGGAGGAGACTACCTTTCTCTGACCAGTGTTACTTCCGAGCAGATCTTCAAATGCTCGGCTCGGGCCCAGAGTCTTTTTTTTTTTAATGACGCATCTCTAATAATATGTTTCTCCATACTTTCTCTTACTTTCACTTGAAACTTTTCAGAATATCTCATGGCCTTTAGATATCTTAATCCTCTCTCATCAAATGCAAGTTTAATTCCGCTCGCTGGTCTTCCATTTTCACAGCAGTACTCTTCACAATTTTTGCTAGCCCTATTGTTCAAATAAAATACAGTCAACTCCGGTTATAGTGAACCTCTGGGGACCATCAAATATCGTCCTCTATATCCGAAGTTCACTAAAACCGAAGTGTTCCTATGGTGAACAGATATACTGTATGTGAATCGGGACTAATGATTTGCGTTCACTATCGCCGAAAGTTCACTATATCCGGAGTTGACTGTACTTCTCAATTTCAAAGTGTGAAAGTAGTTTTTAGATCAAAACAGAAATCATCAGTGCTTAAACTTTGGCAGGAGAGAATTATTATCCCCACTCGGCGGATGCATCTCTCCTGCCAAAGTTTAGAAGAGAGCCAAAGAGATAAAAATGCATATCCCAAACCGGCTGATATGCATTTTTATTCGTCCCAAAAATTATAGAAAATCTCCTCCATCCCCCCATAGAAATTTATATCTTTTCTTTATAAACCGCTGTCCCTTTTCACAATTTTTAATAAAAATATAGACGAAATATCTTCTTCTGTAAATGTCATAAGCAAGGAAGTTCTCAGCACTCTATAATAAACTGTCCCCTCACCATTAATCATCACGTATTTTAAAAAAATCATATATTAAAAAAAATCATCTTGGACTGCATGTATTCTTAAGAACGTCACTTTTTTATCCAAAGTCATATATTGTATTAACGATTTATCCAAATACAAATCTTTACCTTCGTCTACCTCTTTATTTGACATGAATCATTTCTTCAGACATCTTATAGTAACACAACAGGAAGAAAAAGAAAGAGAGAGAAAAGCAAAATTTATGAAAAAAAAGTTATCTAAATACTTTTTCTCTAATATAATCAGTACACTTAACTCTTTATATCGATACCAAAGAATATGTATCCGCATTATTAATGTACTATTTACGATTACTTATTCAATTTATATACTATGCCTGTAAAACAGGTTTACTTACAATACCTTTTACGCTGGCAAATACGAACAGCGGCTTGTTTTGACTTGTTTACAAAGGAAACAAAATGTAATTTAAAAAACATATGAATTATTTAAAACCATGTTTCATTCATTCACGTCGCAAAATCATCTCCAAATATGTTAATTAATTTAGCGCGCAATGATAAAAACTGAATCGTGTAAAAGCCGAAAATATCTTTAGATGCCAGAATTAGAGAAAACTAAAGGAAATACTAATAAGTCAATAAATGTTTAGCCTGTCCTTTTTTCTTATTTCTTTTTCCTAGCAGTCGTCAAATTCTGAAGACGAGCATATTTTATCTCAAGATCTGAGTAACCTTCAAGAGATTTGCTCACAATGAAGCAAAATTCATGTTTGAAAAACAGTATTTAATATCCATCTTGAACATTTCCTTTTTCTGTCGATAAAAATAATTTTGCAGCCGTGTCAATCGAACTTATTCCTGTCAGCTATTAAAACACTACCTTTTCATTAATTTGTGTTTATCGCTCCACTTCATAGTTATCCTTCTTCCTTCTTGGTTGTGAAACTGTGGCTAGTTTATTTCTATTTTTTTAATGAATATATTGTAGTTAAAACAACAAACATCTAGTATTTCTATAGAATTTATAATGAAATAAAGGATTACTTAACGGCATGATACACTCATTTACATTGCTTAGGGAGCACGAGTTATTGAATTAAGCACCGAAAACAAGATTCAACTAAGAGAAACACCCATACCCAAATGTTCCATACCTTCAAGTTAGTAAGCTGATAAAACAATGTTATTGACCATTCCACAACTGAGCGGTTATATGTTCAAGCAATCATCGGGTTGCAGTGAGGCATTCAAAGATAACTGCTAGGAAGAATACATGGACATAGAAGTGAGTTGGAAAGTGTTCCTAATCGGGTCAATCAGATGGATTTATCTTTTATTTACTGCTTCAAGTTCTATAAAAATGTCTTTAATTTATATTTTGACCAACTGATTTCGAGTAATGTAAGGAAGTAACATTTTTGCCAAAATATTTTATCCTTAATGAATTCTGACTTCGAAATACTTTAGAAGTTGGGTCGTTCATGCACTAAGCTAAAAAATAAAGTTTTCCGGAAATATAATATCTTTCCTTAAAACGTGGCATACATTAAAAATTCATTAGTCATTTTTAAAGAATTGTTCGTTTTACGTACCATCAGCGCTACGGGAGTTACTTTGATCCTTTGCGGGATTATCCTTTACTAGTATCCAAAGTATTGCAAGTAAACCTGTTTTACAGGCACAGTAAACAAATATATCGCGTTTACAGACGCAATTGTTTTTTATTCTTTTGCATTGTGAATGTTTAGGTGAGACTATTATGCGCAGAAATCTACTACACTTATTATACATTCTCTAATGCTAAAGTAGTTCTGGTATATACAAAATGCATTATAATAAAATTAATACTTAACCCTTTGAGGCGCAACCCTTTCCCAATGCTGAAAAAAGGGCAGCCGTTGCCATCGGCTGCCCTTTTTTCAGCTGGCTGTGCCAGCGCACAGCCAGCTACGTCTAAAAAGGGTCTCTAGATCTGTAGCACGCGATGAACATTTCGATCGTCCGCCATCTTGCTGGTAGTTAAGTGGAGCGATGGCAACGGCTGCCCTTTTTTCAGCATTGGGCAATCTATCCAGCTGTTCTCATATTCTTCCATTTTTCAGCAGATGTCAGTGCTGCTAAAAATAATCGTGACCATTTTTTTTTACGGGAAATGACGTGCTAAAAAGTAAAGGATCCTCGTGGAGCTATGTCACCCGCAATTATTTTTATGGAAAACAAATCTGTTCTTCGAGAGTGGCAACAATCAAAACGTCAGAGTTTGGTGTTCCCAGAGCGGGAACACTGCGCGTTAAAGAGTTAACCAATTGTTTCCAGATTATGTGCTGTTTATTAAACAGTCTTTTGTCAGCTGCACACACAAAAAAAGAGGCATTTCTCTTTTCGTGGTAATACTTTTATAGACATAAAATTAATAATAAGCAATTAACAGCATAAGCAGACAATTCATCATCTTGCTATGGGAGTAATCATTCAGAATGTCCGTGGGAAGGACAGAACAGACGAATCCGTTATGAGTACGAGTTCAAGGGAAGTACCACTGATAATTTTCGATATTCTATATGAAGGTCAAATACGCGACTGCGATTTTTATGAGGGGAAAATATCTTGACGATTTTTCTGCTTCAGAACGGGGATGCGACTATTATGCGAGGGCGACTATTACGTGAGTAAACACGGTGTGCTATCACTTCCTCGAAGGATTAAGAGGATATCCATATTATGTAAGTTAAGCTGTTTTATATTATATATGTATCTATAATCTAATATAAAACAGCTGTTACGAAAGGTTCATGTATTGGACTTTTGTGAAATGAAACTTGTAACATTTCTTTCTTCAATAAAGTCAACTTTGTTGCTGCATCGGTTATATATATATAAAACTAATAAGTAAAACACAAAGTATATATTGCAAATATGATATACCCCGCATGAAATAATATAATAGCAGATGCAAAAATTACCACGTGTGGGGGAGAAAAGAAAAAGATGCCGAGCCAAACAAAGTGCAATTAAACAATGTGAAAATAAAATGGAATGGAAATTATATAATCCCTGGCACCATCGTCAGGAGCCATAACCAGTAAATTATAATTAAAGACAATCAAAATAGTAGGATTTCGGTTGTGTGGCATATCAAAAGAGATATTCACTCCACACCTTTTCGGCTCTACCCTACTATAGAACAAGAATCTAAATCAAGAAAATTATAAACAGATGTATTTTGATAACAAAATAATTGAAACAAACCATTACAAACGGACATAGCAAACAGGAAGATCACTAAACATTAGTCAGCAATTTTATAAGCCTTCCAAACCCAGGAAGGAATTGTGATACACCCTGTATATACATACTGATAATAATTAGATTTATTCAAATGAATATAGAAAATTATTTTAAAAAGTGCATAACAACACTGAAGAAATAAATTTAATGAGTATAATCACTAGCTTAATGTGTTATACCTATTACTAAATGACATAATGTATTTGATTTGTAAAATATCCTTCAATGTGTTGAGAAAAAACTACTCCTAAAATATTGAAAATGTTGATTTTATTTATTTGTTTTAAGTTTAAATTATAACTCTAATGTTTCATGAATGCAGACAAAATTTCAGAGGAGAATTTTAAGAGGAATTTGATATTGAGGTGTAATTTCAGATTTTAAAAATGTATGTACTCAGAATTTAGCAAAGTGTAATGGACTTTTCTGTGCATTAAATTTTTAACGTATATAACATTACCAATGCATTTAAATGAATTCAAATATAAAAGATTTTAATACTGCTAATACTTTTTTAAATAAATTAAAATATCTCCTTATTAACTGTACTGCACATATATTTAAGAAAAATGAATGAGTTATTAAATTTTCAAAAAAATAATCTGAATTATGCAACGATTTTGTTTGCTTTTCATGATTAAGCAACTTTAGAATAGCTGTTTAAGTTGTTTTGTTAAATGCTCCGGCATTAAAGAATTTGCGGCTTAAAAAATCTTGTACAATGTAAGATTCATTTTTATTTCTAAAGTTCTTATGGCCCACATATGTGGCCAAATGGATTCTATAAAACGTTGTACTTCAAAAACCTAAGGTTAAAGCCCGATTTATTTTCCCCCTAAGATAATCACTTTTTAGCTTTAGAAATATTTCTTGCTAGCAGATACTACACATCCACATGTTTATTTGGAGACTATAAATAAGATATCAGAAATGTCTATTTTAAAGCATCAGAACTACTAATAATTTCAGCCTTTATCTAACTCTTTCAAGTTGCTTCTGTGGTATTTCCGGAAAGAGTCACTGTTTGTAAACTAATTTAATTCAATGCAACAACACACACCTCTGTTTTAAGCATTTTTTTTATATATATATATAAAATATACAAAAAGCGGCATCTTGAAACTTTAATTAATACACACACACACAAATTAATGTGTCTGCAGTTGAAAACAAACATTTCCGGAGTTGTCTAACTGTACGGTTTTTCTGTGAAGTTGGAGAATATTCTGCGTTGAAACAGTATGAGACCACAGTTTCATTCCTATCCGACCGAACCAAAGATTTCATTAATTTTAAATCTTATCTAGAAAATGCGAGTAAATAATAGTAAATTTGGATGAAGTGACGATGGAAAACATCTCATTAATCACAAAACTAATATGCCAAATAGAATTGACAACACCATTGAATTTAAAATTAATGTAGAAAATGTTAATTAAAGCTTTTTTTATTAAGTAAACATACGCCGTAATTTGTTATTATTTCGAACTGTTATTATTTTGTTATTATTTGTTATTATTTTGTTATTATTTCAAAGACGGTACATCTCACTAATGTATCAGTAGAGCATCGATTTTCATGGGGTGTGTACAGAGAAAAAAAAAAAAAAATCATGAATGCGGGTTAAAGTCAAAGTAAAGAAAATAATGTTCATTCATACACGTAAGACGCAATGTATACAGCTCACCTATAAATACTGATTTCTCTCTAACCAATTTGTACAAGTAATAAATCGAAGTTAAGAATTTAGTGATACTTTTAAAAATCAGTAATTTTATGTTACGTTTTCATTAATTTTTTTAATTAAACATCGTGTTTTGAAGATTTACAATATTTTTCTGGTCCGTTTCTGTGATTTCAGGTTTGTGTAAAAAAAAAAATTCATACAGTTTAAAATACCACTATTGCGTCAGACAAACTTGGCACTAGTGTATAGCCTCATAGCCTTATCGGACTGAAAATAATTCTCTGCCTCTTCGCCATTATTGCCATTTTGTGCATCATCACACATTTTTTTCAAATTTTTACCATACGCGCATCTTCTGCTTACACACAACTACTCTTCATCTACACATCATCATCAACCCAAGAAATCTTACCAAGAAGTTATTACAGTTTGCATGCCAACATGGATTCACGTGGTCTTCAATCTTATTTCGGCCAGGTGAAAAATTTGATAACGATGATCAAGAGAAAGCGACTTTTTAACAAACGATACCTGCGGGCTTTTGACATTTTTTAAATGCATTTACACTGCAGAAAAAAGTATGTTAAACTGACAGAAAAAAACTGTCAGGCAGAACGCCAGTTTATTTCCGTATATTTTACAGAAATCTTTCGTATTTTTTTTCCGCATACGGAAGATTTCTGTAAAATAAACTGAGAATCGTAAAATTTATGGAAAACTTCTGTAAGAAAAACGGAAATAAACTGGCGTCCTGGCTGACAAATTTTTTCTGTAAATTTGACAGATTTTTTTTTTTTTTTTTTCCGTGTAGAGCATAGGGACGAAAAAACAAAACTATTAATACGGTGAAACCATGATCGGAGACGATAGATCCTTGTTCCACTAGCTACAAATTTTTACAAATCAGTAATATGTTTCGCTCCAAATGTGCTCAAATTCGGCTTTCAATTCAACGGAAATGCTAGAATTGATCAATAATGTAAGATTTCTGTATGTACTATAGCTAACATTACGAACCGATTATTTCGTATAACGATTAAACAATCTTTACAAACTTCTTTTCAACGTGAAAACACCTTGCTCAGTCTACAATCACTCTCAAGTCAACCCATTCTCAGGTTGTCCCACAGCCATTTACTTCTTCTTTACGAACAGCATTGAACAAACAAAATGCACCCCTCCACCTTTTAGAATTCGGTCAGAAAATCCGTTTATGTACTATTTCTCTCTGTTGATCTCTGCAAGTGTCTCGGGAAGGATCGAGCCGGCATCTCCAGTTGTCCCAAAAGTCAATCCCTTTCGCCTGACCCAGCAGAGAGCCATCGACTGGAATCCCCAGAGCTTGATCCTGCTCTCCCCTTGGGATCAGCGCGGTTAAATCCCAGATCGGATGCTTCTTCTTCGCTGGAGACGGTTCGATTCTCCGGAGCGCTGGTACGCCGATGCCGAAAATCGGCGATCGAGCGCGGCATTCAAAGAGGTCGTCGGAGAGCTGAAGTATAGTAATGGCGTTATCTCAGTGGATAGCTGACTTAGGTTGTGCGTAGTTCATTTCATAGTTATTAATTGATATTAATGAGAAAGCAAATTAGTCGCATCGATTATGAAACTCTTTTTAATAGGATAAATAAATGTGCTTACAAAACTGCTGTCTGCAATTTAGGAGATATTAGCCACTAAATTTAGAGACTTTTCATTGCATTCGAAATTAATCCACAATGCATTGCATAAACGAAAAAAATGTAACGGCTTCTGTGGAAATTCAGCGATATTTGCTAAAAGAATGTTTGACATCCACTGTCCGCCAACACATTTCCCACCAAACTCAGGTATTAAGTTCAAGAGGATGATCATTGACTTCTTTAAATCTCACAAACCAATATTCTATATATAAACATTTCTCAGCAATTTCATGAGATTATCCACATTTTTTATTTATTTTATTTATTATTACTTTTTTTTAACTGTACTATCAGGATTTGCCGTCTACACCAGAGTTTCTCAAACGTTTTCTCTGGCGGAGCACCTTGTGTCAATTTGATACTAGTGAATTGGAAGCTAAAGCAACAAGATTTTTGAAAAATTCTGATCTAAATTATGTAGAACTACATAGGACTTAGCAATAAATTTGGACGGTAAGTCCTACATCAGTTAATTAATTAATCCAGTCACGTTTAATTTTACTATTAAACGAGCAAGGCACGTAGCCAGAAAAAAAATCTAGAAAAACCAAAAAGAGGAAAACGGAAAATTTCCTGTAAAAAGTTTTATTATTGACATGCAATTAATAAAAATCGGAGAATTAATAAGTTTCGGGAAGGACCCAGGTCCTTGAAGTCCACCTTTTGGCTACATCTCTGGAGCAAATATATAAAGCTTTGATATATATATAATAAAGTTTTTTTTTTATCTCCTTCTCCTCTTCTTTTCTATCTCCTTCTCTTTCACGTGAAATTCCAAAAACCGTTTTGTTTTGCTGAAAAATATTGAAAACTTACTGTTGCCTGAATTACTTTTAGAATTGGTAAAATTTCTCCATTATTTTACAAACTTACACGACTTTTGAATTGATTATTGGTTAAAGTTAATACTATGAAAATATTAACTCTACTCCTAATAATCAACACGGCACATCTAACTCCTTAAAGAACTGATAATATCCAAAACTCTTCGAAACAGAGGTGTAGCGTATAAGCCCCGCAACCCTCGAAATGGTTCCACACAAGAAGTATTCTAAAAATAAAATGAAATACTTGCAGACTTTTATTTTCACTTTTCGTATTTTTAAGGAAATTTTTTAAGGTATTTTTTGTATTCTGCTTTTTGTTTACACACAGCAGAGCATAAGAGATAAAACTGTTTTGCAACATCTTACAAAAGACTGACAGAAAAATGCACTTACAGTTATCAAAAATTTACACGGTGTGACTTGTCTTAGCGCTTATTCATTTTCCCATTGTACTCCAGATAGACCCTTACCTTAAATAACTGTATCACCATATACTTAGATAAATTATTGCTATGATACTTCAAATACCTATATGCTCCTGATAAATTAGTATTATCTAATGTATGTGAAAGTTTGTCTGTCTGTCATGCATACAAATGCAAATCCACATTGTTCGATCGATCGGCTTGAAATTTCGGACAGATTTGTAAAACCGTATGGAGAAGGCCATGGGTGACTTTATAATTTTGAAAATCTGCCACTTACCTGATTTTCAATGAATTTTCCCAATTCTCACGTTTAAAAGCTTCTCCTATTCCTCATCGTGTAAATAATGACCAATATGAGATTTCTCTTTATAGGAGACGATACAGATATTTTTATCAGTACCATACAGGGATTTTGCGAGACGAGACAAAGCTTTGCAACTGTTTTGCAAGACGAGACAGACTTGTTTTCCGGCTCGCATCCATCATTAATGCATGGGAATAGTCCCCTAATTTTTAAAATTGTTATTTATTAACCTGCGTGAACATGAATTACTAGATTGAGCCTCTTTGTTTTTTTATTTATTTTTTTTTTCCAAAAGTTGTACTTCACTTACAAATTTCAAGTGAAATTACAAATTGCCTTACGTAATTATTTTAAAACAAGCGTAGATAACTGTTTTTTTTTTTTTTTACCGTGCCTAACGTTTGCCAAAGTTTACAAATTTTGGCGATTATATTGCCCAGTTTTATGAAAAATGGCTAATACAGCAATTTACGTGCAACAAAATATCAATTTGGAGTATTTAAATATGGAACATTCTTTCTGACCTAAACTAAAGCTTAAAAATGAACTTTTCGAAACTTCACAACATTTCCCATAAGGACTGTCCAACCCCCTACGAAGTGATGACAACACAAGCACCGACTCTTTATTTCTATAAATCTTGCTGGTGCCCACTTAATCGTTGTTTTAGTTTTTTAATGATATATAACGGCTAGAAAAAATTATTTCATCTAAACGTTCAATAAAAGGTTTTGTGTGTTTAAATAAAATAAAGAAAGCGGTTCCCCCGTACGAAGAACGGGTCATTTGCTAGTTCCTGATAAAAGTGTGCTCAGCGAATAACAAGACACTTCATTTGTGCAATACAGTAATTTTATATATTTAAGTAATCGTGCATTTTAGATAAATTTACATTCATAAATATAGCATTTATTTAATTTTTTTTATTTAAATCCTTACAATTACTAATATTCAGAATAGTGTATCATAAATGCAAGGGATGGTATTAAAATCTGGTAATTACATAAACAATTCAAGGGGAGGGGAGCCGAGAAATTTTTGCGGGGGGGGGGTTGCTCTTTTGGTACGCCACTGCCTCGAAAATAAAAAAGGATACTCCATATATGAATTTTATTTTGGAAAGAGTAAATGAGGAGCAATAAAATAAAATATAATAAAAATGTTTACTTGGAAGACTATATTTACTCCTTTGGAATTTGAATGCATTTCCAATTGCAGCAAAAAAATAGCCAAATATAAACAGTTTATACGAAATAGTTTATATAATTGCTAACGTGGGAAAGAGCAACTATTGAGCGACGGACAAAATAATGGTTAAAGGCCAATAGTTTTACTCACACTGAATGTCAAATAAGCGGAGAGAATTCAGAAGGAAAATCAGAGTTGCAAAGCGATTATGTCATCAGATAACCACACCTCTTGGAGATGGAACTAGATAATTTTTGATTTATATAGGAATCGGAGCGAGAGCATCGTGTAATTTTTTTGAACTTTTGACCATTAAATAATGTAAAAAGTAATCTTTTTTACATATCGTCGTTGTCAAACTAATATCTGCTATGTGCAAAAAGTTTATTTATTATTACCAGTTTTTATTAGCAGTTATTATTTGACAATATTTATTCTGGCTAATTCACATGGCATTTTTTTAAGCGATCACCAGTTCACTATGATTCCAAGGCGCGATCTTTCCTGTACGTTATTATTATTTTTTTTTATAAAGTCAGCATTAATGATATTATTGATTGCGTTGAAATTCATAATTGTATTCTGCTTTTTGTGCCGGGCCGAAGTCTTCGTGAGCGGCATTCATTTGTAAATGTATATAAGAAATTTAATTAGATAAGTAATTTCTCTTTGTACAAATTCTATTAAATTTTTAACCATCTTTCTGAGGAGCTTCATATTTTTAATATGCTTTTATTGTTTTTAAAGCTAATTGTTTGCAACTTGTGTATTAGTAATTCATGTGTTGTTTTGTGTATTGTATATGCGTATATATTGTTTATGCAGCTTTGTGTGTTTGTTTTGTCTGTGTGTTTTAATTTGTATCTTACATGCAAGCTGTAAATGGACTTTTCCGCAGTGTGCATTTTAAATAAATAAATAATGCTTAGAGTCACATAGACGATGAGGCGATATTTCGGTTTTTATTTGAGGGTGCGAAGTTTGAAAATCCAGAATATGGAATAATAAAATGTTTGCTAAATTTGGTTGTGCGAAAGCGCCCCCTATTGGCCGCCCCTGCATAGAAGTCTTTTTATACAAAAGTTTGGTTAGTAAACTAGTCATATAGTCAAAATGTCGAAATCTCCAAAAAATGCGCATTGCAGATATATTCATTTGGCAACGATGATATGTTTTACATGGATAGTACTGAATATTAAGCTTTCACCTTTTATCTAAAATGCAGATTGCATATATTTTGACCGATTTTAAAATTAATGATGACTTGGATGAAATTTAAATTTTTAATAGAATTTTTTTGCGGAAACTTGCAGCCGAAATGTGGTTACATTTTTTTCTTTCTTTTTGTAAATAAAAGTGGTTAGACACAGTAATACACCCTAAAATTAAAACTACCAAAGAATATTCACTCTAGGACATTGAGATATTAATATCACAAGTAGCACATTAAAAATTGTACGAGATATTCAATTTTTTTTCTCTTTTGAATAAATCGGTATGTGTAGAATACTATCATCTACTTACTTATCCTAAAAGCCAGTAGTTGTTGGATTCATAATAATATACGCAAACTAAAATTTTGTTTCGATCCAATAAACTTTTTTCAAAATTAGTTCCTCCCCACAAAAATTTCTTTTGATCCACCACTGCCCACATAGCAGCTCGCTAAAACAGTAATCAAGTAAATGGCTCGTTACTGAAAAGTGGCTTCCAAAGGCACTGCCATTTTTAACGTCTTGGGTGTTAAAGTTTTCCGTCCCTTCATAGGGGAAATGTTGGCCGATGCCTAGTCAGCAAATGCGCGCCCGTTGTTTAACCCTTTAACGCGAGTGTTCCCCGCTCTGGGAACACCAAACTCTGACGTTTTGACTGTTGCCAGTCACGAAGAACAGATTTGTTTTCCATAAAAATAATTGCGGGTGACATAGCTCCACGAGAATCCTTTACTTTTTAGCACGTCATTTCCCGTAAAAAAAATTTTACGATTATTTATAACGGCTCTGACATCTGCTGAAAAATGGAAGAATGCGAGAACAGCCGGATAGATTGCCCAATGCTGAAAAAAAGGGCAGCCGTTTCCATCGCTCGACTTAACTACCAGCAAGATAGCGGACGATTGAAACGTTCATCGCGTGCTACAGATCTAGAGACCCTTTTCTTGACGCGCACAGCCAGCTGCGTAAAAAAAAGGGTCTCTAGATCTGTGGCACGCGATGAACGTTTCAATCGTCCGCCATCTTGCTGGTAGTTAAGTCGAGCGATGGCAACGGCTGCCCTTTTTTCTGCATTGGGAAAGGGTTGCGCCTCAAAGGGTTAAAAAAAAATCTCACTTTTATAGTTTTACATACATAAATTTAGGGTTCAACTTGAGTAGGAGATATTGAAAAAAAGTTTCGCCGCCTCCTGGAGCCAACTTTTCGAAAACCATAATTTGGTGAAATGTTGAACCATATTTATAACAGTGTATCTGCTTTGTTGGAAAACATGAAGGCAAACGATAAGACATTCTTATAAGACTGTTGCCTTCATTTTTTAGTCTACCTTATTAGCCGAACACGGGAAAATAAACAAACTGAAATTCAGTGTGCGTAACGTGTGGGAATCATAACCAACTGGTTCTGGGCGATTGCCACCCGTCACCTCGACTCGCTTGTCAAAGATGGCCATTGCATGACTTCAATCCATTTTTCACAATCCGTCAACGTCACTTTTTTTTTTCTCCCCAAGTCGTATTCTCGCGCTCGAACCGGAAACTCTGTGGAGGGGGGCGCGACAAAGGAAAAGGAACGTTGAGCAATCAAATCTTTGAATCTTGCAATATTTGAGGTGTAATTTTTATTCAGTCTAAACTAGCTATACGGATTTCTCCTGTTTTTTTTTTTTTTCCTTTATCATCTCATGCATACTAAATTCGGATTAATATGTTAGTGCTCAAAATATAAATTTTATGTTAGGAAGATTTCTGTTCCATTTGGTGTAATTAATACACAATTAAAATATGCATTTGGTTGTCAGAATTTAATACCCCATCCTATCCTGAATTCATAAACAGAAGCTAAGGGATCAAGATAATCATAGATCTTAATTGAAAATCTTCTATCATATGGACTAGCATTTTTAGCAGTTTACAGTATACGTTTAATAAAAATAGCTGCTTATAAAATTTGTGGCACTTCAGTTGATAAGCAAAATGTTTATTGGTTCTTTCCCCGCTTTTTTTTCCCCTCATTTGTAAATAATTGACAAGCACATAATTTAAAAGCATTTGTGAGATGCATGGTATTGGAAATCTTTCTTATGAGATTCAAAATATCAAATATTAATTGTGATATCAAGAAAAATTTCTCGTTAATTATAATTACGAAAAATTATTTCAGTTCAAAATTTTAAAATATATCAGATATACAGTGTTTACTCGCATAATAGTCGCACGCCCCGTTGTGAAGCAGAAAGAATAGCTTTAGAATTACAATATTGCATAGTAGATTTTCCCCGCATAATAGTCGCACCTAGACTTTCACAATGAAAAAAAAGTGCGACTATTACGCAAGTAAGCACGTTATTTAAAATGAGCCACATTTAAATTACATAAACAGTCACTCAGTGGCACAACCGTTCATGTGGGGCCAGCGACTGCGATACTCTGCCACGGCTTCGCGACATCATGGGCCCTATAGGGTACAGAAGCGTATGCTCTAGCCTGACAGACAGCCTGAAGCGCGGCTCCTGTTGTTTAATTCCAAGTGTAATTCTCATTTTATAGATCCATTTATAAGGAATGATCCATTCATAAGGACCCCAAAATTGTAGTAATTTCATTAATTGCAAAGAAATTGAGAATATTAATTGTGTATCATCTGTGTTAATGAAAATCTTTATCAGTTTTCTTAATCGTGCTCTATATCGTGATGCTGACTTTGACGAAATCTGTTCGCCGAAGGGAATTCACAAATACAACACCGACGTCACCCTGTTTTAAAAACTTTTAAATCAGTTATTTATTTTTTAAATCACCAGAAGCCTTACTGTTATCTATAACCACATTACTCACGATTTATTAAAGAAAGAAATACTACTATTAATGTCTTTTTTAAATGTGTGAAATTTTCTTGCTTATCGTTGCAAATTACTCGTGTGTGTGTGTGTACTCATGTTTTTAATCTATGAGTTATGCTAATGTATAAGCTTGTAATGCGAGTTATCGATCTCGTGAATTATCTTAAATATTCCATACTGCTTTCTTAGCATGGAAATGAACAGTTATGATTTTTTGTTTGTTATTTTTATGATAGTATTATTTAATCTGATTTATTTTTAAGGCGGTCTCTTTTTACTTTTCCCTTTTTTTCAAACAGAAAATTGCCTGTTATCAGGGGGCGACAGTTGGTAGAACACATCGTGGTCGCTCGGGATTTTTTCTAGTTCAACAGAAAATTATTAATTTTCGAAGCTGATCATGTAGCACCGGATTTTTGACTGGCTAGTGTTGAAATATTTCCTGAATGCTATGTAGATTTTATTGTAGATAAAAAATGATCGCTATTACTAAACATTTTTCAATTTTCGAGGCCAGAGAGTAATTAATTAATTAAATTTAATGTACAACATATTTATTCTTTAATATTAAATTAAATTAAACAATCATGAAGCCTAACAAGTAATCAATATTTCATTTCAACATCAAACAAGAGGGAAAAAATTCCGATACTGTAATTTTTTAAAACATACTTATTTAAAATAAAATAATGTATCCAAACTAGTAAGAGATCATTTTTTAAGAACAACCAAATGAATGAATTAACAATATCGTCCCTCCTCCCTGTTCAATAAAATAAATAAATCCCATTATAAATCTGGTAAATCATAAAATTATTTGTTTAACATAAGATAAATGTTAATAGTTCCTTAATTTTTCAAAATTTCTTAAATTAGTACAGAAAAACCGAAGCATCTTATCATCACCATTCAAATTAAAACCGATAACATAAGTCAAATCCTATTGAAATGAATTGAAACCTAGGCAGAGCGTTTAGAACTTAACAAAAATCGCTCCATTTTATGATGAAAAACATATAATTCAAAGCAGACCAAATTTTGCTTATCCTTCCAAAGGAAACATTTCGGCCGAAAACAACATTTCGTTGCGCGAAAATTAGTACAGTCGTACCTGCTAAGTGGAATATCGGTTAAAGGAATATCCCGCTTATTGTAATAAATTTCCAATGTACCCAGACCGTAATAATTCGTCATTGTGATCCCGGATAATGGAATATCCCGGAGCAAAAGAACATAGCCAGCTGTGTCAAATGAATTTGGTGGCTTCACGGCGCAATCACCGCACGTTTAAGGGTTAAGGCCGTTGCAGTGATAGTTGTTCCATTGCGGCAAGCGGTGAATTTCTTTAAACAGGTTTTAAAAGTTTAGTTTTGATTTATTTATACATGGCAGTAGATGATACCTAAAAAGAATATTTTAAATAACAATGAAAGGAAGTAATTTGTGCCTAAATATGTGTAGTCATATCAATCTCTCGTGCCATAAGAAGTATTTTTCAAGTTTATGAAATTCGTAATAAAAATTAAAAAATAAAATAAATAAGTTTTTTTCATGTGTAACGCAGTTTTTAAAAATATGTACATTCCAATAATACACACAGGGTGATTCAGAACTCGTGCGTAAAACATGAGAGGGGTGGCAGAGGCAAGGCAACCATATCAGTTCAGAATCCCTTAGCAAAGTGGGGGTGGAAACATCATCTTCATGTACCTATTAATAATCCCTTTGTAATAATAGTGAACTTTCCGGCCATGTTTCGTCGAAAACTAATGGATCTCCAGAGAAAGTACTTGACAAAAATGATGATTTTTAAGAGGACTGATAATTAAAGTAGAGATTATATATTTATTACCAAATCGATTATTAAAGCGGTTATTAAAACGGGTGAATGAAAACGATGTTTCCGACCCCGCATTGCTGTGTGATTCTGAACCGTCTTGATTCCCTCTACCACCCCTTACACGTTTTACACAAGAGTTCTGAATCACCCTGTATTGTTTTACTTGACGGATTTTTTTTTCTTCTTTAATTCATTTATATCTTTCAAGATTACGAAAGAAAAATTCTGTCTGCAAAATGTTCGTTTACTACTTCTTACAGTTCATTGGAAAAAATATGTATGTATACAACTTTTAAAAATTTCATGCTAATCTTTCATTAACTTTTTAATTACTTACTTGAATGAAGGCGAAAAAGAAAAATTCTATAAACGAAGATAAAAATATGTAATATACTTTTTTAAATTTTTCCCTATAAAATAATTCAAAATTTAGTATGTATGTATATATATATGGTTTTGTAAGGTAAAATGGCTCTCTCTTCAACAGTAGAAAAGCACAAAACTCATTTCTGCCTATACAAGTAAAAAAAATAAAAAATGGATGAAAGAGTAATATTAAAGTTAGGAGAACACGAAATGTCGCTTTGATAAATGGAAAAACATGCAAGAAAATGTGCATTACTAATTAAAGATAGAGAAAAAATACTAAAACAGTGTTAATATAGGAAACAATATTTGGTGAGTTAAAGAAATAAATAAGGAATGAAAAAAGAAATGTAAAAATTCATTCTAATGTAAAAGGAAGATATAGAGAAATGTTATCTTAGAGTGATATCTAAATTTTATATTGATATATCTACAGATTTTTGGGTTTTTTTTATGAAACTATACGTAACTGTTTTAAATTTTTATAAATAAACAGTCTGTCGAATCGTTTTTAGCAAACAGCTTCAAGTTTCATATAATAAAAAAGTTTTCCACAAATCTGACGATCATACGAGGGTTAAGTGAAGTTCAATTGAAGAACATAAATGATTACTATTGATAAATTATTTAATTTTTACAGTTACCCTATAAAAGAATGGAAGACCTTTTCAGATGGGATATATATATTAAAAGAAAAAGAAAAAAACAGAAATAGCAATAATTTTCCAAAAGCGATAAGAAAGGAGTGACCATGTAAAAATTAAAGCTTGTATTTGAATACACAGGCCCGATTATGATATCAAGGGGCCCCCAGGACTACATATATTATTTCAGAGGCCTCCTCTATAGAAAATACAGCAATAAATTAACAAAATTTTCTCGAGGAAAAATCATACGCCACTTATGTCCTCCAACCTTTCTCTTGCACTAATTAAGCCTGTCAAGTCTGAAAAATTCCATTTCATGATCTCCCCAGTCTAACCTCCCAACAACACGTATAATTCATGTGTATTATACGTTTATGAACCTAATTTTTCAGTCAGTCACCTTCAATACATAGCATTACACGTGAAACTTAACAGGAGGTTCGCCCTCCTTGATTTTACACAAGCAGACTCATGAATTATATCCCTTTAATCTTGTTGAATCACCTTATAAGTTTCTGTTGTTATGGCAATGCTACGCATAGGTGATCTGCTTAGGATGGGGTTGCCTTGGTCGGAGGACTTTCTCGGGAGTTCTAACGTGTATTCACGTTACATCTAGAGAAAACCGATTACCGGGACCTTCACACTTCATCCGTTCACTCAGCAACTTCAGCCATCTACCATTTTGAGTGTCTTATCCACTCGGCCGTGGTGGGGCAATCACTTAAACCTAAAAGCAATGAAATTCTCGGACACTGGCTCTACCGCATCGTCGTGGCCATGGCGTCATTTTTAAATCCTGAAGTCAGAATACAGTCAAACGTACTCAATTGATGAGTCACTTTGCATAAATATTTAGCGTAAATTATGAAAATAAATAAATAAAACCAACAGTGTTCTAGTAAACAATTAAAAAGCTTCATGACTGCTAAAATAATTTAAAATTCGACCAAATTCTCGATGGGCAATTAAAAATAAATAAATAAAGCCATTAGCAGAGTAAAGTGATTTGATTATAAAATTTTGGAGCCCTCCAAATCTGGGGGCATGTAATAATAAGGACTAATCAATACGCATCCCAGTACTTGTAAAAAAAAAATTGCCGTATCTGAAAGCTACTCTTCATTTGACTAACTTTTCTTAATTGAAAGTGTGTTTCGATCTCTCGATATATAATCGCTGTAAAATCTATTTTAAATCGCCCGATGTGTGTGTGTGTGTGTGTGAACGAACTTCCCTTTTCTATTCTTGATTTTGATATACCGTGTTTACTCGCGTAATAGTCGCACTTTTTTTGCCAATTTTTCATGGTGAAAGTCTATAGATGCGACTATTATGCGAGGAAATCTTACTACACAATATTAATATTGTACACTCTTAAGCTAAACCATTACTGATATTATAAAAAAATTACCAACTTATCAAATTTTTATAGACATAAATGAAGGTCAAATACGTGACTGAAACTTTTACGCGGGGAAAATGTTTTGACGATTATTTTCTGCCTCAAAATGGGGAGGGTGCGACTATTATGCAAGGGCGACTATTACGCGAGTAAACACGGTATACGCATCAACATTTTCGGTCACGCTTCACTTATGCCTATGTAAGATTACTGAAATACATATCTCATTTTATGCCATTGCATCTATAGCTCTTAAATTTGCAGATACATAAACATAAAGCATTTCAAGCATGAGCGCTCATAAGATTATTTGTGAGGCGGGGGGTGGGGATCAAATCAAGGGTCCTACACCTCAGAAAACTTATTTTAGTGTTGAATCACTTCTACGTTATATCACTACGTGGTAATACCTGGCGGGGGAGCATGTCTCCTCCCTGACCATAGGTGTGGGTGTGCATGATTTCAATCTTCTAACTCCCATGCAGCTATTACTCCCATAAAGCTTAGGTAATTAGAAACTTTGAACAGGGTTCCTCAAATTTTTTCTAACTTTCAGAGTCTTTGACTTTGATGTAGTACCTTGTACAGTTTCACGGAGCATCAAGTGTAAATCTAGTCTTAGTGAATATGCTAAGACAGAAAATGCTCCGCAGAAATGCATTTTCTGCGGAGCTCTTGCTATACCTTCCACGGAGCACCTTGTGCCATGCGGGCGCACCGAGGGAGGGGGCTATGGGGGCTAAAACACCCCCCTAAACCCGGCGAATTCGATGCGAAAAGCTTTAAAAATTGAAAATTGTCACTAATGAATTAAAATACTTTACTTTAAAAATTGTCTTCAAATTATTTCTAATTTTGTGTGTGTAGGGGGGGGGGGGGCATTCATTTAAAAGTGGGGGATGTTGGTTTTTAAATAAATACTTAGAATTAATGTATGAAATAAAGTTAAACTTAGGCACAGCATCACTGAAAAGATGAATAATTATTTATGACTCATAATGAGTTATGTTGATAGTGGGCTTGTGTTGTATGGGTAAGTGCTAATGTTTTAACGCTAGAGAGTTATAACTTCTATAATCTGGATCACTATAACAGAGCTCAGCAGTATTTTTAACCCCAGCCCAATCCCGGGTGCAGCACTGCCTTGTTGCCGTACTCAGAGCACAGTTTGAGAAATTCTGCTCTAAACGTTCTGACAAGGGGCTTGGTTTTTTACACCATGGGATTCCCACAAACCACTGGTGTATATAGGTTTTCATATAGGAGGTGGTCGATCCAATATTAAGTTCTATGGGGCGGGAAGGGGGGAGGGGCAGACTATCTGGACGAAAATTGTTTGAAAACCATAGGACTTTTCGACTGTTTTTGAACCATTAAAGAAATGTGAAACTCAATTATTTTTAAATTTAATAGTAAAATATGTAGATAAAAATTCAACATTGCAATGAAAAATTGTTTCAACTGGAGTCATTCAAAGTTGAACTACGTGTAATAACTACGTACCTGAATGAATATTCGAATAAAGCATCGTAACTAAACAATAATAATGCAGCTTATAAAGTTTTAAAGTCAGATTATTTTAAATCTTATAGTTACTACAGTTAATATAGGCCCCTCGATTCCCTCCTTAAATCCGCCACTGATTCAAATTTTCATAAATGTGCAATCAGAACTCCCGTCTTCATTATATTATTAATATTCAAGGACACGAAGATTAAAAACTGCTTACTGAAAAAAAAATGAAAGGAAAAGGGGAAAAAAAACCGTTTTGTTCGTTCAAAAAATTTTGGTTGGGGCTATTTCAAAGAAATATTTTTGTTGAATCCAGAAAGTTGTTTATTAATTCAACGAAATAATAATTTCATAATTTAACAAAAATTTTTGTTAAAGCCAACAAAATCACTCGATTGAAATCGCGCCAGCCAAATTTTTGTTGAATCAACCAAATTTTGTTCAATTCAACAAAACATAATTTCCCGTGCAGGTAACAAAAAGTAATAGGTCTTTATACCCTGAAGTTGGTTTATTTCCTGGATTTCTCCTCTCTTATTCTGACCTGCTGCGTTGCTGCAGGCCAGCATTCACAATTGAATTGCTAATTAGCACCTTTATATATATAAAGTTAGTTCTAATAACTTCGTATTATGTCTAGCCAATTCATACACTATGAAAAATGTTCATTAAAAGAAACTTACCTAGACGAAGGATGAGTTGATTTATTATTGGCAGCTATATGTTTGTCTGCGGATTTTCAAATCTTTTGCAAACTAGTACTAAAACAAAAACAAATCAGTCCCATCATCCCATCACTGTTGATCAAAAATTAGCTACATCAGCAGCGGTTCTTCATTAGCCGTGTCCAAATTGGAATCATGTCCCTGCATCACGTGACTGCTTCGAATTGAGTTCTTCGAATATTTACATTATACGTTTTACTTTCGAACAGCTGTCGATTTTACTCTCATCTACCTCCGGTAACTAGCACTTAGCATCGAACTCCCCGGTTCAAAATTTTTGCTCCGAGGAGAAACAAAACAAAAAACACAACAACAAAATTTTTCGCTGCAGGGTTTTCAAAATCTTTCAGACTGTGGTTGCGATTAGGCCAAAACTGCCGCAGGACTTGGAAGTCACCTGAGTGGTCCGTAAGATGCCCGTCCATCATCGGGACTATTAACGCCTAGGTGTCCCATCATTGGGTCTGCCCTCCCCTATGGGAGGATCTGTCATGCTGGAAAAACAGCCAACTGAAGGAGCGCTTCCTCGATGAGGGCGGAGCCGAAAAGGGCGTGTCCTAGCAGGGACGATTCACGCCCCCTTTGCTTTCCGCAGAGGAATTACACGAAAGTGCTTTTCCAAGGGGGAAGAGGCTGGGATGGTGAAAAGAAGCCCCATTTCACGGTCGGCTTCGCCCTGAATTGAAAGGGATCAGCAAGCTTTTCAAGGGATGTGTGTATATTCGCGCAGACTGTGTCAATATTAAAGAGAGGGGGAAATGAATGTATGTAAGTGGGGGGTTAGTCTCTAAGTGAGGGCTGCTTACACAACAATTACAATGTGAGTCAAGTTTTAAGCAGTTAAAAATGATTCCGCAACCGGGACAAAGGGATGGGTGCGAAGGAATAAAAGGTATCATGAATATAATGGGATGAAATATCACTCTTTATACTTGAAACGGTGAAAAAGAAGCAAAAAGGATAAGCAGAAAGATTTGAGGGGGGGGGTGATTACATAACCACAGGAAAAGAGAAGAGATGCAATGCATTTTCCAGCCGAAGTGATGTATAAAAAAAAGAGCTACATTATAATGTAGAAGTGGATAGAAATTAAGAATATGTGCCCAAAACTTCCTTGTTTTACAATGTAACAGCCACTGCTTGCTTTTTAGAGTGAAAAAAACCGTACAGTATACTAGGGACGGACGCGAGACGAAAGATAGGCTTCTCGCGTCTCGCAAAACAGCCTAAAACCTCAGTCTCGTCTCGCAAAATCCCTATATCGTAATGTTAAAAATGTGTGTCTCGTCTCGCAAAAAAGCTGTAAATCTCTGTCTCGTTTCGCAAAAAGTCGTCTCGCGTAGGGATGGACGCGAGATGCGAGAAATCTCGCAGTGTCTCGCGTTCTCGTCTCGTCTCGTCTCGCGAGACAGGGAATTTTTTGCGAGACGAGAAAGGAAATATTTTTCTTGTCTCGCTTAAAAAGCTTCTGAGAACTATTTTTACCAGCGTATAATTTAAGAGATTTTTACTAGGTGGCACTAAGGTTATGAGCTAAACCTATGAAACATACCTATATATACTTTTCGAATTTCCTCTTTTCGCGTAAAACGTCAAACCACATTTAAGGAAGATTAAAAGAAAATGCAGAAGAAAATGCAGGGCCGTAACCGGAGGGGGTCAACGGGGCTGAGCCCTACCTAGCCTAGCAGGCCAGGGGCGTAGCCAGAAATTTTTCATTCATGGGGAGGGGGCTTCCGACTACTGCAACTCATATATATGTATACATATGTGTGATAATGTAGTGAAGAATATACATTTTGTATGGCAAAAAATTTCTCATGGGTGGTTATGACTCCCACTAACCCCCCCCCCCCCCTTGGCTACGCACCTGTAGCAGACTTTCAGCCCCCCCCCCTAAGATTTTCAAAAAAAATTGTAAATTTGCAGATAAATACGAAATTTTAGAAACGACTGATTTTTAACTATCCTTAAATCATACCAGGCCCGGACTGGGATGGTAGGGGCCCGCCCGTTTCAAGAGAAGGAGGGGGCCGGGTTATTGTATAACCGATAAATGATAGGATGTGTTGAACTTTCGGGGTAAGGGGTGGTATGGTGTTATAATTAATTAATACTAATTTATTAATACTAATAATAATTATAATTAATTAATACTAATTGATTATGATTGACAAATAATCAATGCATTAATAAAATGTTAATCTATTAATTAGTATTAATCATATGATATTAATTAATCCCTTGTTCGAGACGTCTCTCTCAAAAAATTTTGAGAACAAATTTTTCAAAAAATTTTGATTTAAAATGAAGTGTTTAGAAGACTTCTGGGGACTGAATTGCGGCTGCAAAAAAATATTGTATGTGTTAGACTTCATTTAAGTGCTTTCAGTATAACGGTTATGATTTAAAATAAAAGACAAATCGATACATTTTTACAACTTGTTAATAGTGAATACCAACCAAGCAAAGTGATGTTGCTACTGATTAAGGGCATATTTTTAGAAACAAAATATCTCTCACGGTCTTGGTGCGCACATTAAGATAAACTTGAAAAAATTCTTGAAAATGAAATTGCACTATAAAGTTTTTCCTCATTCTGCAAAATTTCAGATATTTAAGAATTTTTTTCCGTAAGTTTGCTATCTGATATAGGTTTATCACTTATTTAAGCGTATAGTACAACTTGTAGAGAGAAATTCCAAAAATCTTGAAGTGCTTAACATAATAAGTTTATTTGCATTTGTGTACGGGAATCAAACGATCATTTTTGAAATATATTGTTAAGGGTGTTCCTTTTCAAAAGGGATCGTCATCAGAGGACTTTTGAACAGCTTTAAAAACAAACTAATGATGTTAAAAACTCAAAAAAATTAGAGACTCAATTGTGTAAAGACAATGGAATAGAATTTTAAAATATTAATAAATGATAATATTTACTTAGAAATTTGAAAATTAAAAGTTGAAAACATCATTTTTGATATTATTCGTATTAGACAAGCATTAACTGTAAAAAAGAAAATATATTCTTATTAAACAGGTTCTTGATAACATAATCAGAATATCGGAAAAAGCCAATATCCATAACAGAACAGCGTTGAAATCGGAAAAAGTCTGAATCATAGCGCAATATTACTATTAAAATTATGTAGCATAGAAAAAAGCGTTGATTAACGACTATATAGAACTCTTGCTAAAAATTATTGTGGAAAAGTACTAATGGACAGTCGTCAACAAATAAATAAACTGTTCAGTAATTTAAAATACGTATAAACAGAAAGTAAGACGTCTATTAGCCACCTGAGATACTATAATGAAAACTAAAAATGCACTCACAGTAATGTTATTGGAAATATTAGGCAAATAATTATAATTATCGTTAATATAATCTTGTTTTCATTAATATAAAAATTACACTTATTTAAGAGACTTGAAGTTGTCGTTAAAGTAAATAGTGGAGATTTAATCATATTGTTGTTAGGTGTACCGGAAAATAATGTCATTTACACTAAATTCAAACAAATAAGTTTTTAATTACCAAAATGCTCTGTCTAAACATAGGATTTGTATTTTTTACATTTTAACGCAAGATACAGATTTTTTTTTTTCTTTGAGTTATCATTAAGGCCATCGATCCTTTTTAGAGAACTAATTTCAGAATGTCCATAAATTGATTTTTAGGTATTCGCGGAGACTTTATTTTGCATCAAGAATGATTTTTTTTCTTCTTAGAGATTGAGGTATATGTGGAAAGAACGTTCTAATCGCCTATCCCCCCCCCCCTTCCGTTCCACAAGTTACGAATATTGATTATATATAACAGTGGTGGCCAAAATTGTGGACAGTTTTGGAAACGTTTAGGTTTTCTAACTTTGCATGCTTATAGGAAGTGCTACGTTTCACAAAATGCAAACTCATATATCATCTTAAAGAAAATTTTATACTGATTTGAATACACAAAAATAAATTTAAATGTGCGCGATAGAATAAAAGTTAAATTACTTTAATCTGATAAACAAGTACAGCAGTGATGTAGGGGATTGTAATTTCTAACTTTTCAGATCAATCTCTGTTATTTTTCCGAGCTTAAAACTCTCGTCAGCTCAATGAAACATCGATATAGCTGTAATAAAAATTTAAGGCTACCCTACAAACTGCTGATAACTCACTGCAATCTTCAATAACTAATGCATCTGGATAATTATTGCCGTTTAACATTTTTTGTATTACTAATATTTTAATTTTGTGTTTTGTATTAAAATCAGTATTAAATTATCTTTAAAATGATGTAAAAGAATTTGAATTTTGTGAAACATAACATTTTTTATGAACTTAGGAAAGAAAAATTCGCTTCCAAAAATGTCCACAATTTTGGCCACCACTGTATAGTATATAGAGGGGCGTAGCCAAGGGGAGGGTTAGGGAGGTCCTAACCCCCCCCCCCATGAGAAATTTTTTGCCATACAAAATGTATATTCTTCACTACATTATCACACACACGTATACACATATATGAGTTGCAGTAGTCGTAACCCCCCCCCATGAAAAATTTCTGGCTACGCCCCTGAGTATATATATATATAAGAATAAATGTTATAGTCTATTCTATAACTAACTTATTTGGGTCAATGACCTTTTACCTTTTACCTAAATTTCAAAAATTGAAAAGAATTAAGTATCAGTAGATTTTGCGCGTAAAGACGAAGCGTGGGAAAGCTGATTTATAGGATTTTAACTTCGTTAAATTGCAAAGGAAGCGTTCGTAAAATTCAAGATCTGAAAAAAAAAAAAAAAAAAAAAAAAAGGAAGGAAGGTGTAACAAAGTGCATGACAAATTTTGTTTACAACAAGTCTGGGAACAGACTCAAATTCAAACAAAAATCAGATTGTTTATTCTATTCAATAATAGATACAGAATCTACGTACAATGCCATTCCCTTTGAAGGAAACGGGCGCTCATCTTCACTCTTTCACAGTAGGAGGGGAGAAAAAACTTTCAGTAAAAGAAAGCCTCGCCTATTTTGTTTGCTGCTATCTGGACAACAGTCATTATCGAATTCTGGGAAAACTCGTGTGTGTGAAGAGGATCTGCCGAAAATCTCCTGGCTTTGGCATCTCTAGCGGCATTTTACACGGGACAATATCAGCACCCCTTCTGGTAAAGTTCGGAAAGACTGGTGGGCTTTGCAGTAATGCACATGTAAACCTATTAGTATCGTATAGTCGTTCATTTTTAAAGGATTAAACTTGCTAGAGCCAGTTTCCCATACATTCTGAACACATTGAATTAATTTTAGGTAACTGAACACACACACACACACACACACACAAAAAAAAAAAAAAAAAAAAAAAAAAAAACGAGCATTTGGTCATCTTATGGTATGGAAATGAAATTCGATGGTTTTCACTCACAGTCGTACAGATAAATGCTTTGGCCACACAGTGGTTGTGATCAGTGGTTTTTCACCTTATATTTGATCCCGTGCTTTGCAGTTCCAGTGCAATTACTTCTGTTTTTAAAGTTACAAACACAAAAGAACTGTAAAGGTGTGTTTGTCCTAGCCTCTGTACCAGGTTATTAACATCTGCGTACGTTGTATATACATTCGACTCGGGATTTAACGACCTCCACGGGACCTCGGCAAGTTGGACGTTAAATCAAATATTCGTTAAATCGAAAGCTTCGAAAAGGTATTGGAAAACGGTCAGGACTTCATCAGAGGGTCTTTAAATCGGGAAGGGTCGCAAAATCGCGAGTTGACTGTATTTTAAAGGATTTTTCAGCGGTAAGATGAATTTTGTATGACCACGGTTTTTCATACATAAATATAAACTTTGTCAATTTAACATGTCATCTACTTTTGAAGAATCTAACTTTTGCATACTTCGTGAGTGGATGTAGAAAGAAGCACATATTTCAATTAAAAAGTTTTGTTTAAATTGTTCTGTACCATTAAAAAAAAAAAAAGCATTTTAAGATTAAAAACTTATGTTACTAATAATCACACCATTTTTCAAAATTATTTATCTGTACACCGCTATCTTAAAGCAAGCAAACAGACAAGAACGATATAAGGCCCCACGGATTTAGTGCGCATATTCAGTGCAGTTTAGAAAAGCTCTGTTTTTTCAACCTAGAGTTTGTAAACAGGGGAACGGATTTTCAAGTCGCAATGAAATCTATGGGGGAAGGGCAATATGTATCAATGATACAATTTTCTTTACATTTTACAGCATATATACTAATTACGTTATTTACGATATGTGTACTATGAATTTCATTTACAGCATATGTACTGATTAAAAATAATTTACGGTATATGTACTATAAATTTCGTTTACAGCTTATATACCATTTTAAAAATTAAATATGGTGCTTTTACCGGAAATTTCATTTACGGTATATGTACAGGTAGTGTAATTTTTTACGGTACAAATACCATATAGGAAATTTATGGTATATGCACTTTTTTAACGGTATATATATATATATATACTGTAAAATATTTTATGGTACTTAATGCCATTTGTGAAATTTACGGTATATGTACTCATCCCAAAGCTGCCAGTACATGTACCGTTATTTGGGTCTGAAATCTTTTCCAGTGTATAAGAGTGGTGGATTATTGCAAGTTTGTCTGGAGGGGGGGTTGTTAGTCAGAAGATTGACATATACATCCATTTTATGGAAGTAAAATAGGATCTTGTACATTAATTTCTTTTCTCGGGGAGGGGGGCGGTCGCCCCCTCTGCCCCCCCTTTTAATCCGCCCTTGGGCGGATTAATGCAAGTTTGTGAGGGGGGCAGTTAGAAAATTGACATATATATCCATTTTATGGAAGTAAAATAGGATATTTTACATTTTTTTTTCGGGGGGGGCGGTCGCCCCCTCTGCCCCCCCCCCTTTAATCCGCCCAAGGGCGGATTAATGCAAGTTTGTCAGGGGGACAGTTAGAAAATTGACATATATATCCATTTTACGGAAGTAAAATAGGATCTTTTGCATTAATTTCTTATTTCACGGCGGGGGGGGGGGTCGCTCTATCCGCCCTCGGCGTATAAATAAAACACTAAAGAGAGTCTTCTTAGCTTGGTTTAATCTTATACCATACATTTGGTTAGAGAAAAAACCTCGATGTTGTTCAATCACTTACCGTACATTTGGTTAGATATAAAACCCTAATCTTGGTTCAAGCTTTAACCATATAGTAGGTTAGAGAAAAATTATATATATTGGCTCAAGCTTTAACCATATAATTGGTTAGAGAAAAATCCTATATATTGGTTCAAGCTTTAACCATATAATTGGTTAGAGAAAAATCCTGTATATTGGTTCAAGCTTTAACCATATAGTCGGTTAGAGAAAAATCCTAGATCCTGGTTCAAGGTTTCACCGCAAAAAGGGTGCTTGAGGAAGCACCACTAAAATGGTGAATCCTAGCACCACATTTTTCAAAATATCGGTTGCAGCTAAATTCGCACCGGAATTTCGGTGAAACGTTGAACTATTTTTCTAACAGTGTGCTTTAAGATATTAGGTTGTAACGAAAGTTTCCCGCCACCACAAATATCGTCTGCAAACAATTCACGCTGGTGTGTTTGCTCATATTTTGTCAAACGATATTTGTCCTTTGAAAGAAAGAAACTTGCTTTAGAACACTGTGTTGTTAAAAAGTATCATTATCATTAAGTACAAGGTGTCTGGAAAGGAACTATCACGTTAGTAGTAGATAAATGACAGTTCTGCCCATGCAGTACCATGTTAATTCTGCGGTACGCCGCACAAGTGCGTTTCCAGTCTTGAGACCGGATGGATGGGGAGCGGAAGTAGACCGGATGCTGGAAGGGTTGATAAGAATTTTTTTCCTAAATTTTCAGACTCTAATGTATTCTCTAAATGAAAATGAGGGTCCTTTGACATAATTTTAAATGAACTGTACTTAATGGATTAAATCTGAAATAAAAAATATTATTATAAATGAGGTCCCACCAACCGCTCGGTAGAACTTCTACCGCCTCATTTTGAATGTTCATTTTTCAAATAAAAATTTTTACTGTGCCTTTCCCCGTCACGCTAGCCTGGCATAAATGGAGACAGGGCGTAGCACAGAAGATGCGTCGTTGTTTTTGTTTCTTTAAAAAAAATAAATGATCACGAAATTTAAGATTAAAGCATATATTTAATAAGTAGCAGTTTACTAGAATATTAAAGTAGGGTTTAGGATACCAATACATTTCTTCAACTGTTGGGGAACTTTAAAAAGAGAATTATATCATAGAAAGATTTTAGTAACCTATAGTTTTTACAAATAATGATTTAGGTAGTGTATGAACCTTTTTTAACACGCTTTTATTAGCTTCACCTGTATGTATGTTTGTATGCTTGTATGTTTGTATGCTTGTATGTTTGTAACCGACTCCTTTGAACTCGATTTTGACCCACTTTAAACGGTCAGATTTAATTTAAACTTTGTAGATATATCAAGGATCGATGACAATACAATAATTTGATAAGTTTATCCCATTATCCTGATTTTAAAACGCTTTTATTTATTAGCTCCACCTGAATGTATGTTTGTAACCGACTCCTTTGAACTCAAATTTGGCACACTTTAAACGGTCAGATTTAATTTAAACTTTGTACATTTATGAAGAACCGGTGACAATGCAATAATTTTATAAGTTTATCTCATTATCCTGATCAAGATCACCAGGATTAAATAATTTCCTCATACTTCCAAAGATTACAATCTTAAGAAAACCTTTTTCACTGTGGTCGTGATCGTATAGTGGTTAGTGCATTGCGTGGTGGCCGCAATAACCCAGGTTCGAATCCTGGGCACGGCAATATTTTTATTTTTACAAAATATCGTGATCCATCACATTATGGAAGAGTTTAGTACAAGAACATGTTAAGGCCATTCTTTTTAACACGCTTTTATTTGTTGATTAGAGACCTATTTTTCCTTTTAAGTGAGGAAGCTAGCATTTAACTGCAGGTTGATTAATACTTTGGTGCACAGCAGGGGCGTAGCAAGAGGGGGGGCCTCAATGGGCTGCTCCCCCCCCCCGAAATAGGACCCTTTACTTAGCTTACAATTTGATATTTAGCTTACAACTGAACTTTAGCTTTAAATTGGATACCCGTCCCACCCCGAAATAAAATCTTGGCTACGCCACGGGTGCACAGTGAAAATAAATTATCTCACAGTTTGTACTTTCCACCTTAGTGTTCCTTAGTGTCTTATGGGGTTAGGGGTAGTCAGAATTTTCAAAAAATTGATTTTTTTTTTTTTTTTTTTTTTTTTTCCTTAAAGTATAGTATCTTAAAAATATTCTCTGAAAGTTTGAAGTGAATCCGACAAATATCTTTCGAGTTATTTAGCGAAGAATAAAAGGCTCTCGAGCGGTCTAATATTTCCGAGAACAATTAGCTAGCGGCATAATTCTCCCTTACCTCCTGAAGTTTTAAAAGCAATCAAGCCTATTTATGAAGATCTTAGTAATGAAAATTTACTTTCAAGATGTGTAGGTGGATTTAATCAAAATAATAATGAGAGCTTCAACCAACTAGTGTGGAAAATATGCCCAAAAACTATCAATACTAGTTTTACCATTGTTCAAATTGCTGCATACGTAGCTATGAGTATATTTAATGAAGGTACAAAGTCATTATTAGTAATAATGAACACACTGGGACTTAGTTGTGGGCCTAATTCGCATCGGTATACTGAAAAAACCGATAGTGCACGTGTAAAAGTAGCTGATCAGCGCGCTAACGACAACACTCGCGAAGGTAGAATGCGACGTAGACAACAACAAATTGATGTTTTAGAAAGTTCTACAACGGCTGAAGAACTCTTATATGGTCCAGGAATAGATGACTCAGTGTAAGTATTGAAATTATTCGTATTACTGTACATCAATCGACTGTAAAACTTTAAATGCGTTTTTCTCAAAACTATGTTTTTTGAACTGGTGACCACTGTAACTCAAAAACCGCTCGATAGATTTGAATGAAACTTATACAGCTTTTAGAAAACATAAAAAGCTAGTGCCTGATCGAAGGATTTTTCTTTTTTTTTAAACTTCGATTTTTTATAAACAATTAATTGTTGGTTTTTTCCCGAAAATCTGCAAAAAAATTTCCAGAGACCGCCATTTTGTTAATTTTGAAAAAAAAAAAAAAAAAAAAAAAAAAAAAGCTTCGATCAGGCGCAAGATTATCTATCCATAAAAATAATCTTTTTTGTTTCATTGATTTTAGATGAATCTCCAAGGAGCTGTAATGGTCACCGCAAGGACCCATTATTAAAACCTGTTCAACTTAGACCGCCATAACTTGTAAAATAATTATTTTTTTTTTTAATTTAAGTGAAGTAATGTTAAAGTATGATGAAATGATACTATGTTTTTACTTATGTGAAATAAACTTAATTACTAGTAAAAAAAATTAATAAAAAATGGCATTTTTTCACGCCTCTGACTACCCCTAACCCCTTATGCGAGATATCGAAAATTAAAAATAAATTTGAAATACATACAGTTTTTAAAAAAAACTAAACAACACACTTTTATAGCAAATCGAACTAAAAAGTGAAAAATAAAAATATAGTTTAAAAAACCAAAAAACACGCTTTAGTGATAAATTGAACTAACTAAACAGCGAAAAATAATTCTTAATATAGAAATAAATGAATGAACGAAAAATAATATTATTGTGAAAAAAGCGTGAGGTGCTCCCTATACAGTTCTTGAGAATATTCGATCGGTACGATTAGTACAAAAATGATACAAAAAATATAGCACAAAGCGCCCCACGCTTTTTTCACAATAATACTATTTTTCGTTCATTCATTTATTTCTATATTAAGAATTATTTTTCGCTGTTTAGTAGTTCAATTTATATCATACTAAAGCGTGTTTTTTGGTTTTTAAACTATATTTTTATTATCTAAACGTTTTTTCTTCAAAGATTTATACCCAACTTAATACATTTGTGATAGATTAGATTTTAGGGAGCGTTTGTATACTAGTTTATATTTTCTAATGTCAGTTTTTTTTATAGATCAATTAGAGGGGGGAAAAAATTAGATTTTTAGTAATCCTACAAAACTTTTTTTGTATATCACAAGTAGAGTAACTTGATTTACAGAGTTTCAATACGATATAAGTTAGATATTTTTAACTTTATGTGCAACACTAATTTCAGTTTTACTATGAAAGCATCGTTTTATACATGCATCAACTTTTTGAGTGGTATTTTATTTATGCACTTAACATATTTTATAGAAAGGTGGATTTAACTAACACATATCTTTAAATTTGCATGTGGATTGTACTATTGTTAGAAACTTGAACTATTGAAGATAAAAATTGAAGATTCGTTTTAGCATGCTAAGACAATTGCATGTACAGTTTTATACCACATTTACATAAATATCTTTCAACTACTTAGATAAAAATATAGTTTCAATCGCAAAGAGTTACCATAAATACAAATTACTCGAACTTAAAAAATACAAGGTTTTTACTTACGTGAAGTCGCGTCTTGCACCAGCACCTTTATCTTTAAGGCTAGCAAATCCGGAAAATAGAGTAATGATTTAAAATACATTGGCTCTAAATCCCGTCCCAGCTTACCAATATCAGGACATTAATTCCTAATCTTGGCTAAAAATAAGGATATTCTTTTGAGACTAAAAACAAAATAACAAATTTTAAGATATTAAACGCTTTAAAAGTAATTTTTTCTTATAACAATTTATCAGATTCACGTTAAATGAACACCATTTTATGTATGATGAAAATATTTAATCTTTAGTTAGCAAGCGAAAATTTAATCTTAGTTAAAATGTATGCATTTACTGAAATACAGATACCGTACAGGCTTTATTTACTATTAGGAGAAATGCCTTTAACCATATATCCCTCAAACCCCAGTTTTCGTATACAAAATATACGAATACTTAAAGTGCTTCGGTTTATAATGCCTATTGCTATTAATATTAATTACACTAGTAGGGAAAATACACTCTTTGGATTTCCAACTTAAAATTTTACAAACACCAAAATATAGGAAACATGCGAAAATCTTTTAACAGAGAACAAAACATAAAAAATCATACTTAAAATTACAACATCTCAAAAGTGGAAAATATAATTACCAAACTATAATAACCACATAATTATTTTCAATTAAAGCAGTTTGAAAAAATGTAAGTAAGAGCTAATCAAGCAATGATTCATGTTTAGAAATTTTTTAATAATTGTGATAATCAGGCAAATCAAATTAGAATTATGGTATCATCCTATATGTGACTAAAATAATACATAGAAAATGTTAAACTTGATGACTTAACCTGATGACTTACCCTGACTTACCATAATGACTGGAATTGTGCACGCGAGAGGTTAAATAAAATAATGCACAAATAAAATATATTCACTGCAGAAAAAACCCACGTGCATACTAAATATCCCAAGCTCATACGACACATTACTGATAAGGAATATACGATAAGTAAGTGCGTTAAGACCGAGAGAACCGGTAAATTATCGCTCGGCTAGTTTGCCGATACAGTAAAACCAAGGAGGTTGTAAGGGGAATATGCACGGTACAGTACAGAATTGGGAACATCTGCTTCATTCTACGTTCAAAAATGAGGTCTCCATAATCTAAAGCCATTTAAACGTTTCAGAAAACCTCTTGATTGACCCAAAGAAAAGCAATAAAAGACCTCTCAAAGCCTACACTCAAATATGCGAAAAAAATACGCAAATGCCAGATTATGTGCAATATGAAGTAGAAAATGGTCTGCTATCCTACAAAAAAAAAAAATCAGAAGAACAATTTTCAGATCAGCTGAAGTGGGTACAATTCCAATACTAGATCAATGTAACTTACCTGACGAATAAAAAAAAAAAATAAATAAATAAATAAATAAATAAAAAATTTAGAGGCCAAAATGCTGCAGTCAACAGCAATTATTTTAATGAAATGTGGCAACTCTTCTCTTCAGAGGATTTGCTAATATTCGCAAGTAACGAAGATTTGCGTGTTTTACACGAGTTTGTATTTTGGATTGTCGACGGAACATTCAAAATATATCCAATAAGATTTACACAAATTTACACAATTTTAGGATATGGTAGTTTCAAAAATGAAGCTGTTCCATGTGCAGTAGGTATTATGAAGGGCAAAAATCCTAATATCTACGAAATATTTTTTTGTGTAATTAAGGAGAAAATTATTGAGGAATTTGATAACATATAGTCAAAATTCATACGTACTTGTGTGATTATGAAAGAGTAGTAATTGCCACGTTATCACAAATACTGCCGACAGGGGCGTAGCCAGAAATTTTTCTTGGGGGGGGGTTACGACTACTACAACTCATATATATGTATACGTGTGTGTGATAATGTAGTAAAGAATATACATTTTATATTGCAAAAAATTCCTCATGGGGGGGTCATGACCCCCCCCTACCCCCCCCCCCCCTTGGCTACGCCCCTGACTGCCGAGCCGACTATCAGAATCAGAGGATGTTTGTTTCATTTCTCGCAGTGCTTAGTGCGTCAAATGACTGGGTATTAGAAGTCATCTGGAAAATCCCCATCACGAGTTAAATAGAGGGTTTAAAATAATAAAGGCCTTAGCACTAGCACTGGTCCCAGAAAAATTATTGCTTTTTGCATGGCTTTTTGTTTTAGCGCCTGAGGCATTTGCAATAATGGCTGAACTTCTGCCTAGAGAAAAATCTTCGATGGATTCATTTGTATCTTACCATTATGATACGTGGATTTCTGGTCTAAATTTTAAGCCTGAATTATGGAATCATTTTACAAACAATGGCCAAACAATGGCCATAGAGCTAGTAATCACGCTGAAGGATATCACTCCCTATTAAACAAGAATGATTTGAAAGAGATGCATTTTACTTTGAAGAATTTCCCAACAAAATTACAACTGATGCATAATCGATATCAATGCATGTGCAACAACTAAAAAAGATATCTCAAATACTGAACAATTACTTACATTAAATTTCGAATGTCATAGCCACATCGCTCAAGAATTCCTTAAATATTTCAAGTAAAATAAATTGTTTTCTCCCTTGAAAATAATCGAGAATAAAAAATGAGGGGATCATTGTTTCAGAGAAAATCATTTTCAGGTTGAAATACGCTCTTTGATAACGGTCCTATGCAAAAGTAGGAGAAATTTAATAACATTATAACTTACAACGTTTTTACGTTGGAAAACTATACTACACGAATTTATTTTACGGCAGTCATCAAAGACATGACGCTCTAATTACTATAAATTGCGTTATCAACTGTGTCACAAAATTTATGTCATACTCGAAATCTGTGCAACTCTGCATAGTTCCTCGAGATGAAAGCTTCACATGTTTCACGAGATTAAAAAAAAAAAAAAAAAAAAAAAAAAAAACATTTTTCAAAAACATGTAGGGTTTAAATATGTGAGCATTTCAGATTTCGCTATATGACTGTTTTTATTTTTAAGCGAAGATAATCTTCTAATTACTATAGTTATGTTATAGCAACATTAGATTATGAATTTTAAAAATAGATGTTTCGATAATGTAGATTAAAGCACAATATGCCATGTTAGCAAACATTTCATGTTTATCCAATTAAAAATACAGTCGAATCTCGATTTAACGTATACTTTGATTTAACGAATTTTCCGATTTAACGAATATTTTTTTTGTCCCGACAAAAAGGATGCTAAAATGCTCTGATTTAACGAATTTTTAGCTTTGATTTAACGAACAACAATCGCTGAAATAAAATTCGCACATAAAACTTTGAATTTTTCGCAAGCAAAATTTTAATCTTTCACACCCTAGTCCAAGTGTGTAATACAATAATTTTTTTCTCATTTTTCCAAACGAAGCAAGTGCTTACGAAGACAGCGATACAGAAACAATCATTTACAATTACGCCGTGGATAACGACGATCAAATGCCTGGATGGGAAGATTTTCCTGTTAATGGAAATTTTACAGCTAAGTACCTGCGATAGTGAACTAAAAGAGAATGAAGATTCTGAAAGCAGCGAAGAGATGATGAAGAAACGGAAATTGAATTAAAAAAGGTGACATTCCAAGAAGCAGTTTGCAGCTTGAATGCTTTAAAAATTTTTATTTTTGTCTCACGAGATTGATGCTGTTGCTCTTACTAAGTTAGAAAATATCGACAAAGAACTTAGGAAAGTCAAAACAAAGCACTATCAGTGATTTCTTTCCAAAGTGTCAATATCTATATTATGTATTAAATTTTAAGAGCAAGTAACGTTCAAGAATTTAGATAATTTTAAAGTTGATCGCCTAACGTACAACTTATAATTTTTAAGCTCTTGGTAAACAATAATCATTCTTTTTTTTATATCTATTTCTAAGGGTATTTTGCATTGATATTTTTATACCATACTCTTTACCAAACTTGATATTCGATTTAACGAATTGCTTCGATCTAACAAACGGATTTGTGGGTCCCAATCAATTCGTTAAATCGAGGTTCGACTGTATTATATTCATAATTTTTCAAGGGCGCTTTTCAACTAACTAAACGATAAGTAATCCCATGTTAATATCTTCCGTAGTAGTTTTAGCAGAATAAACTACCTGAACCTTTCTTTTTTTCTTTCCTTGCGAAAGAAAATTAACAAGAATTGCTATTAATTATGTTATCGGGTGGTACCAATAAATTTATACATTTTAGCATAAACTACAACTATTTTTATAAATAAGAAAAGAAATGCAAAAGGATTCATAATTTTAGTAGATATTTCGATAGTAAATAGAGACTTCTTGGGTGTCTAAGGAATAGGGATCAGAACAGTAGAGTAGAGCCCCGAAAGCTCTACCTTAAATCAATCCCTGCAGTTTACTATCTTTTGCATCAAAGAAAAAACATATATTCCTAAAAAACAAGCGTTTCTTTTCAAACTTCGATTTTTAAAAACGTTCGCCAATTCCATTCAGGAAAATATGATAACATAACTGATAAAATTATTATGATAAAATTTGTCATAAAAATTTTAAATACTCCAAGCACTTTGCGCATTTCGTGTAATTGGATTTTACAGTAGTGCGAAATTATGTTCCCATTACTTTTTAGCAGCATGAAAGGTATCGGTTTTTGTCTTTCATATATTTTTTAACCAATTTTATATAGTGGTAAAAATTTCCTGTTGAATATTATCAACATCTTAAAAAGATATGGAATATCTATTGTTATTGTGTAGTGTTTTGCAATAATTCTTTGAAATTAGATGAATATTTAGAGTTTTGCACAGTACCATTTTAGACGATTAATTAAATTAGTTTAATCAGGAGATATTTAATTAAGGGATAATGTGTATAGTTTAGTTTGTTTGAATTAATAGCGACGTGTTCGCATCTCCAATTACACTCTATAACAAAAAAATCGACGCACCAAGAAACAATCATCCGATTGCTTTGAAATTTCGTATGCATGAATGTTTTGAACAGATATGCAAATGATTCAAATTTGGTGTCCAATGAATAAATAGTTTGATCTCTAGCGCATCGGAACTGCGCATCCAGCAGACGTATATAAGGAGCAGTTCTTCAACGGTTGTTAAAACTTTCGGGTTGATTGCGATTCAGATGACCTTTCAACAACTTAAAAAATGCCTCGCAGGATTCGTGCTCATTACGAGCAACTGTCAGAGTTTGACAGAGGTCGTATCATTGGATTGAAAGAGGCCGGTTGGACTAATCGGAGAATCGCTCGTCATTTGAGTCGAAGCGATGCGACGATTCGAAGATGCTGGCAAGGATGGGTGGAAAATGGCAGAGTGCAGCGTCAGGATGGTAGCGGTCGACCTAGGGCTACAACAGATCGCGAGGACAGAGTGATGGTCCGATCAGCTGTCCCAGCGCCTTCTTCATCTCTATCAACCATCAGACGTTCAACCCAAACACCAGTGTCCATCATGACCATTCACAGACGGTTGAGAGAGCGAAATCTACGCTCGCGCCAACCGTTACGCCACCTGCCACTCACGCCTGCACACTGCTGAGCCAGATTACAGTGGTGCAGGGCTCGATCAGGTTGGAATGATGCCGACTGGGGACGTATAGTCTTTAGCGACAAATCCCGCTTCCAACTGTGTCCTGACGATCATTGAAGACGTGTTTGGAGACGCACAGGGCAGAGGGGGGGATCTGCTTTCACTATTGCACGCCACACCGGCCCTCAACAAGGCATTATGGTCTGGGGTGCCATTTCCTTTGACAGCCGGACCCCTTTGGTCGTCATTAGAGGTACACTTACTGCACAGCGGTACGTGGACGACATCCTAAGACCTGTTTTGCTGCCGTCCCTTTTGCAGTGCCCTGGGCTGGTTTTTCAGCAGGACAATGCCAGACCACATACGGCTCGTGTTGCTCTAAACTGTCTGCAAGCTTGTCAAACTCTTCCTTTTCCCGCCAGATCTCTCTCTCATCGAGCATGTCTGGGATATGATGGGAAGGCGATTGCATCTGGCACGGACTGTTGATGACCTCGTTCGACAATTGGAGCGAATTTGGCAGGAAATACCGCAGGAGACCATCCAGGAGCTTTATCGGTCTATGCTACGCCGTGTGGCAGCTTGTATCCAGGCTATCGGCGGATCAACACCTTATTGAACTTGTTACTGTAACTCTGAAATAAATTATTCAGTTGTTTTGAAATTTTAATCATTTACTATTCTGTACATTGTCTTTCTATCCACCAATTTTCGTCTCAATCGGACACCTCCTTCTTGGTGCGTCGATTTATTTGTTATAGAGTGTATATTAAAATCGCCTACTAAAGCTATTTTACAATATTCGCCAGGGGTTTTCTAACTATACTCGTAATATATTTATAATAAATTGTCACGTTTTGGCACCAAATTTAGATATCAACTATCCAAAAGTGCAAACCTTTGCTACTTTCAACATTTTACTAACCCCCCCCCCCTCCATGTTATCTGGCAAACACATTTGAAAATATCTTCAACCTATCTACAAAACGTGTCGACAAGATCGCGTAGACAAAATTCTCTTACTGAGCGAAATAACACCCTAGTGCAAACAAAATGGTGTGATTATTACGCGAGTAAACACGGTAAATGCGCAAATACTAGCTCGTGCTATTCAAACTCACGGAGAAAGTGTCAGTCTCTAAATTTTCTAAAGGTATGGATAATACTATATATTTAACTGAATTTTTAAAATATGTACACCCTCCAAAAAAAGTATTCGATCAAGAGAGAAAGTTCCTACGTTGGTTTCGTATATTAAAAATTATTTATCATAGAATATGAATTAGGCTATGTATAAGTATGACTTTCCATATTTCTATCAGGTTGTGCGTTTTTCAAAAACTCAATTATTATTCGCAAATCTAAAATAGGAAATTTCTCTCTTGCTCGAATACTTTTTTTGGAGGGTGTATCTCATTAAACACACACAAAAGAAAAAGAATACTTTTGTTTTAAAGACTAGGGGCCAAGGCCCCCAGACTCGCTACGCTCGCTTTTCGTATGAGGCATTCGGCCCCTAATCAGGCTTATTCGTATAAAAGACATAATTTCAACAGACAAAACCCGAAGATTGGATCAGATAGAATGTTACTGAGCTACACATTGCTTGGTTCTTGCATCGAAGATATTTTGTTATGGGAATCCGTGTTGTACGGGTCCTGAGTTATACTCCACCCATGGCTCACTTGGATACATACAGGCTGTCCGAAAACCAGTTTCTCCTATGGGATTTTGCGTACGAGAAAATTTTCGCTTCTTCGCCGATTTGTCGCTTTTACCCAACGTATCACTGTTGCCATCTCTGCCGGAGAAAATATGCCTAAAATCAAAGCTAAAAGTATCCAGGAATGGATAACAATGGCCGCATTCGTAAACGCCAAATGAGTTGCACTGTCGCTTTTACCCAACGTATCACTGTTGCCATCTCTGCCGGAGAAAATATGCCTAAAATCAAAGCTAAAAGTATCCAGGAATGGTAACAAATGTCCGCATTCGTAAACGATAAACTCGTTGCACGAGTGCAACTCATTTGGCGTTTACGAATGCGGCCATTGTTATCCATTCCTGGATACTTTTAGCTTTGATTTTAGGCATATTTTCTCCGGCAGAGATGGCAACAGTGATACGTTGGGAAAAAGCGACAAATCGGCGAAGAAGCGAAAATTTACTCGTACGGAAAAACGGAGCTTTTTGGACAGCCTGTATATATCCCAGTGAGCCATGCTCCACCTGGAGTGCGGACTCCGCTTATAATCGCTGGAAAAATTATTTGCACTCCTCAGAAACACAATGATATTTAAAGTTGCAATTCAAAAGTTATATTAATTAGGAGCTAAAGCGTAATAAAATCAGAACATCTGTTTCAGCTGCATTTTTAATAATGTAAAACCTATTGGACACCTTGCGGATTTGCCACCCATGGCGATTTTTTGTTGGCGACTTGCGTACATGTAAAGTTAATAAAAGCTACGGAACAGATAGAATAGCCTGCCACCAATGGCGACTTTTCATTATTTGACGATTTATACATGCTCACAACCTATATTTACTGTTCATTTAAGGTTACCGGAAAACCGTTATCTATATTTTCATTTACATAATCGCTTGCAGATTGGCGTACTTAACACCACGAGTTATACCATCTCGTCGCGCTAGCAAATATCCAAAGTGTACTATAACTGCTATAATGGCATAGTTAACGCCGCCAAATATTTCTACTGGTAGCAAATAATCCAGACCGAACCGGTTTGAAAATAATCTGCATTTTAATTATTTTTAATTTTCAGGATATTAGTTATTCTCTTTTGGAAAAACGAATAATCGCTCATTCTAAACTCCTGTTGTCTAAGCGAACTTACTATTTGAAAATTGTCAACTTTGTGTAACACATTTTGAGTTACTTATTTTCATATAATTTTTATTTTGGCGTAAAATGGGCGTAATTCTAACTCATGTTTGTAAATTTCACGCGATTCTAGATACTTGGAAACGCTTTGTTGCAAAGGAATGAATGATTTTATGCCAAATCTGGCAACCATTCGGTTGGTTACTTCCCACACATCGGCACGCCAAGAGATCGCCAACAATTTCACCCCCTTTTCAAGAAGGGTCAGTGCGTGACCCTGCAGATCTAGACTCACGGAAAATATCACGAGGATGGCCCCCGTACTAAAGAAGGGATGGCAAAAGTGGAAATATAGCAACCCATAAATTACTCCAGCCAGTGTCATTGTGAAATCCGTGTGTGGTACATGCAACGCTTTGAAGTACAGTATTTTGCAATGAATTTCGTGTATTGATATGGGAGATGTCTAGCAAGGGTATAATAAGAGTTCCTTTATCAGCAGCAATAATTAAAACTTGTCTTTAGAAAAATATTTTAAAACGCTACAATGCTCGCACTTACTATCGCTTGTTTTGAAAAAAAAAATTTTTTTTAATATTTTATTCTTTTTTTTTCACGATTTTAAAATTCGCTAATTTTAATTTAAAATGCGTGCGCTCACTGTCTCAGGAAGGAAGGAAAAAAAGACCCCCTTTTGAACCCCCCTGAAGAAGGGAAATTTGAAGGAAGAAAATTGCGTTAACTATTTACATATATTTACCTCAAAATTTACTTATTCGTTTTAGTTGTGGACGCAGGATCTTATTTTAGGCTGGGTATTCGGAGCACGTGACATGGCGCTTCCATTTTATAGTTGTCCTAGAAACTGCGCAGATAGTATCAAAACACGGACTAAAATAATCTTTCACACATTATGAAGGTTTAATTTCTACCTGAAAATCAAAGTAAATTATCTGAATATTTTAATTGAATCCAACAAATTATTCGAAGAGTTTAGTTTCATAAATTGACATTTATTTTCTTATTTTATAAAGATAGTTGCAAGTTATGCATAAATGTATAAATTTAATAATATCTGACGCTAATAACTAATAAGTAGTTCGACAAAATCCTCTAAAATTTTAGACATTCTAAAATTTAAACTTTTGGTCAGAGAAAAGATAAAATAAGATTTTTTTTTTTTTTTCGGAAACATATATCGTAATTTAATGTGTTATCTTGAGTATTTGTAGAGCCTGAAATATTTGACCCATTAACCGTATATAGAACATTGTAAAACTAAAATTTAAAAAAAAAAAACCCTGTTAAATTCTTTTTAAAAGCATTTTCTTAAATTCATGTTAAATATTTTTTGCAATTCCCCTAAAGAACTCTTGAGCAATGTGACAGAGGCGTTTAAAAGTTTAATGTTAAGAGAATCTTCACGCACGGGTGATTTGTGAAACGTAAATTAATTTCATTTAAGTACATACATGCTCACAACCTATATTTACTGTTCATTTAAGGTTACCGGAAAACCGTTATCTATATTTTCATTTACATAATCGCTTGCAGATTGGCGTACTTAACACCACGAGTTATACCATCTCGTCGCGCTAGCAAATATCCAAAGTGTACTATAACTGCTATAATGGCATAGTTAACGCCGCCAAATATTTCTACTGGTAGCAAATAATCCAGACCGAACCGGTTTGAAAATAATCTGCATTTTAATTATTTTTAATTTTCAGGATATTAGTTATTCTCTTTTGGAAAAACGAATAATCGCTCATTCTAAACTCCTGTTGTCTAAGCGAACTTATTGTCAACTTTGTGTAACACATTTTGAGTTACTTATTTTCATATAATTTTTATTTTGGCGTAAAATGGGCGTAATTCTAACTCATGTTTGTAAATTTCACGCGATTCTAGATACTTGGAAACGCTTTGTTGCAAAGGAATGAATGATTTTATGCCAAATCTGGCAACCATTCGGTTGGTTACTTCCCACACATCGGCACGCCAAGAGATCGCCAACAATTTCACCCCCTTTTCAAGAAGGGTCAGTGCGTGACCCTGCAGATCTAGACTCACGGAAAATATCACGAGGATGGCCCCCGTACTAAAGAAGGGATGGCAAAAGTGGAAATATAGCAACCCATAAATTACTCCAGCCAGTGTCATTGTGAAATCCGTGTGTGGTACATGCAACGCTTTGAAGTACAGTATTTTGCAATGAATTTCGTGTATTGATATGGGAGATGTCTAGCAAGGGTATAATAAGAGTTCCTTTATCAGCAGCAATAATTAAAACTTGTCTTTAGAAAAATATTTTAAAACGCTACAATGCTCGCACTTACTATCGCTTGTTTTGAAAAAAAAAATTTTTTTTAATATTTTATTCTTTTTTTTTCACGATTTTAAAATTCGCTAATTTTAATTTAAAATGCGTGCGCTCACTGTCTCAGGAAGGAAGGAAAAAAAGACCCCCTTTTGAACCCCCCCTGAAGAAGGGAAATTTGAAGGAAGAAAATTGCGTTAACTATTTACATATATTTACCTCAAAATTTACTTATTCGTTTTAGTTGTGGACGCAGGATCTTATTTTAGGCTGGGTATTCGGAGCACGTGACATGGCGCTTCCATTTTATAGTTGTCCTAGAAACTGCGCAGATAGTATCAAAACACGGACTAAAATAATCTTTCACACATTATGAAGGTTTAATTTCTACCTGAAAATCAAAGTAAATTATCTGAATATTTTAATTGAATCCAACAAATTATTCGAAGAGTTTAGTTTCATAAATTGACATTTATTTTCTTATTTTATAAAGATAGTTGCAAGTTATGCATAAATGTATAAATTTAATAATATCTGACGCTAATAACTAATAAGTAGTTCGACAAAATCCTCTAAAATTTTAGACATTCTAAAATTTAAACTTTTGGTCAGAGAAAAGATAAAATAAGATTTTTTTTTTTTTTCGGAAACATATATCGTAATTTAATGTGTTATCTTGAGTATTTGTAGAGCCTGAAATATTTGACCCATTAACCGTATATAGAACATTGTAAAACTAAAATTAAAAAAAAAAAACCCTGTTAAATTCTTTTTAAAAGCATTTTCTTAAATTCATGTTAAATATTTTTTGCAATTCCCCTAAAGAACTCTTGAGCAATGTGACAGAGGCGTTTAAAAGTTTAATGTTAAGAGAATCTTCACGCACGGGTGATTTGTGAAACGTAAATTAATTTCATTTAAGTAATATTCCACAATAATTTTTTTTTCAGGGTTTCCCGCAAGTACCCTACAGAGGGTGTTCACACACTTTTGTAACGATTTTGCAAAGATATAAATAGAAATAAATATAAGAATTTTATTTTCTAATGTGTTCAGTCTGATAGCCCTTTCTTTGAACCATCATATTACATCTTGATTTCAAAGATGAAAGTCCTTTTCTTAAAACATCAAGGCTGATATTGTTCCACTCCTCCATCACAATCTTGTAGTAATATAATCTTTTGTAGTAATATATGAATGCATCTTGTGTTTGCGTGATTATGGCAACACTATACTAGGGCAATCTGCCAAGGATGGGGGGGGGTGCCTAGGTAGGAGAACTTTCTAAGGGGTTCTAAAGCGTATTCACGTTACATCTGGAAAAAACCTACCAAAAATCCAGACTGTTAGATCGACAGCTGCTCGATGGGACCCGATCCCGGGACCTTCACTCTTCGGCCGTCTACCATTTTCAGTGACATAACTACTGTGCGATGGTAAGGCTATAAATGTATCTTAAAGTAGAAATATAATTCAACTCATCTTCGTTTAGAAATATCTTTAATTTTATATTTCAATTCCATTCATTATCACTGAAAAATAACGTTCAATAAATACTTGTCACACATTTTTGCTTTCATGCCTTTTAAGATGCAATTTATTCCAGGAAAAATTCATGTATATGTAAAAAAAAAAAAAAAGTTACTATTGCATCTGTTTGTTCATCTTAAAATACACTGGAATAAAATAAACTAGAAGTTTCTGTAGAAAATTTTACTTAATTGAAGTTTTAGACGTATTTCGTATTTTGTGTGTATTAAGAAAATACGAGTATTTTGTATTTTTTCAATTTAGAAAGCATTTTGCATTTTGCAATTGTAATTTTTTGTGTTTGAATAAATGTAATTTGTATTTTGCATCGAAAATACATTTTTTTATGTATTTTGCCCAACTCTGCTTCTGTAGCTGCTTTCAAAGAGCATTGCAGAGCAAGCAGTAATTATTTTTATTTCCAACGGAAGGGAGAGTATGAGGGAGCGTCCTCTAAGTGAAACTATACTCTCCCTCTCTAAACAGCGGGGGATGAGGGGGAGAAAAGCAATAAACTTTAGATTTACCATTGCCGATCTCTGGGAAGATAGGCATTCGGTTTGTTTTTTCAGTTTTTTATTAATATCTTCTAAAAGTAATTCGATTTGCGAAATTAGCTTAGCAGGTTCCTCGGAATTTTTCGAATCTGTGGGGGCACCTTAGTCGAAACTCAAATCCCTACGGTTTAGGAGGAGTTAGGTCACCAGGCTTTGACAGCGCCAGCGGCGGCGACAGCGGCTTTTACTTTTTTTTGGAATAGAGAGATAACACAGATCCCTTTTATATTACATTCATGTTCATGCCATCGAGAATTCTAAAATGTAACTTGTTTTTCAATAATATTAGAGATGATTGTGAGATACTTCTGTCAACTGGCTTGCCCCTTTGACAGTTCAATAGCAACCCCTCCCGTTACTGACAGATTAGGACAATAGAGCCAGTGGTTACCAACGATCATTCTTAACTTGAAGTCAAAAAGATCCCGAAAATGGATTTTTAGGTTACTGTAATGGAATGAAAATGTATCATCTTGTATCAACGTATTGATTTTAAAAAATTGTTTCCACTGCTTTTTTTTTTTCTTTTTTTTAAAACCTTCTTTGTGTGTTTTCTTAGTAGCAATTTTTCAGATCTCTAAATGTAAGGCTGTTTAGATTTAACAGAATTTCTTTCTTTAGCTCAAGAAGAGAAAATAAAACAGTTTTAGTGCATATTTATTTCAGGCACAAGTTTGTACATTTCACGAATTTTGAAACTGAAATAGCAGAAAAAGAATTCTTGTTTAATAATTTCGAACTACTATGTATTCCACGAATTTTCAGAAAAAATTGCAGTGAATAGCACTAAATATTACTAAAAATGTTATTGTAAGCATTTCATAAGAAAGTATGTGACTTTTACAAAATGCATAGCAAAAGTGAGCTAATTCAACTGATTTGAGACGAGAGAGAGTACGTCGCACGTTATTTCAAACAAACTTTTTTTCGAAAGGCGGGCCTTAACAATGGCTTGGCCACCACTAAGGACGGAGTTGTTGGTCACTTTATTATGGAGGCACCTACTAGGTGAACCAATGTTGCCCCCCTGACGGACACAATTACATCCACCCAGTCACGGATCAAACCTCGACAGGCGGGAGTTGAACCCGAAACCGTAGTAAGGTGCTTTATCCACCATACAAGCTGGTCGGAATTCAAACACAAACTAATTTATACACATTAGTCATTAATTAAATATCTCCTGATTAAACTATTTTAATTAATTATCCAAAATGGTACTGTGCAAAACTCTAAACATTCATCTACTTTCAAAAAATGATTGCAATACGCTACAAAATAGATATTCCATGTCTTTCTAAGATGTTGATAATATTCAACGTGTTGGATATGTGAATTGAAAATATCGAATAGTTTAACTTGTATTTGAGCACCTCGTCAAATATTCTTTTAATATATTAACTCGACAAAATGTAATAAACGTAAATTTTATTTAAAAAGTGATAATGGATATAACTGCTTTGAAAATGTGAAACTTAAACATTTACTATAAAGAAATGCATAAAAATGACTGTATAAATAAACTGTTTATCTTTCGCATACTTGTTTGCTTTAAAGTATAGCAAAAATTTGCTTAATTTGTTCACCATTAAAAATCAAGCTAAATGGTCAAATTAGACCAAAAAATAGGCGTGAAGTTACAAAAATTCCCACCCAGCTGAAAGTTGGTAGGATTGTTCAAAACACCATCATAAATGAAATCTAAAAAGTCCTCATCGATCCGATACCTGGAAAAAAATTTACACGGGGTCAAAGGTCAAACTGACGAAAATACCGTTTTGACTGTCTCTAAATTTACTTTTAAGAATTTTTGCGATGCATCTCATCGTACGCTAGCATGCACGTCCATATAAATGCATATACAACCCATTTTGACCTTCCGCGAGTCTATTTCGACCGGTTTTTGCATGCCGTCTGTACGTACGTATGTACATATGTATGTAACTCACATACCTCAAAAACTATAGGTCGTAGAATCTTGAAACTTTATATTTAGGATTGTTGTAACATCTAGTTGCACACCTTCCCTTTTGGTCCCGATCGACTGGATTAGTTTATCTACAGAACCGCCCAAAAGATTCTAAATACATTACGCTCTATGGGCAGAAATTCATTAAAGCGTATTTTAGAGGTATTAGGCTACTTCAAACGACTCAGAAGTGATATATGCTGATAAGGGTTACAAAATGAATTTCTCCATCGAAAATTGTGTCTTTATCATTTATAGTTCTGCTACAGGCACACTCAAAAGATTTCCAACGCGTTACGGTGAAGGACAGTTTTCGGGACATTCATCCGTTTCAAGCACAATACCGTCCTACCAAGTTAGGTAATCATCCAACTACCGTCACGTGCTTCTCTCAAAAATTATACCGATTTGGTGTACGTGTGTATGTATTTAACTCCCATGTCTCAAAAACTATTAGTAGTAGAATGTTGAAATTTCATGCATAAGATTGTTGCGACATCTAGTTCTGCATCTCGATTTTTGGTTCCAATCTATCGTAGAGTTCATTTACTGGACCACTCAAAAGAATTTCAATACATTAATGTCTACGGACATGCCGACCAGATTGTAATGGTGTATAAAGCATACCCTACTACGGTTTCGGGTTCAACTCCCGTCGGTCGGGGTTCGATCCCCGACTGGGCGTGGATATCATTGTGCCCGTCCCTTCATAGGGGGCAACGTTGTTCCACCTACTAGGTGCCCGCATAATAAAGTGACCAACAACTCCAGCCTTAGTAGTGGCCACTGCTTCTAAAGCAGAGGCCTGCCATTTGAAAAAAAAAATGTCTACGGACATCTTCAATATATTACATCTGTATAGTCAGTTACTATTGGTTCATGCCCAAATTCTCGCCATTTGTCATCGACTTTTAATTATAGAATGTTGAAATTTTGTATTTAGAAATATTGTAACATCTAGCCGTGCATCTCTTTCTTTATTGCAATCGACTGGGTAATTTATTTACAGGATCTATATCTTTTATTATTCAATAGTTTCAAATTAAACAGAATCACAACAGAACCGTGGAATAGACCTACCGGGGAAACCACATTAAAACAAACGCACGAAGTACACTACCTCAAATGTGGCGTGTAAACGTGTGCATATTATGACGATCACAACTCTTCCAACTTTTTGAATTGTTATATCACAAAAACTGCGGCTCTTAAGAAAAAAAGTCTTTAGACATTATTTATAGATAATTATCTGATATACAATTTTTGTCTGAACTAATTTTATGATAAAACTTACCGTTTTGCTGAAAATCGCGAAAAACACGTTTTTGTGACCTTTGACCCCGTGTAAATTTTTTTCCAGGTGTCGGATCGATGAGGACTTTTCAGATTTCATTTATGATGGTGTTTTGAACAATCCTACCAACTTTCAGCTGGGTGTGAATTTTTGTAACCTCGGATGTCTAAATTGACCGAACTAAAAATAAAGAATCATGAGAGTATTCACTACTTTATTCAATTCCTACAATTAGGTCACACTCTCCCTATACATATCTTGTTCAAATTTTCAATCGTTAATAAAATATTTTTTTATTCATCCACTCAAGTTCAAATACATTTTTCAAAACTTGTAGTGAATGACACTGGATGTTAATACAGTTTTGGTCCCAATCAACTCGATCATTTATCTACAGGACCGCCCAAAAGATTCTATATGCATTACGCTCTATGGGCCGAAATTCATTAAACTCGCATATCTCAAAAACTATTAGACGTAGAATGTTGAAGCTTTATATTCATGATTGCTGTAATATCTAGTTATGCACCCGCCGTTTCGGTCCCATTCGACTGGATAGTTTATCTACAGGGCCGCCGAAAAGATTTTAAATACATTACGCTCTATGGGCAGAAATTCATTAAAGCGTATTTTAGAGGTATTAGGCTAGTTCAAACGACTCAGAAGTGATATATGCTGTGAAGGGTTATAAAATGAATTTTTCCATCCAAGAAAGTGTCTTTATCATTTATAGTGCTGCTACAGGAACACTCAAAAGATTTCCAACGCTTTACGGTCAATGGCAGCATGGGCGTAACTTGGGCTTCGAAACTAGGGGGGCAAATGTCATTCTAAATGAAAGTCCATAAATGCGTGCCCGTACACACACACATATATATATATAATGTTTATATGTATATATATACTTACTAGCTGAAGTACCCGTTCTTCGCACGGGAATGAATGGACTTTTTGATATTACGATTTGTGGGGATTACTATTTATTGTAATAAAGAGATATAGCAAAATGGATATCGCTTTATATTGTGTTCAATAACCATGCATACCGAATTTCAAGGCAATCGTTTGTACGGTGCAGAAGGCCATGCGGCGTAGAGCAATCTAGTGGAGAGTTTTAGCAAAACGGATAAGGCGGAAATATTCTTCGCATTCAGATATCGATGAATACGAAATTTCAGGACGATCGGCTGGACAGCCCTGACGACGCGACATCTAGTGGCAAATTATATAGGAAAACGGATAGCGCCAAACTCTTCCCCGTGTTCAAATATCTATGTATAGCTATTTTCATAGCTATCAGTTGCACAGTCAAGAAGTGATACACTGCAGTGCGATCTAGTGGTTAATTAAAGTAATGATTTGCTACAGTGCCGTCAAGTGGCGAGTTATAGCAAAATGGATAACGCCAAAATATTCTCATTGTTCAAATAGCTATACTGATTTTCATAGCGACCGTTTGAATGGTCAAGAATTTGGCCTGCTACAGCGTCATCTAGTGGCGAGTTAAAATAATAATGCATTGCAGTGCCATCTAGTGGTGAGTAACATCAAAAGGAACACAGTTAGAATATATTCTTCGTGCTGAAATGTGTAAGTATAAGAATTTTATGCCGATCGGTCGAACGGTATAGAAGTTGATGTGTTGCAGTGCCATTTAGCGGCAAGTTACAGCAAAATGGATACTGAAAAATATTCTCCGTGTTCTAATATCCGCGTGTACCAAATTTCATCGAAATCGGTTGGACGATATTCGCATAGTAAACGGCTAAACGGAATAGAATTCGACGTTCTGCTGCGCCACCTAGTGGCAAGTTAGAGGAAAACGGATAGCATAAAAAGCTTCCCAATGATAAAAGACTTAGGTGAACCAAATTTCATGGTGCAACGGTGCTGGAGTTTTTCAACCTCATACACACATACCAACAGTACACACATACCAACATACACACAGTATCATTATATATCCCAGTCTCAAACAAAATCCAGTTTCAAATCTAAGCCTCGCCAAAGTGCCAACATACGCCATTTTGCAAGAGTTTTTTGAGAAAATCATTCGAAGCATTGACTTAGCAGCAATCAATATGGGAAATGGTTCGGACGCCAAAAAGTAAAGCACACATTTATTTGAAAAGGGTAATCCCTTAATACAACCGAATTTTTTTTAATTATCAACTATAACGTGTTTTATTCATCGTTACTGCGATGTACTAAATGAGAAGATTTCAATTTTCTGAAATTTGGCGGAATTCCCCCAACTTAAATCAATGTACTCAATTGGCGAGAATTCTGAAGATGGATCGCTTGAAATCCCTTAATAACTGCATTATTTCTTCATGGATCATTAAAATTTAACGCTGTATTCTAATAAAACCTTTGCACTTGCTTTCAAAAATCTATTTCCTTAAGCTCTCAATAAATTGCGCCAAGCCGAAAACTGTGCAAACCGCTAGAACTCACTTTCTCAAAATCACCATTTGAGCCATTTTATTTTTTCGCCAAACTAAAAAAAAATTACATATTAGCCTCGGAAATCTTCAATTCTTATTGTTTTGCGTATAAAACATTTCATTCCTGCTCCGATTTCTCATGCACACGATATTATAATAAAAAATTAATAATCTTACAAATATAAACTAACAAAAAAAATCATTATTATTCTTTTATTTTTACTTTGAGAATTTAAAACATCTTATTCGGCAAAATCGCCACACATGGCAACCACGATCCTTATTTCACACTTTTTTCACTACAGAGGTTACAATTACGGAAAGGTTTTTGCATGGAGAACATAAAAAATCTCTTAAATTCCGGGAACGGGTGGACTTTCAAAGTTTTAAAGTGGACTATGATTTATTCTATATTATTTTACATATCTGTGCAAAATTTCAGGCTGATAGGTCCATTTTTGTGGATTTGTATACAACTCAAATCCACAAACAAACAAACAAACAAACAAACAGAATTTCATTTTTATTATAAAAGATTATAATAAAAATGAGATTCAAGATTATAAAAGTAAAGAAGAAAAATGAGATTCAAGATTATAAAAGAAGATGTCTGTGTGTGTGTGTCGGTGGCGTTACGGACAAAGGGCTACACCTAGAAACACCAAATTTGGTACTCAGGAAGTTCTATACATGAAGTTGTGCACCTCGAAGCGATTTTTTCAAAATTCCACCTAGAATTTTTTTTTATTTTATGTTTTATGTGATTTTCGGCATTTTTTCTCACGTAATTCGTAATAACGGCGGAAATTACACTCGCAGCAAAACGGCATTTGTATCATCGGATAGAGGAGAAAATTTCCTTTTAAAAACAGTTTGTTCTGGATACGTAGCATGATTTACCGATTTTTAGGAATTTTTTTACTGACCATCTGTTTTGGCTAATTTTTTCGTAAAATAATTTTAAAACTGTCGCATCTTGAATTCTATCCGTCATAACTTTTTTATACTTTGACAAATCGTGAAACATTCTTTTCTCCTTCTTTGAAAATGAAAACAAAAAAATTATGTGAATTAGATGATTTTTTACGAATTTGAATGCAACCTAATATTTAGAATTTAATAGCATCAACGCGGAGAGCTTACGCCATTGCATTGCAATCATGGCACGAGAATTTATGTTGGGTTGTTGTCACAAAAAGGATTAGAAAAAAGGTTTTTCCACCTATCCATAGAAATTTTTAATGGGACACCTTCCGTATTTTCAATTCGCAAGTGAGGATCGATGACGTCGGTTGCTTTAAGATACGTAAAAATTACGCCACAATTTTAACTCATTTATTCCAGCTCTTTTTTCAACACAGGGAGACGATATTTTGATTAAAATTTACTGTAGAAATAAACTAAGAAATTCACGATTATTATTATTATTATAAGTGGTATTTTAATCCGTTGCTTGTTTAAAAATTGAAATGTCTTAACACAGCTGAAAATGTTCATTTTAAAAATTACAAAGTTCGTTTTAAAGCGCGATATATTAAAATTTTCTATTTATTTTTTTATTTTTATTTTTGGCATTTAATTATGGGGCAGGAGTTGCTTAACATATCATGCATGCTGCGAGTATAGCTTTATTTTAACGTTGAATTACGTTCCTCCATAGTGGTCCTACATAAAGCAAAGTTTTAATGATATCGTATAAAACTACTATGCAAAATATCGAAATTAACTCCCTTAGCCAACCGGGGTATCCTTTACGGCAGTTAAACAGTGACATCATAAATTTATAAAAAAAAATGCGTGAAATTTGTAAGCTCTGCAATTCTGACGCCCTGTCACAATTAAAGCGGGAATAAATATCTCCTTGAGATTACACAGTTTGATGTTTTTCAGGAGACAGGACCATGGAGGATATATAAGATATCGCTATATTGGATACATGGATATTTAAAATGGCACCCATTGGATAGTTTCTTCCCACGGTGAGATGAAATTTTTTGTGGTGTTAAATACGCCAATCTTATAAAACTCTGCATAAATTAAATATATATGGAGAGTTTCCTTAATGGCAATGATTATGTGAAATGATTATTATTTATGTTAATGCGTAAATTGCAAAGAATCGCCATAGAATCAAAAGATCCCATCGGTACCAAATAATCTAAGCTGCTTTTTTTAAGCGAGCTTTGAAGAGGGAGAAGCGAAGATAGATAGTATTAATGTACGTGATAGGTAGTATTATTAGATTTGTAAGGATAATATGAATAAATCGCAATATACCACGTTAATAAATATTTCATGAAATTAAAAGTGTTTAACCTTTTTCAATGGTTGTTTTACAACCAACTAAACGAAAAGTAATTCTAACTTACGTTAATATATCCCGCCGTAATTTCAACAGAGGCGATTACTTGAACTTTTTTAAAAATAAAATTCTATTTTGTCACATGCAGATATGATTTTAGTATAATATTCGCTTCTTCCCGTGTGAAGAGCGGGTGCGCAGCTATTTTAAAAACATCTCTTGAAAATACCATAAATGAATTCAGAAGACCTCAAAACGTATAAATACACCAAAATCTCGAAGTCGAATTTTTTCATGATTACAATACTTTCCTTACATGGTACATGTTCGGAAACAAATAAACGGTTGTCCATTTCATGTAGTGTCTTAGGTATTTAATACTACAACTTGAAACTAAAAACAGTATGATGTAGAAATAAGACATTTTGAAAGCCAGGAGTTCTCTGCAAACCATTAAGCTTTTCACTTTTTTGATAGTGAGTGACACTGGCGTAGTTTTTGAGTCATTATACTGCAATGATGCCAGGTTAGTACTCATGACGCAAACTTTACGTCAAGAGTCAAATATTTTTGCTTAAGATTCTACACCACGAATAAATTCGAATTACACATTTAAGGAAAATTTTCGTTTCCTACCGTGAGAAGAACGGGCACGCAGCTAGTATATATATATAAACTGTTAATTATAAAAATATTTCTTCTATAACAATGGAAAAAATACTGTACTAAAACGGATGAAATTTGACAACAGTTATTTTTAACTCTTGAAAACAAAAAGTAAATAGTGCAATAAGTATAATTAATAAAATAGATAAAAAGGGCTTACTTTTTCCCCCTTTTATCAAAACAACTCCACAGCCACTGATATCACTGGGGACCGAATCAGCTTTAAGCGGTAGAGTCTGCTTTAAGAGAGAGCTTTAAGCGGTACGTCCAAAAGAAAGTTCATTGGAAGGATTGGAAATTGCAATATGTGTTCACTATAAAAAAAAAAAAAACTCCACAGCCACTGGACATGAGCAGGGCTTGACTGCCAAGAAACATTTGACGGTCAAAAATTGAAGCGGCCGACTTTGATTTTCAAACGCTCTTTCCAATAAGTAAGGAGAGTCATCATTTTTAATTTAAACAAAACTACATTTCCCCCCTCAAAGCGCAACTGTAATGGACGTCTTCTATTTAAGGAATTCCTGACAAACAAACCCAGATGATGTTCATCAGTACATTGGAGTCTTTTCTCCAGACTAATAGTTTATCTTTCTTTAAAATTTACCAATTTGACAAGAAAATTACGAAAACTACCTACCTGTACTCATGCACAAAGCAAGTTAATATTTCACTGCAGGATACAGATATTCGGCTGGTAAAATTCATTTAACTTAACCAAACTTGACACACAGACATCATTTATTTACCTTAGCTCTTTGTAATCCATTCTTTGCAGCTCATTCAACCCTCTTGTACATCTCCCGTGTTCTTCATAAAACATCAAGTCAATATGCTTGCGGGAAAAACTGGTGCTATTCTATTTAAGTGAACACAGATGTGACTGATTTTTGCGTTAACGGGAGATAAAAGGGCCGCGTTCGACATTTAGATCACTCCAATTTTTCACAGAATCTTAATGGTCATTTAGTGATGACATGTTCTTATGTTTTGTTTGTAGGTCCAGAAAAACGATCATTTTATGCCTTGTTAAAAAGCCGCTTTTCTTGCGGGGTTTGAAATACACTACAATGAAACTCATTGCACTGCACATTTTCTATTTTCTGTTACCTCTGTTCCCGCAGCGCTTTCTTTAATGTTAGCGATCTGCTAAATTTACAGCATTCTAAGCTCAATGTTCATGTTTTTCCTTGACTTGGACAGAACATTTTAAATTTTTAAGAGAGTCCAGTACGTTATTTTTATTTATTTTTATTTTATTTTATTTTATTTTTTATTTTTATTTATTTTTTTTTTTTGGGGGGGGGGCTTGATATTGTAAATATTTTTAGAAAAGTAATGTGGAAAAAGATATTTAATAATTTGAAGATCTGGAACGACTTTTAAGTGACTTCATTAATCAAAAGTTCGGCATAAGCGGGGGACAGGCGTCGATACTAACAAACATTGGGTTCGTTTTGTGGCCCTTTAACAAAATTACAATCGATTTTAACGGAACCCCTTCACAAAAATACAGTCGATTAAAACTGCCCTTCATTTGCATTTTACCCTACATTTTAATGTGTTTCATCAGTTAAGAAAAAAAGTGACTTTTATTAAAATTTGGTTTGAAAATTCACAAAAAGAAGTTCTGAAATTCACAAAATTAAGCATTAAAATTCACAAAAATAGGCAGTTTTTACAAAAATGGGACACTGCAAAATATTCCTGGATTGACCCCTGATAAATTATGTAAGTCATTGAGTTGAAGACGTATTCACAAAAAAAAAAAAGAGGGGTGGGAGGTATATAAATTAGGTGAATGTACATATACTCTAAGAAAACTAATATTCTGAAATATTTTCTTAGCTAGACTTTTAAACGATTTTCTTGAAATGCTAGAAAATAGAATTATATGCACACATGGGCCATAAGGGGGGCAAGGTATGGAACTTGCCCCCCTAAAGTTTTAGGTTTATGTCTCATGATGTTAACAATGGCAAAAACAGAACTAAATTTGTTAAAAGTTTGAAATTTGCCCCCCCCCCTAGGAAAATTACTATGGCGCCCATGTATGCACATCATCAGATCGTTATAAACAATAGCAGTGAAGGTACCCCTTCTGTGTCGAACGTTGCTTCTCCGTATTGCTGGGAGCAATGCTGTTAGTAGGAAGTAATGAGGTGATTTCTTGCTATACTTTTCTAATGCATGAAAATTTAAAAGGGTTAAAGGTATCGAAATACTGACTTGGATAGTACTGCAACTAGAGTTTATCTCTCACGACGAACCAATTAGAACGGCCACCTCCCATGCAACCATAACTTATTTTGGAGCCCCCTACCAAGTCTGGGGCACGTGCCTCTAGTTGCCCCTGGCACCAGATATAAATCATAAAATCGCAGACCGTTTCTTGTTCTCTTAAACTGCGTTGCATTTGAATTCGCAATTAGTCGTCTGTCAAGTCAAGTAAGTTGTACCCTATCATAAAAATGTGTTGTCTCTCTGCTACTGACCTTCAAACACCAAAATTAGGTTCATTAAAATATAAATGAGAAACTGGCCCCAACCTGTGACAGGGCGGCAACTAAAGGGGGGGGGGAAGCGGGGACAAGCACCGGGAGACATTCTAAATGGAACGCCAAAATCAGTTATAGTTTCTTGAGATGGGGCGCGGCTCCATGCGAGGGGGCACACGACCATGGGTGTCCATAAGGGGGGGGGCAAGGTAGGGAACTTCCCCCCCCTAAAGTTTTAAGTTAATGTCTCATTATGTTAACAAATGGTAAAAACAGAACTAAATTTGTTCAAAGTTTGAAATTTGCCCCCTCTAGAAAAAAAATTTTAAGTTTGCCCCTCCCCCCCCTAGGAAAATTGCTATGGGCGTCCATGCACACGACACTAATTATGATTTGCCCCGGATGACATAAACTCTAATTGCGGCATTGCCTGTGAAAATGACCTCTTTTTGCTCACTATTTACAGCAGCAGGTATTTTTTTCTAACGCTGAACAATTGATTTCAGACACGTTTAAAATCGCTGCCCCTTGATTTTTGCTTTCCTGAGAAATTATCTAGCTTGGCCATTTGGTAGAATCTGCTATCGTTCCTGTTAGGTTGAAAAGCTTCTGTGACTCTATTCTTTTGTTGATTTTTGCAGGGGATTTTTTTTTTTTAATCTGATAGTATATTTGGGTTATAAATGCATGATTTGGGTTCAAAATCATAAGTTTGCCCCTGACTTTTTAGACTAGGGGGGCAATTTTTACAACTGCAGGGGCAATTGCCCCCCCTTGCCCTCCCCAGATTACGCCTATGAATGGCAGTTTTAGCGACATTCATCCATTTCAAGTACAATACCATCCTACCATAATAGCCCCACCTCGGACACGTGTCTCCCTCAAGAATTACACCAAAAGTCGCCAAGCTTTGTGACTTTGTTGTTGTGTGTGATTATGGCAACGCTACACTAGGGCGATCTGCCAAGGGGGAGTGCCTTGGTAGGAGGACTTTCTAAAGGGTTCTAACGCGTATTTACTGGAGAAAACCTACCAAAACTCCACACTGTTAGATCGACAGCCGCGCGATGGGACCCGCGCGGGACCTTCACACTTCGGCCATCTACTATTTTCAGTGGCATAACCACTGTGCCATGGTGAGGCAACTTGGTGACTTTTGTACGTGTGTATGTATTTTACTCTCAAATCTCAAAAACTACTAGTCGTAGAATGTTGAGATTTCATATATAAGATTGTTGTAACATCTAGTTGCGCATCTCGATTTCTATTCCAATCTACTGGAGAGTTTATTTACAGGACCGCCCAAAAGAATTTCAATACATTATTGTCTATGGGCATCTTCAATATATTACATCTGTAGTCAGTCATTGTTTGGTCCATGCCCAAAATTTCGCCATTTGTCATCGACCTTGGCGAGTTTTGCCAAAATATCGCCAAATTTGGCGATAGTCAGTCATTTGGTCCATGTCCAAAATATCGCCATTTGTCTTCGTCCTTGGCGAGTTTTGGCGAAATATAGCCAAATTTGGCGATAGTCGGTCATTGTTTGGTCCAACCTCGCCTTTGGTTGAACCTCGCCATTTGTCGTCGACCTTGGCGAGTTTTGCCGAAATATGACCAAATTTGGCGCCAAAAATTATTTCGCATTTCGCATAACTCTAAAACTTTTAATCGTAGAATGTTGAAATTTTGTATTTAGAACTATTGTACATCTAACTGTACTGTATTCTTTTTTTTTCAATTCCTACTATTAGTTCACACTCTCCAGACATGTATTTATCTATCTTATTCAAATTTTCCAGTCATTAATAAAACACTTTTTATTCATACACTCGTGCAAATAGTTTTTCAAATGTTAATTCATTAATTAAATGTAATTAATTAAATTTAATAAAAAGTTAACTAAAACTAAAACTTTTCTTTGTTGACCTAAGTAGGAATTGACTTAATTTTTTTTTATATATTACTTGTTTTTCCTTCAAGTTACATTAAGGCGACCATATTTCAAAACAGTATTTTGGGGACAAATCAAGCATTGTCCTCGAATCCAAGGAAAACTTGGGGACACTAGAAAATATTTTTGGGGACTTATTCGAGGACACAACATATTACCATGACTTTGATACTTAAAAATGAACTCTAATAGCTCTTTATATCAATTGTGTATTCTTATTTCTAATACATTAATGAAAGTATTTCATTCATTTATAAATATTTATTTAAACCAAAATATGAAAGGAACATCATGTTGAAATATTGCAATTTATTCAAAATTTAACTCTTGGAATAGTATTTGTATTTTTCGCCACTGCGAACATCCCCCACTAATCTAACATTTTGTTTCTGATTGAAATGTAAACACATCATTTCGCGAATCTTTGGAAAGCGAAAGTACTACAAAAGTAGTTTTTCTTTTAAATATTTCAAAATGAAAATTGGCCTAAAAATTGGATTGTTTCTTATCTTAAAAATTCTCCGACGAATGAATCAGGAGTCCCCGAAAGGGGAGGGTCACTAGCTCCCTGACAGGGGGCACGTGCCCCCCCACTGGATCCCCTGCTGGCACCTATTTTGATTATTAGAATAATTCGTTAAAACAGAAAAAGATTAAAATTTACCCTTGCCATGGGTATACTAAACCAAACCCTAATAATACGAACCAGTGGCGTAGCGAGAATTTTTTCATGGGGGGGTACGACTACTGCAACTCACATTTGTGTATAAGTGTGTGTGATATGGGAGCGAAAAATATGCATTTTGTATGGCAAAAAATTCCTCATCGGAGGGGGGGGTGACCCCTATGCCCCCTTGGCTACGCCACTGACACGAACATACGTATACGTATTAAAAAATAAAAACTTTGTGAAAAAAACACACATAAAATGTAACTTATAATACGTTACGATCGTTTCGACCAAAAATTCTTTCGGTCTTCATCAGACAAAGACCTTCGTCTCGCGCAGTGGCGTAGCCAGGATTTTATTTCGGGGTGGGCTGGGTATCAAACTTAAAGCTAAAGTTCAATTGTAAGCTAAATATCAAATTGTAAGCTAAGTAAATTGTCCCATTTCGGGGCGGGGGACAGCAGCCCCCCCTCTGGCTATGCCCCTGCATCTCGGACTTTTTCTGATGAAGACCGAAAGAACTTTTTGGTCGAAACGATCGTAACTATTATAAGTTACATTTTATGTGTGTTTTTTTCACAAAGTTTTTATTTATTTTATCGTTTAACCCCAGTATTTTGAGTGTTTTTTACGTATAGGGAGAATGCTGTATTGATATATTAAAATATGTAGTAGTTACGAAAAACAAGTCTTTAAAAAGTATTACAGTCTTCTGAAGATTCAAATAAAACATAAATTAATATATTTATTTATTATTAATTTATTACATGTAGAAGAAGCTCCTAAAATCATTAACCAACTACGAATTTCTTAAATTTTTTTTCAATATGTGCATGGATGAAGAAACGTTTCAAAATATTTATAGATAAAGATACATTCTGTATAAACAAAAAAATTGAAAATGAAGCATTTTTGACAGTTTTAGTTATTAGAATACTAAATTAAAGTTAGTATTATAGCTTTATTAGGAACAGGAACAAGTTAAATTACAACATGCTTAGAATGCTCACTACATGACAAGAACAAGAACAAGAACAACTGTTGCCACACAAGTAAAAATAAAAATTAAGAGTTTAAGTGTTGCCATAACAATATACATTTGTAAGAACAGAATTAATATTTAATACTCCCTCCAATTCTGTTATTACTTACTTGGGAGTTACAAAAAAAAAATTAAGAAAATTGAAACACTCTTGGTTTACATATAGCCAAAATAACAACAAAAAAATACAAAGATATCGACTTAGCGTTTAACAAGAATGTTTAACAGAGTTCTAAGTTTTTCAAATTTGTGCCTAGGCAAGGCCTTTGTAAAAAGATCAGCTAATTGTTCACTACTGGGAACATACTCAATGTTTACAGTGTTATCTTGATACTTTTCTCGTATAAAGTGGAATTTCACATCAATATGTTTACTACGCTTGTGGTACACAGGGTTTTTAACCAGCTTAATTGCACTTTGATTGTCTATGTGCAGAGTAACACCTTTATCACAAAATGATGTTTCATTTATGTCGCACAGCAACTGGCGAAGCCACATAACTTCTTTCACAGCAGTAGATGCCGCTATATATTCAGATTCTGTTGTTGATGTTGATACAGAAGTTTGCCTACTTGTGCACCATGTAATAGCATCACTTGATAGCATGAAAACATATCCACTAGTAGATCTTCTGGTGTCTATGTCACCAGCGAAATCTGCATCAGAATAACCTACAAGATAAGGATTTTCTGATCCAGACATATAATGAATTCCATGATGTGGTGTTCCCTTCAAATATTTCATTATTCTCTTGACAGCATTCCAATGTACTTGTTTTGGAATCTGCTTACAAGATTTACAGCATATGTAATATCAGGACGTGTGGTAGATGACAGGAACATTAAACATCCAACTGCTTCACGATATGGCACATCACTTTCTTCTGAAATTATATCTGATTCTGATGACAGTATAACATTAGGGTCTGAGGGAACATTAACTGGATTACAATTTTCGAGGTTGAACTGCTTTAAAATTTTCTTAATGTATGCTTGTGAATGGATAAAAATTGAACCATCTTTGTTTTGATCTATCTTGATCCCAACAAAACAACCTGACTTACAAACAGTGGCTTCAAAGTTTTCATTCATATTTTTCATAATGTCATCCAAGATCCCTTCATCTTCGCAAAGTAAGAGAACATCATCAACATACAGAGTAAGTAGAACCTTCTTACCTTTAAAGACACCATGAAATAGACAAGGGTCAGCCATACTTTGCTTGAATCCAAATTTCAGCAAGAAATCTGAAAACTTCTGGTTCCAACACCTTGAGGACTGCTTTAAACCGTACAAAGATTTTCTTCACTTACAAACCAAATCTTTACCAACAGCTAGACCTGGAGGCGGTTGCATGTATAATTCCTCATCAATTTCACTATGTAAGAAAGCAGTTTTTATGTCACATTGCATTATTTTAAAGTTCCGTTGAGCAGCAATTGCCAGAATGGTTCGTATTGTGTCATATCTGGAAGTTGGGGAGAATGTTTCATTAAAATCAACTCCCTCCACTTGTGAGAACCCTTTAGCACACAGGCGAGCTTTAAAACGGTCTATCTTTCCATTAGGCAAGTACTTAATGTTGAACACCCACTTTGAACCAATTACATTTTTTTTCTTTTGGGCATTGTACCAATTGCCAGGTGTTGTTTTTCTGCAGGGAGTCCAGCTCTTCTTTTATTGCGTCTATCCACTCCCTGGACTGGTGTGAGTTAATTGCCTCTTCATATGTCTTTGGAATTTCAGCAATATTTACATCATAACGTCTAGGAATTCTTAAATTTTGCCTGGGTCTGAAATTGTATGGTTGAACTTCCTCATCATCATCATCTGGATTCTGTGATGCATTTTCTGAAATTGCTTGATTCATATTCGAGTCCATTTCATTTTCTAAATCGGTGGCATTATCTTGACATTGAAAATTACTAATTGAAATTGTCTCTTGTGAAAAACTAACTGATGTATCTGAGCACTCATCAAACATGACATTCGAGATTTTTATTGTTTTTGTGACTGGATCAAAGAGTCGATAATTTGTCGAATTTCTCTCATATCCCACGAAAATTGTTTTGTTACTTTTTGGCATTAGCTTCTTATGCAATTGATCAGGCACATGCATGTAAGCTTCTGAACCGAAGGTTCTTAAGTGTTTTAGAGATACCTGTTTACCTGTCCACAGTTCATGTGGTGTAAATCCAGGTGACTGACTAGTTGGTGTACAATTTAGAATGTACACAGCTGTATTAACTGCTTCACCCCACAAAAACAAAGGTAACTTCTTGCTGTATAGCATTGATCGAGCACTTTCCATTATAGTTCTCATGTTCCTTTCAGCTCTTCCATTCTGCTGTGGTGTGTAAGGAGCAGTGGTTTCAAGTTCTATGCCTTTCTTATGGAGAAAATCTTTGAAGTTATGGTTGATAAATTCTCCACCATTATCTACTCTGAGGACTTTTATTCTTGTAGAATGCTTGTTTTCACAAAGAGACACAACGGTCTTGAAGTGTTCTAATGCATCACTCTTATGTTTCAAGAATGCAGAAAAAATATAACCACTAAAGTCATCTTTAAAAATTACAAAATAATTCGCACCACCTAGTGATGTAGTTGACATTGGACCACACAAATCACTATAGATTAATTCACCAGGTTTATTTGCTTTGTAATTTCTATGACTGAAAGATAATTTATGTTGTTTGCCATACTGACAACCTTCACAAAAGAATTTATCAGCATTTGAAAAATCTACATTATCAATAATTCCCTTTTCACTTAACTCTTTAAGGGCTTTAAGATTTATGTGACCAACTCTCTCATGCCACAGTTTAATGCTATCTGTAGCAGCTGCATTAGCTTCAATTGGTTTTAGTGTTTTAAACAACATCTGATACAAATTATTTGATGTACGGACTGCTATACCAATAACTTCATTCCTATCATTATATATGTGTGCTTGGTCATTCATTTTTACTATTTTCATTCCTTCTCCAGTAATTACACCTTCAGAGAAAAGATTCTTCTTCGGGTCTGGAATGTAGAGAACATTTTGCATTTCACCTTCTATCCACTTACCATTGATCAATTTCAAAATAATTACATCTCCCTTACCCTTTATAGGAAGCTCGAGATTATTACCAAGACGAATGGTTTCATTTCCATTCATTTCTTTGAAATTATTAAGATAGTTCAGATTGTAAGTCATGTGAGCAGAAGCACCGCTGTCCATTGTCCAATGGTCTTCAGTAGAATTTAGCGATTCTTGGACTTCTTCACTAAATGCATTGTGAGTACTGTTACTACCTTCCTGTTCATGGTTTTGATTATTCATCTTTCCACTTGGTCTGGAACGACAGTCTCGTGCAAAATGTCCCTTTTTGTGACAGGAATAACATGTTAACTTTGATTTATCAACACTTTTCTTTTGGTTATTGTATTTTGTTTCAGCCTGGTATTTTTTATTGGAATGATTCCCACCTCTGTTCATACCTCTTGGTTTGTTTTTATTGAAGCTTGCTGACGATGCTAAGAATGCAGTTTCCTCTTGTTCGATTTCATCTAAGGATATTTCTTCATCGATGAGTCTTGCTGTGAGATTTGAGACAGTTTGTCTACTTTCATCCATAGACAACCAAGCTTGTCTAAAATTTCGATATTTTTGTGGCAAAGTTCCTAATATTTTCGTCACAATCGTAGCATCACTTATACTTTCACCAGCATCTTTTATTTGATGAGCAAGGTTTTCAACTTTAGCAATATGTTGTGCAACAGTTTCATTGGAATCCATTTTTAGCTGATGGAATTTATCAAGTAGCAGCATTTTATTGAAGTCTGATCTCTGTTTAAAGATTGAGTCCAGTTTATCCATTACTTCCTTAGATGACTCACAACTTTCTATTAAATTTATTTGTGTCAATTCCATAGCAGAGGAGATTGTATACATTGCTATTGCATCATCTTTTCCCATTTCTCAATTTTTGTAGCATCATCTTCTGGTTTTGTTCTTGTCCCATTTGATACTGTGAAAACACCTTTTGCTTTTAATGCACAGTTTATTTGGAACTTCCATTGTGAGTAATTTTTACCATTGAACTTGTTTATTGAGGATATCTCAATGCTAGACATATTGAACTAGTTAGGCCTAAACTGCAACAGGATTCTTCAATCAACTTTATGCAACATATGCAGTAGAACACATCTACTTATAAAGATTTAATAACTTCTAAAATAAACAGAGTAATCCTGGGCCCATAACCTATTAGAATACTAAATTAAAGTTAGTATTATAGCTTTATTAGGAACAGGAACAAGTTAAATTACAACATGCTTAGAATGCTCACTACATGACAAGAACAAGAACAAGAACAACTGTTGCCACACAAGTAAAAATAAAAATTAAGAGTTCAAGTGTTGCCATAACAATATACATTTGTAAGAACAGAATTAATATTTAATATTAGTGCCCTTTTAATTGTATAAACTGGCCCTTTAAATCGCTCTGTTCTGGTCATAAAACTAGCGCCACGGCGGACAAAATGTCAACTACCGTGCATATGGGCTTTCAGACCCGTTTGGATAGCCGGGGAATATCCCAGTTAGCCATGCTAGTAGTCAGGATAGAGCTCAGTTCAGCGGTATGTAGCATAGCGAAACAGTATTTGGCAACGCTAATTGGAGTCGTAGATGTTTACAACATGGTTTACAATTACAATCTATCGGATCGGGGTTTCGCGCGGTGGTGGTTGGTTTGGTGTACTCCGGCGAATTTTTTTGGTACTTAGGTTCTTAGTTAAGTTGTTAGCTTTCCCGGGTAGGGTAAGTCGAAATTTCTTGTTTCTGGTTGAATTTTGTTTGTGTAGGCTTTGTAAGGCAGTATTCATAAGTTCTCAGGCAAGGTGCCGGTGGGCAATTCCCGTGTTTGTGTTTCAGTTGGGTTTTCGCTGTTGAGTGAATTTTTCTTTGACTTTCCTTTCTAAGGCTGGAGGGAATTAACCCTTTGCCTTTGGTCTCCAACAATGGTGTCGTAAGTAATGGTTTAAATACGCAAAGGACCGAGGTAAACAAGATGGATGACACGTCATCCTCCCCCCACCTCTTTGAGAATGAAAATAGTTCATCGGAATGGTTTTCTGTTGCCGTCAATGACGGCATTGATTCAGTGTCGCTAATAATTGAGGCGAAGGAGGGAAAAATTCCTTCCAAGCACCCAAAAATGCTTAAAGCGGATATCTCCAAATGTGTGGCAAACAGTTCTGATATTGACTATCTAAGACTGACTAGGATGGGAAAGGTCATGATAACAACAAAATCTGCCGATGTGGCCCAGAAGATCCTTGATATGAAAACTCTCTTAAACACGCCGGTTAACACATACATACAGAAAGAAACTATCACCACCAGATTTCTATTACATAATGTGGACCCGGAAATCAATTGCAAAGAGATAGCCGAAGAACTGTCGACTACTGGCATTGAAGTACTAGAAGTTCGCAGGTTTCAAAAAAAAATAAATAACGTTTACACCCCGACAAGAACCGTTCTCGTAACTAAATTGGGAACCTCCCTCCCCCGTGATGTCAAACTGTGGTATATGTTACACAGAATTTCCCTATTCACAGATAAACCTAGAGCGTGTTTCAATTGCCACAGATACAACCATGGGGCTAAAGCTTGCCGCAACCCCCGGGTTTGTGGCCGCTGCTCAAACACACATGACGGTCCGTGCACTTCAGAGACCGTGAAGTGCAGTAATTGTAGAGGGGACCATGAGGTCTCCGACAAAACTTGTCCTCATTATATTAGAGAAGCCCGCCTGTTAAAATTCAAAAGCGCGAATCATCTAACCATTGCTGAAGCTCGTCGTTTGTATCGTGAGAGCGAGGGAAACTCCAGTTCCCCAAGCTACGCTTCTGTCACGGCCATGAAGCCAAATACAAGTACCCCCTCTACGGATTATGTCACCAAATCAGACCTACAAAACACACTACAGACGTTTTCTGAAAATATGACTAGCATGTTCCAGAAGCTCCTGGAAGTCCAGCTACAAGCATTCAATAGCATCATGGAAACGGTCGCCAATACCGTTAAACAAGCAGTTGAAGGTCTCCAAGAAAATCTCCCGGATAAAAATCAGGTAACCCTTCGTAAGAAAAAACAGCGCCTTCCCCCTCCTATGAGTACCCCGGTAAGTGAGACTTTAGTCATGGATTTCCACTGTGAAGAAGCGTCTATTACTCCGCCTATGCCACTTAACTTTGGTAACACTGGCCAGCCTCCCACTTCGGGAAGTTAGCTGGCTCAGTGGTTTGCCTTGGCTTTTTGCCAGTGCCCGGTTTTGTGCTCTTTGCTCCTTTCCGTTTGTTTTTCGTTGCGTTCAGCGTTTTCAATTTAGTGCATTGGAATTGTCGATCTCTTCGTCAAAACGGCCACTGGCTTCGTATCGTCCCCTCTGTAAACTCTGATATTATCTGTCTTCAGGAAACTTTTCTCAACGACACCTCTATTTTCGCCTTATCGAATATGATCATTTATAGAAAAGATAGACCTGCTGGCAGGGGGGGTGGTTTGCTCACTGCTGTCCACTCCAAGTATGCTTCGTACCAAATTTCTCTTCCCCAGGGTTCTGATGACTCTGAGACTCTTGGTGTCAAAGTGTTTTCTGTGAACCGTTGGGTCACTATTATCAACGTCTACTCACCTTCGGGTAATTTTAACGAAGGGTGGTATGATGAGATTATTAGCTCCATTGACCATCCCTTTATCTTTCTAGGGGATTTTAACTTAAACATCCTGAACCGCCTTCCTCCCATTAATTGGAATGTACGTCGGCTCTTTGACTGGGTTACCAGTCAGCATGTATGCATTCTGAATACTGACTGTCCGACGCGCACAGTGGCTGGTCACCCCCCCTCCCTCCTTGATCTCACTATGGTCTCCCCCGAGTTACACCAAAGTATGTCATACTACGTCCATCCGGACACCTTTGATTCGGACCACCATCCGGTCATCGTGTCTGTGAGGACTCGTGGATGTGAGCCCTCAGTGTCTCCCTCGAAAACGGCGGTGAAGTGGGCTAATGCTAGTAAGGATCTGGACTCTCTTCTTCAAACTAATTACCCCTCGTCCTATAGTGCGCTCCTCCAGCAAAGTCAACAGGCGATGTCGGAAAACAAGTATAAGTTAGGTGCTCGGCGCCCGTCTTACCCCCCTTGGTGGGATGCTACGTGTCGGTACCTTCTTGGCCAAAAGAGGAGGTTCCGCAGGCTTGCCGCCGCTCATTGCTCCATTGAGTTGTGGAAAAAACACAAGCAGGCCGCGGCTAGGCTCCGCAAACATATAAAAGTTACTTCCAGATGTTACTGGGACTCCTTGTGCCGAAATAGCTGCTCTAGTGGCCACATCTTTAAGATTTTGAAGGGGCTTTCTCGTAGAGAGTCTCCGCCTGGAGATAATGTTCTCAGGAGTCCGCATCCCATTGCGGCCAGCGCTGACCAGGCCCAGGCCTTCCTTAACGAATTTAGCAATTATGAGGCCCATCGGCCTCTTCCGTATGACCTTAGTGAAGGGGATCCTGTTCTGGACACCCCTTTCACGCTGAATGAACTGGATACCGCGTTGAGTAAAACTCGGAACACAACCCCCGGGCATGACGGAATCTCTGCAAAACTGCTAAAAGGCCTCTCCCCCGCAAGCAAAGGCATCTTTTTGGACCTGTTCAACTCTCTCCTGGAAAATAGTGAGGTGCCCGACTCTTGGAATCTGGGTACAATTATCCCTGTTCGAAAACCTGGAAAACCCGCTCATTTAACTGGGTCCTATAGACCTATCACCTTAACCTCGGTGTGTGCAAAGGTGTTCGAAAGAATACTGCTTCGTCGTTTGGTGATTTGGGCTGGTGCTCGCAACCTGTTTCAGCCCACCCATTTTGGGTTCATGCCTTCCCGTGATTGTACCACTGCCCTCTGCAACTTGGTAAATGACATACATGTTGCCCGAGCTGCCCGGGAATTCATTATGGTTCTCAGCCTCGATATCAAAGCAGCATATGATAGCGTCTGGATTGATGGGCTCATCCATAAAATGGCCAGTATGGGCATTAGAGGGAAAATTGGTCGCTGGATCGCCTTGTTTCTGAGCAACCGTAGGATTCAAGTGCGTTGGAAATTAACTATGTCGCATCAGAGACCTTGCTCTCAGGGCGTCCCTCAGGGGAGCGTTCTTTCTCCCTTCCTCTTTATGCTGTACCTAAGTGATATCTTCGAAGTCGTCGAGGATGGGGTCCGGTTGAATGTTTACGCGGACGACATCGTTGTTTATGCAAATGGTCCTGATGAAAACAGAGTTCGTAGAAAGTTGCAAACAGCGCTCAACAGGATTACCCAATGGTGCAATGCAAATGAGCTTAAAATCTCTCAAGGTAAATGCGTTGCGATAAACTTCTCTCGGAAACGCGATCCCGGCCCTCCGCTCGAAATCTTGGGTCAAGAAATACCTTGGAATACCACGGCTAAATTTCTGGGTATTTGGCTGAGTAGAAACCTATCCTTTAACCACCATTTCTCGTATCTGCGGGCTAAAGCGTTCAAAAGGCTTAATTACCTTAAGGCTATCGCTAGCACTTCTCGTGGCGTGAATAGCAACCACATGCTCTGTATAGTTAATGCCATAATTAGAAGTCTCCTAGAATACGCCTGCCCCCTTTTTTTCAACGTCCCTCCCTCTGTGATTAACACCTTGGAAGTCATCTACAACGCTGCGCTCCGCGTGGCGACTGGACTCCCGAAATGGACCCCCATCCCCATTCTCAGGAGGGAGGCTGGGGCCTCCTCCATGGCTGCCCGCCTTTCCTACCTAACGAAGAAATTCATCATTCGGCAACTTGCACTTTCTCCCGGGCATATCATTTGCGATAAATTAAGGTCTATGCACCTGGCTCCCAATGCTAAACCTATCTGGCACCAGCCTATGCTTGATCTTTTAGACTTTTTTAATATAGATATCTCCCACATGTTAAGATTTTCCTGGCCTCCTCCCCCTGGGGTCCCTCTAAATTTTGAAATTATTACCAAGGGACTGATCTTTCAAAACCATGATATCCCGCAAAACATGGTGGTGGGCGCCTGGAACGAGTGGTACGATTGCCTGGACAATGACACAATGGTAATTGCTACGGATGCGTCCAAAGACACAGTGAAAACGTCCGTCGCTGCAGTAGCTTACCCGGCGGGCCTGTCAGAAGCCTATTTAGTTCCTAATGTGGACTCTGTCTTCACTGCTGAGGCCCTCGCTATCTGCGTGGCTGTTACTCGCCTCGCCAGTTCTGGGGGCAAATATGTTATCCTTACTGACAGTATGTCTGTACTGGAGGCTCTCAGATCTGCTTCTCTGCGATCCCCGAAGGTTATCCTCTGGTTATATAATTGTCTATACAACGGGAAAAATGACAAGGCATTTTCCCTGGTGTGGTGCCCTGGGCACAAAGGTATCCCTCCGAATGAGCAGGCTGACAGTCTGGCTCGTAACGGCCCCTATAACTGCGCCAGCCTAAATAAGATATCCCCCGAGGATATTATGTCTCACTTACGCACTAACTGGCGGGTGGAGACTGATTATGCCTGGATAAACAGCGACTACAGTCACAACTTTGAGCACCTCTCTACGGACCGCACGTACTGCAAATGGTTAAATTCTAGGCTACTCGATACTCTGATAGCTAGGTGGCGGACAAAAACCCTCCTTACGCGGCGTAAACTCTTTCAAATGAAGATGGTGGACACCCCACTCTGTACGACCTGCTTTACCCATGAAACACCTGACCACTTGCTACTGTCCTGCGTTCGCCTCTCTTCGGAACGGAATCAGTTGTTCAACGACCTTAACATCCCCAGCTCCGCCGATTATTCCCTAATTATGGGGAAAGTGACTTCTAGTAGGAAAGCGTTGCGGGCTTTCGCCCGCTTCTCCTCTGCCGCTGTCGGCTTCTGAGTTTGAAGTCGACGGGCTTGAGTTTTTATATGAGAGACTCCGCCTCTCTCATTTCTTAGGCATGGCTTCATGCTGTCTTCTTCATCACTGACACAATGCTTGTGCCCGGGAGTCACCCGGGTGCGTTTTCCCAAACCCTCAAGACTTCACGCACTTGGCGAAAACAGGAGGGAGCCAACGGTTTGGCGGAAGAGAGACGTGCATTGCGAAAGCCACCCTCTCATCAGGGCTATAGAATCACAAGGGCTGGGTCAATCGCCTGCGAGATGTGAGATTACCCACGTCGTGGAGATGTCGTGGAGATAATGTTTTCTCAATGACTTTTATTAGATTTTTCTCACTTAAAATGTTATCTATGACATTTTAGATTTAGTGTGATATATTTTTAGGAAAAAATAAAACAATTGCTTCTGTGAATCCCTTTCTATTAGTAATATATAATATACATAGGCTCTCAAAAATATATTCAAGTAGAAACCAGATTTTCTGTTTTGAGATAAAGTAATGAATATAGGCTTGTTTTCTAAAAAAAGAAAGAAAAGAATCATTCAAAATAAAACATTATGCACCAACTTTCTTTATATATGTGTGTGTGTGTGTGTTTAAATTTTAAATGTTAAAAAATATACAGTAAAACCCATTTAAAAAATTCCCGCCTAAAAAGTTCTTATTTGCGGTTCCCTATTTTTTCCTATTCTTACAATGTGAAAACAACCCGTTTAAAAAGTTTCGTTCCAAACACTTTCCTGCTTAAAAGTCTTTTTCCACTTCTAAGTTTACATTCAGAGCGTGTTTACATGTGACTTTCGTTTTTTGTTTTGTTTTGTTTTTAATTTTTTTCCCTTTCTTATTACTGTTTGAAAAATCAATTTTTAGGACTGAAAAAGTATGGCATTGGCCAGTGAAATGCTAACAGTGCATGAAATTCATGAGGTTACAGAAAATTAAGAAATGAGCTAAACTGAATAAGAGATTGCAGAAATTCTTAGTTTTCCGGATGCTGTAATAGGACTAGAAACTTTTCACCGTCTTATTAAAAGTGTTGAAGATGATAATTTTTTTTTGAAATGAAAGACCAATTGAAGATCGCCGATAAAAACACAAAAACTAATTTTTTCTTTTCGTCTGTAAAGTCGATTCTAATAATGCTTAAAGCTGATATTTTTAAAAAGATTTAATGTAAATAGTTAATTTTATTGTTTTACTTTATTAACTAATTTTTTAAGGTGCAAAACAATTATATAAGTACTTTCTATAATATTTTAATAAAGTAAAAAGATTTTTCGTTTAGATTCTTTAATTTTCTGTTCTCTTTATCCAGGATGCATACTTTCCTTTTTAATTTTTCAATTTCAGATGTTTTATTTTTTTTTTTATACAGAAGGGTTCTTTTTAATTTCTGTGCCATGATTTTAAATGAACGACGATTTTTATTTTTTAATATTGCTAATTTCCTTCTTGCACACTCTAACTCAATTTTTAAACTGCTGATTTCTTCTTCCAGTGCATCACAGTTTTTACAACTGTCTTTCGTTGAACTTTCATTCAAGTTTACTTCATCATCATCATTTATTGTATCTTCTGATCGTATTTTCTTAGGACTTAAATTATACTTAGTCTACTGAAAGCATCTTCCAAAACTTTCCTCTTTTTTTTGCCTTTCCGATCTAGGATTTGTTTTTTCTTCCAATTTAAAAGAAGGTAAATTAACTGTAGGAATCTTTTAATATTTTTCTTATAGGCAGACCTAAAAGTCTGTTTTGTAAGTCATCAATATAATGGCTTTCTTCGAAGTGTTCGCTGCACATTCGAGCATTTCTGGGGTTAACCCTTTGAGGCGCAACCCTTTCCCAATGCTGAAAAAAGGGCAGCCGTTGCCATCGCTCGACTTAACTACCAGCAAGCGGGGGGACGATCGAAACGTTCATCGCGTGCCACAGATCTAGAGACCCCTTTTTTGACGACAGCTGGCTGTGCGGCAATCAAATAGATAAAAAGTGGAATCATCACAGTAAAATTTCTCAATATATAAAAATGATAGTTTATTATTGAAGATTAGTTAAAAAAATTTCTTGGTGAATTCATTACGCTTGATAACGAAATATTGACTTATTTTGCATGTTCTCAGTTTTGAATAATAAGGAAAAAAATAACTATATGTTTCAATATGAAGCTAGAAATTAAACTTACAACAGAAAATTAAGAAATCTACTATTACTAAGACAAATCCGTTAAAAAAAAAATTAAAAAAAAAACGTCGGTAGCACCAAATTAAAAATATTAGGCATTTTTTTGAAGTGCTTATAGAAAAGTTTTAAGCATTTAAGTTGTGTTTTTATCTGTAAATGAATGGCTTTACAGATAAAAACACAAATGTACATAATACAGAATGTATAATTATATACATTTCTTACTCTACCATTTATTATTTAACAAATTACATTCTTTAAATATATCGGAGACATGTTTATTAAATGCAATAGATCAATAAACATATTCTGATAATTACGCTCAAAAGAAAGTAGATGGCGCCAAAAATAACATGCGATAAACAATTTTAAAGTGCCTAGGATAAAATTGCGGAGCCGATAAGTTAAATTTTATCTATAAATAAATGTTTTATATATACAATCATATTATATACTTTTCATATTCTACCAATATATTAAACTAATTACATTTTTTAAACACATCAGTAAAGCGCGCCTGTTATTACATCATAAATTCTTGAGGCGGTCTTACTAGCACTGCAACCTTATAGCGACTACAAGCTCGCGTAACTCCTCTCTTCCGCCAAATCGTTGGCGCGCTCCTGTTTTCGCCAAGTGCGTGAAGTCTTGAGGGTTTGGGAAAACGCCACCCGGGTAGCTCAGGGTCCTTTTTTATTTTAGTTCTAGCCTGGTTTTTGGCCTCTTGTCTGTTGTATGAAATATGTTTTTTGGCGATATGGAATTGATATGGTCCCTGGAATTATTAGAAGCCCGATGAAGGGATAGAAATACCTCTTCTGTTTTCCTTGTTTGGCTGGGACGAAGCCGTCCTGTTAGGATGAAGCACATGTCCCCAAACCAACCAACCAACCAACCAACAATCTATCGTTGTCATAACAACATGCGTTTGTCAATTTGGTCATATTGTTGATAAAATGGGAACAATAATTGGAAAAGCAACATGGAAGCGTTAAATCCAGCAACATATGAAGATGATTTATATTCTGGATACAATGAATTTCACCCATCTCTTGATCCTACTGTGAGTTCTTATTTGCCTTTTACTTTGGTGTACATTTATAGCAGTTTTGTAGACCATAAATATGTCGTTTTACAAGCTAATTGTTTTGTTTATCTTATTGATTTAATGTAGCTTAGAAAAAAGAAATTGCAATGAGAATTTTTGAGTTGTTCTCGTTTAATTGTCTGAACTGCTGTATGTAGGCTTGCGAACTTTTAAACGCGGATTTACGGGACTTTCATTATTAAAATACGAACGTGGCTTGAAAAAAAAAAAAAAAAAAACCGGCATCCAGCATATTTATTACAGAAAGGCCAGAAACATAATTAAAACCATATTTAATATTTACATTTTAAATAGTTTTAATGAATATTATGCTTACTACTGTACAATTATACATGCAACATAGTTACCAAAAGTTAAAACTATCAATCGGGCAAACTAATGGAAAATTAACATTAATTATTAGTCTTTTATATATCTTCTTTATAATCAAAACAAATAATGCAAACATTTTCAATTACATTACATTTTTATTTCCATTAATAAATGAAAACCAAACTTTTTGACTTTGTAGTGTTGACTCTAGAAAAAAAGGGCCGCCGGGGGGGAAATTTTCAAAAGGGGCACCCTGTTCTCAAAAAGGGCACTTTGGGGTTCCACGAGAATGTACAGGTAGATGACATATAGAAACTGGTTTGAAACGGTCTGATCCCCGAAACTTTAACATGTACAGTTGTAATATGTGTTCTGACTTACAATGCATAGTAAGATTTTTTCCAATTTGTCTTAGTCCCAGGGTTGGCAAAAACCCGGGTTTTTGTGGGTTTTTGTTTGATTCCACAAATACCTAACAATACACGTTGGAATTCACACAAAATGTGCATTTCGAGCTTTTTGGACAATTATCATAAATATGTAACAATCGCATCTCAGCACCAAAATGAATTTGAGACGAAAATTGCAAAAACATCCCCTCCCCTCCACAAAAATCCAAAAATATTGGATAATGTGTCAATTTACAAGGAGTGTTTGAATTTAAACAAGCAGCTCATAATTTTATCTTCAGCTCTTGATGAGCTGCAAAAGGATACAACCACACTGTCACGTTCTGTAGAAATATGGAAAAATTTAATGGAATCAGAAGAATTGAAACAGCACAAGGAAGTTATAGTGAAACGGTATAAACAGATTATGAGACCTGAGCATTTTTTAGCTAATATAATGGATGCAAAGTATGGAGGGGAAAAGCTTAATTCAGAGGAAGAGGAAGAAGTTGAAGCATGGATAATACAGTATCATCCAGAGCGGTTACCTGCAATAATGGCTTTTAAAATTAAAGACATAGACTATTTTCCTAAATCACTTTTCTCAGAAAATATTGTGTCACAATTTACAGCTTCAAAATGGTGGGAAATTCTTAAAGAAAAGGTACAGAAGAACAACAAGTTAGATTCTGATTTTTGTAGTTTTTTTCAGTCTCTGCATTCTGTTCCATCTAACTCTGCTTCCATTGAGAGAATTTTCCTACATTTGGATTCATATGGTTTAAGTTGCAGAACAGACTAGGCTCAGAGCAGTGTGAAAAATTAGTAAAGATTTACAAATATTACCACAAAAATCAAAGTGAATGTGATATTGATTGGTAAACTGTAAAATAGATCAATTATAATTAATTTGAAATATATTTTTCATTCTACATTTTTAGTTTGTTGTCATTTAACTTTAATTGGAATTATCATTAGACATTAATCACACATGTCATATTTTGCATAGTTTTTTACTAGAAGATTATCAACAGTTTATTTTCATTATTTCTTTTACAGTTTGTAAAAGTTGATACATGAAAATGTTCATTATAATGTGGTATCAAAACTTATTTATAATAATCACTGCATATTTGCTATAAAAAAAAATTAAATAAGTAAAAGAATAATAAAAACAGTATAATAGCAAAAAGTAGTCTGTGTGATGTTTTCAAACTGAAAATTTCAGTGGTTTTTTCTTTATATTTCTTAAAGTGAAAATATTATTAGTTATATATAATTACATATTTCTTAATGAATACAAGTAATTGAAATATGATTAATAATATTTTTTAATTCTTTCAAAGTAGAAAGAAAGCTTGTTTTCTGTGAAGGATCATGGCTCTACCTCTGTCAAAAACACTGTTGGTTATACTGTCTAGTAGTTCCAAAATTTTCAGTTAATGAAATTAATTTTAGAAAATAAATATTTTGAGGTAAACTTCATCTGATTACCATAGATATGACTTATTTTTATGTAATTTTGATAAGAGAAACCATCTAGGTTTTGGGCTTAAAAGGTAAAGTGTATTTCTAAATACTATAGGTGGGATTTGCAGACTCAGAAATGATTTTAAGCAAAAACCCAGGCGGGTTTTTGTTGGTGGACCCACCCAGAAAAACCCGTGCGGGTTTTTCTGGGCTGGGTCCACTTTGCCAACCCTGCTTAGTCCCCCCCCCCCTTCTTTTGGAGAAAATATCCAGTAGAAGTAAGTGTAAGCGAAATAGGAAAAATAATTTGTTGATAATATTTTGGTCTAAACATGACATAAATATGTGAATTAAATCTACATAACTAGAAGTTTTGATTTAAAAAAAAAGCATAAGAATATATTTATAAAGCATAAGAATTTATAAGAATAGTACATTTATTGAAGAAGATTTCAGAAATTTTTAGCCAGACATGGTTTGTTAGGCAGTAGGGGAAGGCAGAGGGACTGTTAATTTTTGTTCCTCCATTTTATCACACTATCACTACTGGACCACAATTACTGGATCTCATTCATATATGATATTTCACCTATATTGGTACAAACTTTTAAACAGAAAAGGACTGTCAGTGTAAGTGGATTAGGGTAGATGCGTTTACCATGTAATAAAAATAATAAAATTTCTGCAATGCAGGATGTATAAAATTTAATTATATAAATCAGAATTTTATTTAAATTCTTTTGTTTGCAATAATTATTGAATGAGTACAAAGTAAAGATTTTCAAAGTTACCCTTATTACTATTAGACATTATTAAAATTGCATCAAACAATTTAACTCATCCATCAATTGATAACTACAGAAATTGGGGAAATTTAATTCAGAACACAGAAGATTGCTGGAAAAAATGACATAGTCATGCAAATTTTGTAATACATCCTATGGTTGGGATGTAGAACACCATATCAAATCAAATCACTGAAATATATTTGTTATTCCTCTTTCACTTCTAATTTAATGCTTGCTCATTCCTGAAAAGTGAATATAAGTTTTTTAAAAAGTACTATTTCTTTAAAATAAATAAAAATAATTACTACATGTAAGTTTTTTAGCAGGTATAAAATTAATATATTTTTTTTTTAAACTCACAGAATTGTCCAAAGGTATGTATGAAATAAAGTTTAAAATATTTTCAATAATTTATTTTTCATAAAGCTTTATTTTTAATTTCTTGTAACATACTTAAAAAGGTCTCTTTAAAAACACTAAATTTTCTTTCTTAAACCTTGACTTAATCTTTTTAAAATAAAAATAGTACTGATCAATATTTATTTTAACTATCAAATGTTTTTAATCAGCTTAATATAATTAAAATAATCAACATCCTGGTGCCAAAAGTATTTAAACAAATTATCTATTAATAAACCTTCCAGAATTCTTTTTTTTTTTTTTTTTCAACTGAAAATAAGCTTAAATTGATGACAGTTTGTTTTATGAATAACCTAGCTGTTAACTTATGACACAATTTGTTTTCTGAAGACATCCTTTTCCAGAACTAGATTTCTTTTGCTTTTATTATTATTTTTTTTTTCCTTTCTTCATTCATTAAAATGTTGAGAATTTTAAAATCGGAAGGTGTATAATATGAATATTTAAAATACCAAATCTTGTTAATAGTCTGATTTACTAAATTCTGCATTTACTCCAATTTATGTAATTAAAACTGTGGCGTAATAAGTGGGGGGGGGGGGGGTCCGCCCTGGCGGCAAACATGGTGGCCGGCAGGACACTTAGAAATAATAAAGTGGAAAACTAAAGGACCGAAAACGGGGCACAGAATGCTGAAACTTAGAAAGAATGGGCGGCAAACTGAAAGACCGTACCGGGCGCCAATAACCCTAGCACTACATTGCTAAAGAGAAAGATCATTATTATGCTCTGATTTTGGCAAAAGCATAATGTGTTTCAATTGCTGTATTCCCAAAACGTCGCAAATCCCTCGATTTTCAGATGGATTTGAGTAGATAAAGCCACTGAACATGGTACACGGCTGAAGTGTTGAAGTTCCCACGTTCGGCGGGCCCCGCCCGCGCGCCTGTCGGTCTGGAGTTTTGGTCGGTTTCATCAAGATGTACGCGTCAGTACCCATTAGAACTCCTTAAAAAGTCCCCAACGAAGGCACCCCCCCTTAGAAGATATCCCTTGTCTAGGCTTGCCATAACAAACAAGCAAATCCCGCGAATTTTCGAATCGCGAAACGTCGTCTTGCTTAGGCATTCTTTCTGTATCATCTGTAATTATATATGATTAGTAAATAACTGTTATACATTACGAATAATATGTACTAAGAAAGCCGATTAAAAAGAGCAAATCGTTTAGGGGGGGGGGGGACTTCGTAGTGTTGCGAAACTATTAAAGACATCGAGAAGAGCAATAATTATATACAGCTGGCGACGAACTCTGGTATAATGATTGTTTGATAATTCGCAACTACATTTTTATCAAACGTAGCCACTGATATTTGAGAATTGACAGATGGAATCAGAAATTTTTAGATAACTTGAGAAAATTTTGAATTTCCCAACCGTATTTTCTTCCCCTAACTCCTAAGTGAAATGCCGATCGGGCTTCTCACTTGAGTCAGCAAAAACAAAACATACAAGAGGGGCCTTTTCGGGTTACTCGGCTGTTCGGCTCTTCGCAAAAGAAAACAAAGAAAAGGGCAGTAGGAGTATTTCGATCTGTGAAAGAGTAGAATATTTGAAAAAAGCATTTTAATAAATTACATTTGTGGGAAAGATCGGATTTCATAGACGGTTTTTGTGAAAGGGCCGTTTTCAATCGAACCTATTTTTATGATAGGATTATTGTACTCAATCGTAACCGTTTTAATTAATGTATTATCGTGATGGGCTGCAAATGGTATGTAGGAAATAAAAAGTGCTGGTTGTTTACTAATAATAATAAAAATGTAAAAGCAGGAGGGCGCATAAAGAAGAGAAATAGGGCCGTCCGGCGCTAAAAAGACGACAAAAGGGCCGCCGGGCGCAAAAAAGGTAACAAAAAGGCCGCCGGGCGCTAAAAAGATAACAAAAAGGCCACCGGGCGCTAAAAAGATAACAAAAAGGCCGCCGGGCGCTGCGCCCTGCCAAATTAATCTAGAGTCAACACTATGCATTTTTCACATGTTTGTTCATTAGAATGGCTTATGACCTAATGTGAAACGGTTCTATTACTTAATGGACTTTTTGCATGTGACGTCACTGGCAGCATTTGAGTTGCCATGTTTGCTAGGGTGGGCTGACTTATTTATTTATTTTTTTGGAAATCACTATTCTACTAGTGCAGAGAAGGTTCTCTCTGGGTTCAATAAAAACGGTATAAAATATTATTGTGATTGGATAATATTGTCTGCCCCCGTATCAGACTTGGAATTTTTAGAATTTGGATAAAAATCGACACTTTACTCAGCTTAAAAGAAACATTATTTTTTCATATTGTTATTCTAATTGTGCGGGAAATGAGCCTACTGGGTTTAATAATGTATGCCTAAATTATTGTTTCAATGAAATCTTCTGCAGGGTTTCTACAGACCTGGAAAGTCAGGGAAATGAGTTTTGGTCAGGGAAAGTCAGGGATTTGGGGGGAAAAGTCAGGGGAAATTAGCAGAAATTGAAGAAAGGTCAGGGAAATGTAAGAAAAATTGAATTTTGCGGTAAAATCAAGAAAATATTTGCTGTTTGAACCTAAGTATATAATTTGTTTTATTTTCATTTTCTCATTCAACCTTATAATTTTAAAATGTGTTCTTTATGGCATATCTTGTGCAGTTGAAATATGCTTAATTTTATCCTAAATTATTATCAAACATGGTTTTTGTTGGAATCCAGTGATGTCAAATAAGGTTCTTGTATATATTAATTTAATATTATTATTTGTAAAAAAGGGGCAAAATATATTAAAAATTATTAATTAAAGGATGTAATGTTAAAAATAAAAACACAAAATTCGGAAAAGCACGCTAGATAAAGTCAGGGAAGAGCATGATAGATGTGAGGGAAAAGTCAGGGAAGCAAAAGCTGTGAAATCTGTAGAAACCCTGTTCTGCCTTCTCATCACACTGCAAAGTTTGCGATTCTCAACAAAAAAATGCACTTTTTTGTGTAATGCCATATTGGCGCTTTGGATTGGTACAGAAGAAATAGTTTAGTTCCTTCAACTCCTGATTGCTGTTAGAATTTCATTCTTAGTACTGTTAAGTCACGCTGGGGAAGTAAGATTATGCATATGTACTGTTTATCGTGCATGTTATTGAGTCTATGTGCATGGAGCACTAAAGCTTTTCAACAGGGATTCAAAGCATTTCACCAACTAGCATGCACAAAGCAACGGATTTCTTTGAACTTAACCGAATATTTTGAAGGGGTTTGAAGAAATATTTCTGAACAGCTAACAATTGACTGTGACATCATATCATCTGTTAATACCTTATAAAAATGCTGTATCATTCAGATTTTGGAAACTTTGATAGGCTTTTGCAGTGGACTGTATGTCTCCTTCATTTTAATGAACAAAATGTATGTCATCTACGATTGACAATCGATCGACATTTATGCAGTACTGGAAATTTGTCTTATAAGTGAAACATTGTTGAGAACCATTTTCAAAGTTACCGAAGGCAAGTTAGTAACAATTGTTAAGTTATTTAATCAAAGATAAAAACTACAAATTAGAAAATACATCAAGTGGTTTGACTGGGTAATTATTTTGGTGACCTGCATAGTGTTATCTTGTACCATTATTGCATTCATAGTGGTTGATCCCTGGGAAACAGAGTTACGACCCTATATAGTGATACCTGTGTATAACGATAATGTCAATAACGGCAAACTTGTGTATAATGATAATTTCTTTGACCCCTGACAAAATTCCTATTTACTTAATGTATTTTTAACCTATGTACAATAATATTTGCTTTTTAGAAGCACCTGTCTATAACTATACTTTTAACTTACAAAAAAATGTTATAAATATCTATAATCCATTTTTTTTTTTTTTACTTTGGAAAACACTAACAATTATCTGGAATGTACGATGATACAAGATTGCAGTATGGGTGAGGAAAATGTAAGCCTTTTCATTCAAAAAGTGCCTCATTCCTCTTAGATTTTGATGTTCTAAAGTTTTTAATCTGTGGTGTGACATAAAGCATTGTTTGTAGAAAAGTTACTTTTTTTGTAATGCTATAAAGAAATAAACTGTTGAACCTTTTATACAAATTTTTATGCATATTGTTCGTAAAATTGTATCTAAAATTTCCACACCTTATTGAATCCAGCCCTTATTACTATTTGAAATTCAGAGAAATAGCATAGCAATCCTTTTGCATGTCCCAAGTGGTAAAACAAATAATTCAGAGAAATGATGGGAGAAGTAGGAGAGGGGACACAAAGATGTCATAGTCATGAAAGGTTTTCATTTTCTCTAGCCCACCAGTTCCCAACCAGAGGGGGTGTAGCCCCTTTGGGGGGCACAGAGCATTTGCAGGGGGTGCCAAAAAACTCTCAATAGAGCAATGTTTTAAGTGACAAGTGATAATGCATGTTTTAAAATATCTTATTTTTATTACAAAACATCTATTTTTGCTTAAAATGTTTATTCAAACTTTACTGATAACATAAGGTTGTAGAAAAGGTGACTAAATGTTCATTGTTAAGAATAAAAACTTGTATATATTTGTTGAGGAATGTGATAGGGGGCACAATGTTAAAATATTGGGAACTACTACAGCCAATCAGGTGTTAAATGTTCATTTGTTCCATGCAGAATTGGTTCACACAGCACATGGTGATTATGCATTAACTTGGATGGATGTGTCTAATGATATCACAGTGCGTGTGACTGCTTTATTCACCAAAAGCAACTGCATAGCCACATAGTGACTTAAGAAAATGTGACTTAGTAAAAGTAGAAACATGTAAGAATCTTAAGTATGTTACAAACATATTTTTTAATATGAATTAGTTTGGCTGAAAAATTTCCCATTTTGTACCAAATAACTTTGAACACCGAATTATCTAATTTATTTATTGATAATTTTGTTAGTTTTATATTTTTTGCTGCCTTAAGGATACTTAAAATAACTACACCCTATCACACTATTCTGGCTAAAGTGTGTAGGTCCAGGGTTCTGGACTCTTTTTGCAGAGCTCTTGATCTAATGCTCTGGAATTTTGGCTGATTTTATCTAGAGGTAATTCGATCATGTGTTACAGCTGTTAAAGTCACCCATCCAAGACATCCCTTAAGCAGTTAGCCCTTGTATAGCTATACCTTAAATAAAAACATACATACATACTCTATTCATTAAAATTGATATGTTTTGATTTATAGCTGGTATCAACTGGTAGAGATACTGCTTGTGTTGATGTTCTGAGAGATATTGAAGTTGGTGATGAAATCACATGTTTTTACGGAAGTAATTTTTTTGGAGAACAAAATATACTGTGTGAATGTGAAACATGCGAAAGGTAAGTTATCTATATCATGCAACTCCATTGATGTATTTTTTCTTTCAATATATTAATTATTAATGATCTTCCTAGACATTTTAAAGAATCGAGCAGCATTTTAAAACACATCACTTATACAACAAACACTAGTTAGTCAACTTTGAAACAAACTAAAGAACTAGTCATCTTTATTAGAAGTTTTGTTGCTGTGAACTGCATAAAAGCAGGCATTAATATATGGTTGCATTTTTAACAAAATGCTAAATGAAAGAAAGTTTCTTGATAAAGCATTTGAGAAATGAATCCTTTTGTTTTGACTCAAATTTTGGGTGTGCAATCTGCTATTTGTTACTTCTATTGGTTGTTTCTGTCAAAACAATGAATCATTTAAATGAAAATACTTCTAGTTTTTGAATGTTTAAAAATGAAGTTAAAAGAATTTTGTTTTCCTCACCAAGTTTGTATGATGAAAATAAGCAATAGATTATTTTTAAATATATAGTAAAATCCTGATTTTTTTTTCTTTCTTTTTTCAGAAATGTGTGTTTAATGTATTAATGTGTCAATTAAAATGTTATGTTAGTTTCATCTAATAAATGACTAGTATTTCATTAAAATTAACACAGTATGTTCTCATAAAGCTGAAAGTGATCTTTTAAATTCATTTTAAGTAATTGGAAATTAAAAACATTTTCATTATTAGCTATGTATGTTAAATTAGTCACAGTGGAATTATCCATTATCAGAGCTATCAGAGCTTGCATGAATGAGAATTCTTGTATGTGAAATCCTGAAAAACTACAAATTATTCAGCTACATCCCATTTCATATCTATTTTATATCTAAAATAGCTACATGATGTTTTGAATGTGTTTTGGTATGTGATTAAAATAAGATTTGTAGAAAATTACGCTATTTGTAAAATGTTTTTTAGAAGTAATACTTATAAAGCAAATGATACAAAGTTTATAGTCTTCATTACCTTTCAGCCTAAAAAATAAATGAATGAACTAAGTTGTTAGATTCAGCTGATTATGAATGAGTTTCAATGTGTTATTGTGGAATACAGTATGTAAATTAAAATTTTCAAGAAAATTGACTTATTTGAGTAATTTGTATTCACTGGAATGAAGTGATTCTTTGTTTACATGTTAAACTGAAAAATATTGCAATATATTAGTTTTATGCCGTCAAAGGTAAATTGTTCACGATTACATTAGTAGTGCTAATAATTACAGAGTTTTTTCACTTAGTTTGAAGCAGTATCATTTGGGATTTCCTGCTTATAATAGAATGATACATAAACAGTGAGTCATACAATTTGCACGACGTTCATATTATTAATATGGTCCAAGAAAAAAAATTTTACACACAACCAGAATAGAGCTTTCAACATTTACTTTATTTCTGCATAATCTTCATATTGTGAAATGTATTCATTGGCATAACAGGGTGGCGGCTAATGTGGGCTAAGCACCTCTAGAGAAAATTAGATTATCTATTGCAAAAAAGGGGAAGGCCAGCCTCTACCCACTGAATTATCCAGAAAGCCTATCTAGTTATGCCAAAGAATGTATTAATTTTTTTTAATTGTAGTTTATTTTTGTTTTCACTGGAAATTTTTACTACTGTATTAGCCTGAATATAATGTGGCCCCCGAAATTTTTCATCAAGATAATTTGAAAAATCCTATATTTAGGCCTTAAATTCAATGCGAGTATGGTTTTTAACGGGAAATGATCAGTCAAAAAACATCGCATTATATTTGGGCCAATACAGTAGGAAGATTTCTCAATCCCTCATTGAATCCTTCATAATTATTTTAGGCGGCAAATGGGTGCATTCCAGCAGAAGAAACAGGACAAAGCTTCAGATAAAATTTCTAATTCTTATTGCTTGCGTGAAACTGATAAAAGGCTCAGTAGACTTAAAAAGTGTAGCAGAAACAGCAACACAAAAGAAAATATGAAGAATGAGTCTAGTAAGTTTTACCTTTATATGTTTAATACAGTTGATCATTGCTTTTATGAACACTTGCGATTTTTGCAAACTAGTGAGATGCGAGAATATACTCCCATAGACTATTTTACAACTTGACCTTACAAACTATTTGAGTGGTTTACAGGTTTGTAAAAATGAGTGTTGACTATATTTATGTAAGTTAACCTATTTACAGAGTTCCCAATCTTGTGCCAAACTGTGTCTTATGATAGATATTGAATATGCCAAAAATATAAGTCACTCAATTTAGCTGTAAGTCTTAAGAAAAAATCAAACAGTGAAATACTACAGTCCGCCAGAACATCCTGAAATTTAAGCTCAAAGGCAGTGGTAAAAAGTAGTCTCAAATGATGACAAATATTTTTAAATTAAATTATTCATTAATAGCTAAAATTTTCATTACAATGCTACAGTTAAGGGTTTAGTTTTTTATATATGTTTAGGGATTGGTTTATCTCAATTTCCCATGCTGCCGCCCACTACAGATTAGCTTCAGTAAAATAGTATTCTACAGTGTAATACATGAATATTGACCAAACTGACACTAATTGCCAAATGATTAAAATTTGTGAACTCCTGTAAAACACTAGTCAATCAGGCATGCTAGTCCACCAATACAGAGCAGGTGTCCTTGATACAATCCTGCTTATTTGAAATACTAACATTAGTTGAAAAGACGTCAATGTAGATCCATTGGGACAGGACTAAGAATGAGGCCGGAAATGGATATTATTCACTACGTATAAATAAATAAAACTTATACACCACAAATTTGAGATGCTGAACCGATATTAGTTTATGCTAAAGGAAACACAATATTAATTGTTCAATATACAGTATAGCCTTGATTATCTCAAAAGGACAACAGAAAATTTCAAGGTATCATGTTTTCGAGATAACAAAGTGAAATAAAACGGAATTGGTTTGTAAGGGAAAACACATTTATTCAAGATATCAAGGTTTTTGAGTCTGGTCATGCCTGTTGACCTAGATGAATGGAGTTTTCCTGTGGTTTTCTCCAAAACCTCGAGTAAATGTGGGCTAGGATCCCTTAGAAAATCCCCAATGATGGGCATTCCTCTATAGGCCTAAGACCCTAGTGCAGTCAGTCTGCCTTAATCCACAAACAAAAACACAAGCTTTTGCGATATTGAGGTCACACTGTATCTCAGTTTAAAGCATGATATTCATATTCTGTAATAAAATAAAACATTTAAAAACCACTCGGCCCATGTTATAAACTAATAACATGAACAGCCAGACACACACGACTGTATATATGAACGTAATTTGCTGCACATATCTGTAGCTGCAGAAATTTGTTAACACGTGGTGAGTAATACATGCAAAAGATGATGAGCACACTTAGCTAAAGAGCACATGTATTAATTCCTTCAATCCTTTTAAAGTCAACAGGCACAAAACTGCCTTGCATTTTTAATAATTTATCGAAAGCTGCTGTAAAAAGTTAGAAAACATAGCAGGTTATTGATTCGAAAAAGTCATTTTCTACTATGGCAGGAAGAGTATTGCCATCATCTTGCTAAAACAGACATTTTAATTAAAATTGCATCTCCAGCATGCCAGAAACATAATTGTTCCAAAATCTGCATTGACATAATTTTGTGTAAGAGCAGATTTTCAATTTTGTTTATTTTGAATATAGGAGGATTTTTGGTACTTTTCATGAATTAAAAAAAATACTTCGAATTTTTATATTTAATTTTTTTTAATTAAAAACTTGAAACTGTTCTTATTCATAATGAAGGAACTATTTAAGCATATTAAGAATTAATATGTAGTGAGAAGTTATTTGAAAAAGCATGTTTTAAAGTAAAAGAAAATAAGTTTCACAAAAGAAAACATTTTTAATATTAAATTTTAGTTCTATCCAGGAAAAAATCACATTGTTACAAAATAGAGTTCACAAAATGCATGTTCTGACCAGTGTTGCCAACTCTGGTTGCTACAAAGTGACTTAAAAAGTGGCCAGAAATGGCTAAAAATAAATGTTTTCAAGCTCAGAATAAAAATAAATTATTTATTAGAGTTTACATCTGAGTGCTTGTGCTGCTGAAATATGCTTGCCTGCAAGTATTTTTTGAGTCATATGGACTTTAATTTCCAATTTACCAGATTATTCGGTTTTGCCAGTTGACCAAGATCCACGAAGTGGCTAAATTGGCATAGCTGGTTCCAACTCACCAGCAGCTTGTAGATAACTGAGAATGGATAAATTATGAAGTTAACACCCCCCCCCCCCCATTCAGCTAGCCTAGCTGGTTAGAGGGTGCTACAGTGTAGTTGCATCTGGAAAAAATTGGTCGCATTAGTTATGGAATGCAACCTGCTGTTTTATGTTATACTTTTAAAAGTATATAAATTAAACTTTGATGGGAAATTTAAATATCATGTATATTATTAATGGGTGGCTTTAAAAGTTGCTCTGCAGCAGAAATCACCAAAAGACTTCTCTAGCAATTGCCTGCTTCACAACTTAACATTTCAAGAACATTTCTTAACCCTTCTTTCTTAACCTCTTCTTTCAAGAACATTAATTTTAATAGATTTTCAATTGGTTTAAAATATACAGCAAAGTATGCCATTATCTAAAAAAAGGTAAATATTGCTGTAAGGCCAATGGTTGTAGTTATTATGTAATTAGTTTAACTCTTGTGATTCAGCATAATATCTGAAGTTCTTTTTAATGTTCCGGAACAGATAAAAGTACAGATACTTTTATAAAATTATATAAATTTTAATACTTTTTTCATGAAAAACAGTTTAATGTTCACTTGTAAATGTTTTAAAACGAGTATTTTATTTATTGGTGCAGAAACTTTGATATTCGCTAGTGTATAAACTTTTTCATTTAGTAATGAATTAACTTTTATATTTACTGATTCATTTATTGTTACTAGTGCTTTATCAATTTGACAGAGCAAGCTGTAAAATCTTTTGTTTACCAACTCCATTTCCTAAAAAGCAACTACTTCAGCTCCAAGACTTTTAATTTTCAGGACAAAAACACTCAGTGCTAGGCTTCTACTCTTTTGGATGCTTGAACTTTTATTTACTGAGAAATGCCTGACCTTTTGTACAGGCCGAATTGATCATTTTGTTGATAAATAACACTTTATGTATGTTATAGAAAGTTTTTACTATTTTCATTTTTTATACTCCGAAATAAGATTTTTGCTTTAAAAACTAGATTTCTGCTCCAAAAGTACAATTTTGCTGCTTTGAAAATTGTTCCAAAAGTGGTGGTCATGTTCAGTGGTACCACTACATTTACATGCACTGCCTTGTTCAGGGTGTCTACCAGGTCACAGAAATAATCAGAAAGGGAAGAACTGGTGAAAATAGTCTCAGAAGTCAAAGGTGACAAAATGGAGTATAAAGATTGATTTTGTTGTCTGTCATTTCTGTCTGTGTAAGAAAGCTTAATTTTCTCTGACATGCTGAACAAGAAAACCTTCAAGAAAACATTCGCAAAAGATGATCGAGAAGTAGTCAAGAAAAGGTCAAGAAATGACACATCTAAAATCTGGTAGACACCCTAGTGTTAATGTTCTAGCGATATTTTTAATTTTAAAATTGATATTACAGTTTATGAATTTTTTCTGTTTTCAGTTAAAAGCAGTGCTGATAACTCCGTTGAAAATCGGAGGAATTCTTTGTTGAATGATTCATCCGATAGCTTGAGTTTCAGGCTTGATGAACCAAAAGATGCCCTAGAAATGGACCACACTTCTGAAATTCGTCAAAAATCTAAATCCCGTCATCTGAGTGAAAAGAAAGGGAAGTCCTCCAAAAATATTTTATCTAAAGATACTAAAAAGTATCGAAGAAACACGAAATCAACTCATGCCCAGGATAAATCTAACAAAACCTATACTGGTTCGTTAAAACAAAAATCAGTATGTTATGTTAAAGAAAATAGCTTATCAAGCAAATCTAATTTCAATTCAGATTCTTGTATATGTACTAGAAGTCGTTCTCATAAGTCAGTCCATTTCCGTGAAAGAATCCTCCGCAGTCATTCAAAAACTTCATCAAAATTTATTAATAAGTTTTTCCCTGTTGATAATGATTCCTTTAAATTTGATAACTCTAATGCTAATATTGCTACAAAAAAGAATCCATCCAAAAAATCAAACGGAGCCCTTAAATTTAGAGATCATCCACCTAGTTTAGATATTGCTGGTATATCTAACATATCAGTTAACTCAAACAATTGTTCTGATGCTGCCTCTCATTACAATTGTCGCAGAAGCTCACTCATAATGGCTGATCCTCCTGTGTTAACTCCTGTTGAAATAAAAAGTGAAGCAAATATTTTTACTACTGACAAAAACTCGGAAAGCTTAGAAGTCAAAACCAACTCTAATTTATGCTCTCAAGGCTGTTTAAAATTAACTGTCAGAGTAAGAAACAACTCAGCTGATTCTGATCATTCCATTGCATCTGATTCAAATGACACTAATCAACATAATGACATTACTGTTCAGTCAAAAGGAATGGTGTATGAAATAATTCCTGTAAAATGTGATGGTAACCATGATGCAAATGAAAATCTTGTCTCAAAGAAATTAAATAATTCTGTATCTAAGTCAAAAAACACTGTGAATTGTGTTTCAGCTCCTGAAACTGTAAATATTCGTATTTCATCGCCATGTTATTCACACTCACTCGCTAATGAAGAGCCAGAGTTATCTTTGGATTCACCAATGAAACCTGGAACAAAGAGAGTCCGGCTTATTTTGGGGAATGATTCCATTGATATTGATATTCCGCCATCTAAGAATAGAAAGTGCATTTAATTGATGATAAATTTAGCTTTTTCTAATTGTTCTACTTTTTTTTCTTTGAGGGGCATTCATTTTTGAAAGCAGTTTTTATATTTATTATTAAGTGTTATTTTGTATAACTTAATGAATTTTGAATTCTTTTATCATTGTTATTTTTTAGTAGAGTTACACACCCACAGAAAGTATAAAATTCTTACTAATGACTGAAATTTTCCTTTCTCATAATATGACCCATTGATATTTTCAAAATTTTCATTCAATTCAGCTAATTGCCTGTTATAGGTAAACAATATTTTTTTATTTTCATATTTATGCATTATTTTCTCTCAAGATTGTTTAACCCCATGAATCTATTTACTTGTGTGATATTGTAAATTTAGTTCTTTTTTCTCATTATTCTTTTTACAAATTTATCATTTAAAAATTAGGGTATTGTTGCATCTATTATTCCAAAATATTTTCTTACTAATAATGGGATTAAAATTTTTGAAGCAGATTAGCACTTTTTGTTTGCTCATTTTCTTTCTTTCATGATATGTATGAGAAGAATTTTATATCTAGCATGAGATACTTTTTGTGTATGTTTGCACAGATTATCAGATACATATTTACTAGGGCTGGAAGGTGTTAAAATTTCGAAAATTATTATTGCAATGTTATGATTACTTGATGTTTTTAAAATTTAAATTAAAAAACATAGCTACCTTCCTTTCATTTTTCATAGCTCATATTTAAGTTCTCTTTATGGTATTACAGGTCCTTTGAATAGCTTTAAAAAGAAACCAATGATCTAAACACTTAAAAATAACACTATTATTTTCCATAAAGTACTCTATACATAGTTGAGAACTTCTTTTAAAAAAATCTCCTATCTGTAAAAACTAGAGATGTAACGGATGTTCGGCCACTATTCAGTATTCGGCTGTTTTGCTGAATATTCAGTAAGCCGAATACTGAGCAGGTATTCAGCTGAATGGTTGTGGCCAAATATTTCTACATATTCAGCTGAATAATTTCAAAACAAACATAGAAAAATACTTTTTAATGCATTTACAAACAATATTGCTTAGTTATACTTCAATATGTTAATCTCATATAATAAAATATCCTAAGTCATTTAATTTTAAGCTGAATGAAACATAATCTAATGTATTTAATAATATTACAGAAATGTAGACTTTTCTACTTGGTAACACTACTTTACTTGATTTTCTAATTTCTTTATTGGGTGGGGTAGGAGAAATTTTTTCAGATCCTCAATACAAACATAATTTGTAAAATCAGCTAAATATGTTTTGCTCTTTGCTTGTAAAGCCCAAAACATGATGTGACTAGATTAATTGCATTTACCATAGCATATTTAATAAATTATGGATATTTCAAAATATAAATATGCTGTTATTAGTGTTTTATTTTGTAAAAGATATTTTTTGATGACCAAGATTTTTTTTAGCTTTATAGATAATATACTGTTGTGTGTTTTTAAGTACCTGCAAATAATATAAAATGAATTTTAATTAGTCCTTATTTAGTAGTTAATTACAAAATTGAAAAGCAATATTTTATTTAAAAAAATTAATATTCAACTGCCAAATATTTGGTATTCCGCCTAAACTATGTGTTGAATATGGAGTACTGAACCTGAGCTATTAGCCAAATATTTGGCCATCATTATTCTTTACATCTCCAGGAAAAACACATCAAAAACTTTAAAGATATGTAAGCATTTTGGTCCAGGCATTCCCTGGACCAAAACTAGTTTTCAGAATTTCATCTGAATCATCAGAGTTTCATTTTATCATACAATAAATTTTTACTAAATTTATATTTGTCCCAATTAAGCTTCATAAAATATTCAGAAAAAGTAAAATTATCAAATATTTAACAAATATTTTTACTTTTAAGAATGTATTTTCACTAAGAATATTCATCTGTTAGTAAATACAACATTTATTTTTAAATGTTCACTTTTATAGTATTAACTACAGAAAATTTTGAGAAAACTATTAAAAGAAAGGAATCCATGCAGTCACAAGTGTTGTAATAGTACTTGACCAGAAATTTTCTCCCCCTCTTTCTTTCTCTCTTACATTTTAATATAAAAATTATCTTTATATTAAAGATTTAGTTTACTATTGACTTTTCCTAATTATCCATAACTGCAAGGTGTCCCAAAGAAGTGGTAATGGAATTTAATTCTTTATCTATTAGAAATAATTGGGCAGTGCAAATTGAAAAAATGTTCAAAATAAGGTCTTAAATAAGACTCCATTAGGAAAAAATTCCTTTCATTAATTTACAAAATGTTACTTTTTTAATTTTTATACGACCCGTATACAAAAAAATTCCAGTTGGTAAAATGACGCTCGTAAACTAATGAGGTGTTGTACCAAATTTAAGCCTTTCATCATAAAACGTCCCAGAGATATCTTTAAAGAAAGATGATAGGGGATTATACATAATTTTGAATGTAAAGATTTATTGATAGTGAACAAAAGATTTTCTTTCATAATTCCTGTACGACTCTTAAAATGTAATTTTTTCCCTTCAAGATGTAATTTTTTCCCTTCAAGAACCGTTGAAAAGTGGTTTGGTGTATAGTGCACATTTTACTAATTGGGAATTGTTTTGTACGTGTGGTTGTACACAAATTAAAAAAGTGTAAATTTTTGGAAATTAACAAAAATAAATTTTTCTTAATGAATTCTTATACCTTATTTTGAACATGTTTTCCAGTTTACACTGCCCACGTATCTTTAATCGAAGAATTAAAGCCCGTAATGGGGGTAAAGAATTAAAGCCCTAAGAATTGTTCCCAAAAAGGGGGTAAAGAATTAAAGCCCTTTACCCCCTTTTTGGGACACCCAGTATATAACTTTGATTATTATGAGGCTTAATAAAACTATGTTTTGCTCTGTAATATATGCAAACTATTAACTTCATAATTAATCAACATATTAGCAGGGGTATTAGTTTCAATAGTTTATTTTTGATTTAGTAAAGACGGATTACTTATTAAACATTTGATTTTTGTAAGCTGCATAAATCATAATTTATAAACAAATAATCAGAGCGTGACATTTCTCAAAGAAACAACATTATGCATTTGCAATACAGGAATCCATGCAGATTGAAATTTGTTTCTTTTGTTACCTCTTCACAAAAATGCAATTGAATAAAGTTAGTATTGGATTAGTAAATGTGGCACACAACAAAATTAACTCTTATGATAGCTTTTGCTGTTGAAGTTTACATTAAGAGCATCATTAATAGTGAAACAAATTTTAACACCAAGAACATAAAATTAAAAAAAAAATGATGAAATGAGTACATTATGTTTCAGTTAATTTTTTTATTGCTGCAAAATGAAATTTTATGTTAAATTCCATTTTATCCAATACAAGTAACAAACAAATGGAAAGTAATAATTCAGCTGACATCAGGACATAAGAATAAGAACTCTAAAGTGAATCTAGTGAAAGTTATATTACTAGAAGTAATACAAAATTTGTGTAAAGCATGCATCCATGAAAATGTTATAAAAATTGTTTTTATAATTTTCTGAAAAATGATGTGTTGCATGTCATAGAAAACATATGAGACTCTAAATCTACCTGAATGGAGTACCCTTTAAACTATCCAACTTCAGTGAAGGTGCTCTCAAGAAATCTGAGCATACATACATACACACAAAAAAAAAAACCCCTTAAACTAGAACCTTTTCCTTTTTTGAAGTCTGTTTTAAACCCATGTTTTTCAGTGTAAGAGCAGTGGAACATAAGTAATTACCCAGGAGCAAATCTGACAACCCCGTTTATAAGGTTAGCCATTTGTTGAAGTCCACAGTACAGCTTGTGTAGAGGCATTCTGATAGTTTTTTAAGCATCATTGAATTCTTTTAAAAGCTGTTCATGAGTTGCATTATTTCATCAAGTAATTCCATTTCTGGTTAGAAGGGGAGGGGGGGGTTCTAGTTTCTTTTAATAGTATATGAGCCACCACTTTCAATTTCTTCATCTTTTAGATTTCTATTTTTTCATGTTGTTCCTGTGCACGTGTATCTATAGTCATTTAAATATTTTAACATTGAAAAACTGTAAAGAACTTCCCTTTAGTAATTTATCAAACACTTGAGCCAACAGTACAGCACATTTTTTCAAGTTCTTTCTATATGTACTATTTATTCCCTGTTGGATTTTCCTTGATATTTATCAAAGTTTATGCAGTGTCTTGTGTATTAGTAATATAATGTGCTACCAAAACATATTGGTTTACAATGCATATGACAAATATTCCTACCAAAATTTTGTAAAATAAAGTGTAAACTGATTAGGGACCACTGAGAAAAGGTTCTTTAATCTTTCAAATATTTATTTTAACCATCAGTATAGCTATTGAAATTTTTTATGTATTTTAAGAAGAAATGTTGCTTTATCAAAATGAAAATGTAAAATGTTTCATGAAAATGACAATGTTATCGTATCATCACACTAAGTCTTTTGTCTTAAATTTTAATTCCTAATAAACAGGGCACATTATTAAAACATCTTTTTTCTGCTAAAAAATTTATAATGGAATTTGATATATATCAAATAAGGGAAAAGGATGGGAGGGAAACTAAACTTTTTTGCTGCATTTTTTCTTACTTTTACCATTGACAAACTTATAATTTTTTAACCAGTATATTTAATTTTTATGTTTCTCTAAAGAACTTCTACAAACGATGATTTTTTAGTTAAGGAAAAAAAAATCGAAGAAAATATAATTTTCAACATTTACTGCTGTTTTCCCTGCACCTGTTTGTTATGTTCCTAAGGACACACTGTGTTAATAGGTTAAGTAACTCATCAATCATGAATTTAAAGGGCCATAGTGAGGGGGCGAGATTTTTGATGCAGTATGAACTTTCCAAACTTTTTGTAATACAAAACTTTTGTTAATATTTATATTCTACTTTTTTCTGTCGCCCCATTTCTGGTCTTGGCTCCATAAAAGAAAAACTAAATAATAAAAGTAGCATTTAATAGGAAATATCAAACAAGGCAACCATTTGCAGATAGATTGTCTCTGATCAGTTTTAAATTATGCACCAAATATTAACCAGTTCCAGTATTAGTAGAAATGGCACAATCAAGGAGTTGGTCCTTTTGTGCGATATAATGTGAACAAAAAGTAAATATAGACAAGCTCTGGTATGGAAATTTTTACTTCATGCATATTACTGAAATTGATGAAGGAAACTAGTAACAAATCTCGCTGTCAGAATCTTGGATTCTTTTGGCAGTGGTGAATGCATGTTGCAACATGATGATTGATGACAGTATGTAATATGGCACTTATTGAATATGAGTCGTCATTAAACGAAAAAGGTGTACAAAGTAATTTAATTAATGAATGATAATTTATTAAATATACTTACTGTTGATTGTCATAAGTGATAGCAGTTTCTGGAATGTGCATATGGTGCTGTTTTTAATAAATAAATAATGATGATGGATGAAAACAATAATATAATTTTGTCTGTCAAAATAATGCAGCTATTGACTGCAATTACGTCAGTGATAAATTTTGGTAATAAGTCATCTGCAGTTATGCACTACATAAAGAATCTGGAAGACACTTTTCTGTATGGAAATGAGGTAATATGGCATCATAGAAATAGTGAACTGTTCTTAACTAGGTTTGCAAGCAAAAATGCCCTCATGTTCGTTTAGTTACACACCATAAAAAGAATTTGGAAAGCAAACTATCCTCTGGCCTAAAAATGAGGCAGTGCGAGATCATAGAGAAAGGAAATTGTTCATGTAATGTTTGAGTGATGATCCTTATATTTGCTTTTTTTTTCTTTTCTTTGGCGGTGCTGACAATTTAAGTTGTTAATTATTAGCTTTGAATTGAGCCCAAACAGCTGTTATGATGCAAAAACTTATCAGCTACTTGGTTTAATCTTATCAAGGGAATTACCAGATCATTATACCCCATTTGTTTTCTTGGCAAAATTTATTAACAGGCACTGATTGGTGCTACTATCTGTTATTATTAACAGTTGTTATTGCCTTGGATGTTAAAGATACTAGGATGCTTTTGAACATAATTTGAGATATTGCTGAAATAAAAATGGGTAAATCAGAACTGTGATGTTAAAGATAATTTCAGATTTTAAGATTTATCAATTTATAGCCCAGTCCTAATATTCACATCTGTATTTGAGTAGCAATTTGTCAAACATGCATATTCATCCATTTGTGGCTAATTTTTCTATTTGTCTCTGTGTATGTATGTATATGCTATTTTTAATTCCATGTTAATTTGTCTTTTGACTAAATCTATATGTATCATATCTGAGCTTAACTTTCAAATCTGATTAGTATTAAACGTATAGCTTGTAAAATCTGTATTGTTTAAGCATTTTACCAAATATATCTGTCTAAACATTTCTGTGTATATTTGATTAATCTAGAACACTAATCTTTTTCTTTTGTAAAAAATTATTATTTTTTCCTTTTTACAGGCCATTTAATTATGTTTTATCGATAGTTTTGCCATTTATATAATATACACACACGGTTTCCCAAAAAGTCAAACACTTTAATTTCTTTATCTTCTAAAGATCAATTGAAATTGCAAAAATGTTTAAAACAAAGTAAAAAAATAAAACGACAGTAATTAAAAGTTATTTTTAAAATTTTATACTGCCTATTTAGACAAATTTGGTCAGTTAAATTATTAATTTTAATTTGGTGAGATTATTTAAAGAACTTACTTCTGTATCTTTAAGATCATATGATTTATAATTAAGAATAAACTTTATACTTTCACTAATAAAAAGACACTAATAAGAAAATAATAAAAATTGTTTCATAAAAAATATATTGTTTGTTTAAATTTATCGAATCGCAATGAAGTCTTACCCAGGAAGACTATGTAAAGCAGTTTTACATGTTACATGGCCATCATATTCATTTTTATGCAACTAATCAGTTGTCATATTATGCATACATGTCATGATAGAAGACCACTGCTATAATGTGGTAATTTTCATTACACATACTAGAAATATCCACTGAACATACTGGAAATGTTTTCCAGGATTAAGTGACAAATTTAATTTTCAGTTTTATTTCCAAGATTAAAGGGCAGAGCACCCCCCCCCCCCTTTAATCTGTCCTTGAATGAGCAGGGATATAAAATGGATTATCAAGTGCACCCAAGATCTTAATAAATTGGGTCCCAAAGACTTAGTGATATAAAAAAAAAAAAAACTAAAATTTTTAAGGAAAAGTGGTAAAATAATATAACTGCATGATCTTTGCTTCTATATATCATCCAGTTGTGTCTTTAATATATCAAATGTATTTCTCATCTGGTAAAAACTCCCATTCATAAAGTTCAACAAGGCACCCTCACCCTTTAGGCAGATGTCCCTCGTGCAGGCTTTTGCCATAACAGATACAAAGTTCAAGTGAATATAATCATCTCAGTTTTAAAAGTGCTGCAAGATTTTCTTTTTAATAATCTTTATATATTAAAAAGTATTTTTTTAATTCACTAACTTTGTCTATTGGTTATAAAAATGTAAAAAATAAACTTGAAGAATAATAAATGAAGTCTTTTTTATTTTTGTATTCTTATTTTTCTTATTTACTTCCTTATTTTAAGTAATTTAATTACATTTAGCCCTTGCAATTTACATTGATCATTTATCTTAAGTTACGAAATTAAAGTCGTTAAAAAAATGTGTGTATATATATATAAATATACACACACACACACACACATACATATATTCATACACACAGGGCCTGTTCGGAAAGTAAGTTCCATTTTGAAAAAAAAACATGTTTTTCAAGCCAATTTTATTTTTACATGAAAGAGCATGCCTTAGACTATTTTTCTACATAGTTTCCGCCAATGTTCAAACACTTGTTGCAGGTTACGAGCTTTTCTATACTGTCTTCATAGAAACGTCCCACCAATGACGATAACCATGACTACAGTGAAAACTACTGTGTGCAATTCAAAACAAACTTAGAGGAATGCTCAGTAAAGGAATTGTGTTGCTCCATGACAATGCTCGGCCTCATACTGCTAATGAGACTCAAAAGATGATTCGACAGTTTTGTTGGGAGCAGTTCTATCACCCACCATACAGCCTAGACTTGGTGCTATCCAACTACCCTGGACTTGAAGTGTGAGCTAGGTGGCAAGCTCTATGAATCTGATGATAAATGAAAAATACTGTGGAGTCGTAGTTATCGTCATTGGCGGGAAGTTTCCATGAAGAAGGTATGGAAAAGCTGGTAACCTGCTACAACAAGTGTTTGAACATTAGTGGAAACTGTAGAAAAATATCGTATAGTTTTTTTTTTTTTTTTTTTTGAGGCACCCTGTATATATTCTAAGTTTTTCATTTCACATGTGTATATTTTAGATTTAGTGTATGTAAACATTCTTTATAATTTAATAATTTTTTTTAGTTATATTATTTTTTTACAATTAAGTTAATTTAGTTTATTTTTGTGTTTAAATTTTGTTTCTTATTGTTTTAATTTAAACTTTTTTTAACTAGATTTTTCAGAGTATCTTCTGCGTGTAAAGACATGAATGGTATAGATGAATGATCAAATATATAAATAGACTGCAAGATTCATATGTTTGTTTTCATGCTTGTATGTATGAAATCGGTATTGTAAGATGTTTATGTGAGTAACTGTTTAAATATCAAATTGAATTCTTTGTCTTGAAAAATTGTGTTAATGTAGTGAATAATGTTCTTTTTGGTTTGGCTGAAGGTTTCATTTGTATATACCTAAATCACTTTGTTGAAGATATTGTTTGTTTTCTATAAAGTAATTATATTACTTTTTTGTTTAATGAAAGAATATCCAAATCTCTCATTATGTTATTTCACTTTCATAAAGTTTTTTTAACTATTGTTTTTCAGGTGAATGTTAGTTTTTTTTTTAATAAGTTCCTAACTTATTGTACATGTTGGTGCTTGTTTTTTTTTTTCATTCATTTATACCTTTTGTATATGTTGAATAAATTTTGCAATATGATAAATTGCGAGTAATGTTATTTACTTTTATCTGTTTCTGTCCATTTTTCTTTTAAGTAGAATGTGTCTATTGTATATTGTCATAAAATAAAGGCTATGTAAGTGTATTTATTTAGAATTTTTTTGAAGAGGGCCAATTTCAATGCATTAAAACAGTACATCTCATAAAATAACTTCTGATAAATAAGGATGTATTGAAACATTTAATGTAAATTTTCGTAACAGCCCTGTGACTCTACTCATTTTCATTATTGCATAAATTGTCATACTTTTTAAGAGAATAATACTTAAAAACATCAGTAGCCAAACCATCTTATTAAAAATGAAACTGTGTTTACATAAAAATAAAATTTCATTTCTATTTTAAAAAATGTAATTGTATGACCTTTATTGGTGAATCTGTTAATTTTTACTGCACCTCAAAACAATCCCCATATTCAAGAGAAAGCTTTTCCTTAAGTTTGTCAGAAGTGCTTCCCAGTCTCATTTTATATATATATAAGGAAAGTGGTTAATTCATGAGAGTACTTAAACTGTACATTTCCTACATAATCTGCAGATAACTCATTTGTTAGGTTATAGTGCAAAATCTACAAAATTCTGAATGCTAAATTGAAAAAAAAAAAATTCTGTAATTATATTTTTCTTCCATTTCAATTGCCTTGATTGAAAAATAAATAACATGTTGAAACGTATAGTTAGCATATGCTAGTTATTGTGAAAGCACTTATTTTAGCGAGCCTGTCGTAATCTTGAAAATCAAAGCCTTTTGAAATACTTTTTTCGCTTCAAATAATTAAAAATATCAGAAATTTTTCACTTACTAAGATTTATCGCTTTATTGCACCGTTAAAAACACTTTCTCGAGAACTTTCTTACTACTGTTTCCTGAATATAAAACAATTTTACAAGTAATAGAATGCAGTTCATTCACATATTTATACCAGCTTCTTTGAAGCCCTTCAAAACGAGGAGGGGAGGACGAGCTTTTTGGACAAAAAGAAGTTTCTTACAAAGCCTTATACAAAAGGGGTTCTACATTTAGGTTCTTTTGTGTTCTATTCATATAAAATTCGCAAAATCACCAATATTCTCTTTCACGAAAATAAGTGCTTTTACAGTTTTTAGTTATTATAAAACTTAACTAAGATAAAAGTTTAGGTTCGCCTTAATAGCAAAATAAAAATGACATATTTGTTTTCACTTCCAAGAAAAATTATTTGAAAGTTTACATGCAATTGATATACTGCTAACTTTTCTAGGCTTGCATTGTACTACAAGTACTGCAAGCTTGAGCCATGTATAAAAACATGTTTGGCTGATAAAATTGTTTACATGGGTTATGACAAGATAATATACTCAAACATGTTTTGTTCAACAATCATATGTACATAAAATATCATTTTAATAATGAACAATAAACTTTTCAATGAATGTTAATGTTACTAGAAAATGTTATTTTATTTATTATTATAAAGATAGCTGATAAAGTGGATAAATAAAAAAAAGCTCTTGTAACACTATTAAAATTAAAAGATTTTGCTATACATTAATAATTTTTTTTGTATTAATTAAAATATTTTATTTATTAAACAAAAAAGAATGTCGAAAATTGTCAAGCAGTTTGAAATTGCTGGTCCATCAATTCATATAATGTACCTATGAAGTAAACATGAAAAAATTACTCCATGAATAACATGAAAACTTTCTTTATTAAAAATAAAAATAATTCTAAGTTGTTAGAGATCTCACTAAAGTGTTTATTTTACCCATTACTTTTGAAAAGGACTTAAAATTGCAGGGTCCCCAAATCCCACTTTTTATAACTTTTTCTTGAGACTTTCAACTTGTGCTCATTATTTTCTGATGCTATTCGAAAGGGCATAGAAAATTCTACAAGGGATCCAAAATATTTAGCTCAATTTGTAGTATACTCAATTAACATATAATACAAAAACAGATTGGTTTGTTAAATTTTGGTTGCTTTTGTTATACAATTTCTAAAATAAAATATCTTTATATTGTCATATTTTGTTAGATTATAAGTGTGAAGAAATCAATTAAGAGTGAGTACAGTTTTTTTTTTTTTTTAATGATCATGTTATACTATAAACCAAATTCAGTGTAAAATATGATAATTATCTTATACGACACTAATCTGTTTATAAATTTTTTAAAGCTGACAATTTATAAATAATTTTTTTAAAGCTGACAAAGAGTTAAGAATGGTTTTTGTTTATTTGTAATTTCTTTGAAGGATATTTGAATTCTTTTGTTGTATTTATTTGTACATGCTATTCATTATTACTTGTAAAGAGCATTGTTAATTTGGGGGAGGGGATCATATTTGGTATTAATATTTATTTTCATTTTTAAAAATAAATTATCATACAGTTTTAATCCGGGATTTTCTTAGTCTCCCGATTTTTCACCATTTTTTGCATTCTCTTGCTTTATGCTGAAAATTTCTTGATTTTCATCAATTTTCCCATCTAGAATATTTTCATACCTGCCAACTTATATGGTGTTTGGACATTTTGTAAGATCCACGATCTTAAGATCAGATTGCACGATTTTTGGAACAAAGCACAGTAATATTAATTCTGAAACTTAAATCGTTCACCTATCTTTGCTTAAAAGCCATTTTTGTGTTGAATATGCTGTTATAAGTTTGTACTACGTTTCTAAGCTGAAACTAAGTTTACAATTATGCTTTAAAGTTTTGAATTACTGACTTATTTAAATGCTCTCATTTTACTTTAAAATGTTTTTAGATGATACTCATTCTTTGATTTACATGGTACATATGTTCATAGAGAAATTGTGCGAGCCAAAACATGTAAAGCAATATGTAAAATAATCGAAGTAGAAGGGTATGTTCAGTTAAACTATCGACTGTGTAAATCAATCTAAACAAGATAAAGATTAAAGACAAAAGTATTTCATGAATTTTTTACAAATGAAAATATTGTGTATAATTAACATTGAATACTGTACAAAAAATAATTAAATATATATACAAATTTATAATATTCCTTGAAAAAAAAAAAGTTATTTGAATGGCGAGACTTTCAAGTAATACTAAATAACTCTTGTAGACTGTAGAAGTTAATATCAAGCAATAAATTGTGAAAGTGAAACTAGACTAAAAACTGTGACTTATTCTGAATTAACACTTAGATTACCGTTCTATGGAGTAATTGTTTTGTTTCAAATTTAGTTATACTAAAACTAGATTATTTTATTTTGTCTATAAATAAATTGTACTTTATGAAATGTACTATATATACTCAAGTATATGGCAAGAAATTTTGGTCAAGATTTTTATTTAAAAATTTGGGGTCTAGCTTATACACAGGTTAGTAAAAAGTAGGAAAACAAATTCAAAATATCACCAATTTTGGGACGAGTGCAGATAAGTATCCTGGCTGCCATCTTTATTTTTTTTTTCTGCTGAATTGTCTCCACAATCCAACCTATGTTCTGAAAGTTTAACTTATAAAAAAGGGTTCTCAATTTTTAACTAATTTTTTTAAGTTATTGATAAAGCTACCATATATACTCGAGTATATATTGGTAGCTATATTCACACTGAATTAATCTCTATGAAACTTATAATTTCACAAAACAATATGACAATTTCTGTTTCTAATTTATAAATGTCATATGCAAAACATCCAAAGTCCCCCCTCCACCCCCCCCTCCCCCCCCAAAAAAAAACATTTGAACCCACCACATCAAAGCAAGACTGTGTAAACTGAATACCATGCAAATCAATGACATGTATATTTTTTTAAAATTACGTTTGTCGGTGATCCTTTACTAATGAAAATCTTTTTATCACATGGAAAAGAATTCTTTCTTTTGTGGTACATAGTGCTTCAATATTTTTTTTACTAAAAACAACTCGGAGGACTTTATTTTAAAAAAATAACATTTTGTTGGTGTTTTTAATCTACAATTTTCAAAGAACATCTAGAATCATTCTTTACTCCATTTAATATTTCTAAGAACATCAATTTAACTATGGCTTAGGAATAAGCTATTAATTATTGTTAAGATTGATTATCCTATTTAACATTAGAAATCTGTTTTTGCATATATATATAAATTTGATTTTAGTTTTTAAAATGTACTAATTGTTTAAAGAGCATTAATTTTTTTTTTTTCTCTTGTAGTAACAATGTCTTTCTTTACAAATTGAATAGTTCTTGTTTTGAAAATTTTTTCAATTATTTACATTTGAAAACCACTGCTTTTCATTTTATTTATTTACTTTTTCAAACACCAAAACTTCTAGTTAGCACAATTTTATTAGCAATTTGAGAGTTTGTAATGAAATTATTAAACTTTAGATGATCATAAAGAATCAGTGTGTTTGTTTCTGGCAATTAATAAATTTGTGTATGTGTATCGAAATTCCTCATAGTTGATGAAAATTTTTCCTTTTGATTCAGTTTATATGAAATCTGAAAATCTGATTCTTTTTGGTGATTGTATCATAGTGAAATGAGGAAACTGCCTACTTTCTATGTGAAATAACTTTTTTCTTAGTAAATTGTTCAGAAAATGATTGTGTAGGTTTACATGATGAAAGTTATATAACAAATGCCAATCTTTAACAATCAAGTCATTAGCCTTCTGGCTTCCCAATATTTTTCAACAATATAATTAAAACTTTTAAGTGCAAAAGTGTCAATATAATTTCCATTGAGGATCCATTGTCACTCAAACAGCTAGCCAGAGTCCATTAGTCTAATTTTAAAGAGATGGGCTTTCAGGCAATCATGTCCTTCCCTTATTTTTAAGTTTTGCTTACTCATTAAATGAAATTTAAATGCTCAGTTTTTGTGTGTTCTTTACTCTCTTTAAATTTAAAATATTTGTGCATAATTATGTAATAATTGCAAACGCACAAAGTCTCGGTATTTTGGCCTGAATCTCAGGCTTTTGATTGTATTTTGGGCCTCAGGATTTTTCTGCATTTTCTCAGTCTTTTTTAAGAGTTTATTCAGAAATTGCAACTTTCTCCCTCTTCATCATGTTTGCAAGATTAGATTTTGTTCCTTTCATGTTGATCAGACTTCACAATCGGAGAGCATTTGGCTCTGAAGTTCAAAAAAATTAAAATTCATAAATAAGTATTCATTGTTATGCTCATTATTTCTCTAGAAATATGTTGGAAATTTTATAGCTGTAAGAGATTAAGAAGTGTGTGTATATTTCTTGTTACAAAATTAGATGTTATTTTACACTTACAATAGCTTACCTCATATGCATTTGGATTAATGCTTTGCTTTCTGATATTTCTTTCTAACAAATTTTTGAAATCGAATTTATTTCCATAATACAACTCAAACAATAGGATACTGTTAAATTTTTATGAATAAACATGGAATTTAAGAAAATAAACAAATTATTATGTCTGTATTGATTATTTCTGCATTTTATGCTGAAAATATATTCATAAATCTCAGGCTTTCTAACTTTAAAAAGCCTGAGATCTTTTGCTTTTTATTTTGGAAACTTGACACTCTGTAATTGCATTGCTTTGCAAGTAAAAATACCAATATTTTACTCCTCGTAAAAGTCTACTTTCATTATATTTAAACTTTCGAAAATTGTTTATACAGTCAACACTCGCTTTTAGGAACTTCTTTTTTCAAACACTTGCAATTTACAAGATATCAAGCGGTCTCAAATATGTTTCAGCAAATAATTTTACGACTTGATTTTATACTATTTGAAAACAAATAATATATTTACAAGTTATTTGAATGGTCCCTGCGAGTTTGTAAAAATGAGTGTTGGCTGTATTTACTTTAACGTTTTCTTTATTTTACTAGTTTTATTTATTTGATTTTAGTGAATAAAGCTAAAGTGTCTTTATAAAGAGACAGATTTTAGTGAAATGCTTATTCTTATTCTCTTGTTTATTCAAAAGTTAAAATATTAAAACCTAAAATTGTTATAAACCATAAAATTGTGTTAATAGTGTCTTATTTTTCTAATGATATTCTTTATTATTATTATTAATTGTACTTGGTACATTAATACCGCAAAAATTATAATTTGCTCTTGATTTATATGGAAATTTTATTGCTTCCTATTGAACCGAATGCATTAAATTTCTCAGTGAGGGATTGTTTACCTGCACTTTTAAAGCCTCCGTTCTCCATCTGATTATGACTTTTAATTTCTTTTTTTTAATCAGAAGCTCTCCCATTAGTTTAAATAAAATTGATCATCCACCCCTAGAATAATATGAGAATAACTAGTATAGTTTTTAAATTTTTGTAAATTCGTACAAGTTTCATACACACATACCATTTTTATTTCTCTTACAAGTGTCAAATTGAAAAATCATTAGTTTTTAAAATGAATCACTATGTTAAAATGTACCCTGAAACACTATTTAAATATCTGAAGTCACTTGCTATGCACATAGCCAAAATCTTGGGTTTGGTCTGCTAAGACTTTTAATAGGAATATAAGTAAAGAACAACTTTTTTATGTATAATGAGCTTTATTAAAAAATAATATTGCACTATGTTAACCTCTTAATTATCTTTGAACGCATTTAAACAAAAGTTGCATTATTAATGAATTGTGAAGTTCTTAAGCATGCCAAATGTAAAATAATGCGTCTTTATTTTTAAAAGAGGGAATTAAGTTAATTTCTCTAATTTTATGTTTATTTTTAGATGTATTTTTCTAACTAGTACAACACAATCAAGGATTAACCAATAAAATTAAAACAAAAACAATTCTTTTTTAAAATAAAATTTTAACATCTAGTGTGAATTGTATTTGCTTCTATGCACTTGCAAATACTTCTGCAATTTTGTAGCTCATAGCTGCATTCAGCATAGCTGCGTCAGACAGCATTCTCTTGTTTAATCTTGATTTTTGAAAGTTTCCAATCCCTAATTTAGTATAATGTAAAAACATATAAATTGAAACTTCATAATTTTTAGATTACTTCAATTCAATTAGCTAAATACCACAAAATTTACGTCATGTTTAACCTTCATGGGGGTCAATTATACTTGGTCTATATCATTGCTTCACAACCCCACTGGGACTCCCAAGATGTGTTAGGGGGTTTGTGAAGTACTAGTGTGCAATATACTAGTGCACAACTACACAAGAGCTCACCAATTTCTTTATGATTTAGAAGAATTTCTTTTAGATTTTAGAAAAAGGTTGGGAAGCACTGGCCTATATGAATGTTGTAACACTTTTAAATACATATGTACATTTTAAGAGTTTATTCAAGAATTAAGGCTGTCAGACAGCAATTATCACTTTGATTTCTAGATCAGTTTTGTTGCCATTTATTTGTTTTAGCATAGGAATCCTTTGTTCTCTGCTTGTTTTCATAAGGAACAGGTGGCATCTAATTTATGGCATTTCCTGATGATCTAGTTTTTACTGAATTTTTGCGAATTTTAAGGATTAGTTAAACCTTATTCCATTTTGAAGTTGTTAAGGGTGCAAATAACCAGGAAGAGGCTAGAAAAATTTACCCTTAATATATCAAGGTTGGAGGGGAAGGGTCCTTGAAGGACATCAGAAAAGTAAGCAATATTGGTGACAGACTTGGTTCATTAAGGATAAACAATATTTTAATTTGAAGGCGGATTAAGATTTTAAAAATATATGAGCCGTACACTTTTTAAGAAATACGATATGCTGTAATGTTAACAGCACATAATTATACATTTTTTTTTTTTCATGCTTTTAGATATTTGCATAAGTGAAATCTGATATAATTTTTAAGCTTCCACAATTTTTGTTACATGAAATGCTTAATTTTGATATCATGTTTGTTATGCAGCCTTATAGGATTTTCAGCTAAAATCAGTATGGACCCGTAATCATCTGAAAGAGCCCAATCTGAATCTGGTCTTTTTCTTTTATGGTACATATAAAAAGGATATAGGGTTTTATTTCCTTCCTCTTAAGTCCAGTTTTAACGTATTTGTACCTATCTTTACAAATTTCCTCTTCTGTGCCTACTGCATTTGTTTTTTAGTGCTCTGCTTGTGCCTAGTATTCAATGATGTTTGCCAAGATACAATTAAATATTCCCCTAATTTATGCAGTCTTTGTTTTATCTACTTATATTAAGTGTTAGTGCATTAATGCATATTTTATATAAACATTTATTTTTAAAATCTTCTTAATTTACTGCAATCATTATACCAGTATAAAAATTAACTACACTGTTAATCACACACATGAAAAGATGTATACAACTGTTTATAATGATAGTTTCTGTTTCTATCTGGCGAAGAGTGCAATTGGAAATTCACCAATAAAATAAGTGCACTTCTTAAAAAATGCATCAAGAACTGCGAAATTTGAATGTGTGCAATCTTCATATCTTGTTTTACAATGATTAAAAAGATTTTGTAGTTGAATAAGTTGCCATGAGATTTAATTTAAAAAAAGGTACGAGTGTGTTTTAACTTGTTTTTGTTTGTGTACCCTGTGAAGAACAATGTTGCATTGTTTCAGTTTATTTAAATGTTTGGGGGTAATTTGTTTTATCTGTAATCATCCAACATATAAAACTAGTAGTTATTATTTTGGCATACATATTTATACTTGTGCGATATTAAAGAAAAATTGTGTAATGATACGCCTGCCACTACTGCTTTAATATCTTACTAAGTTATAAATTTGTGTCAGAAATTTATTAAATACACTATTGTTTATTAAAAAGTTAAAAAGTAATACGGAGGTATTCCATTGTTAATTTGATAAAAATACTACCACAACCTCTGGAGAAAAATATTTCGGCTGCCCGCCATCACAGCAGTCTTCAGTCTGACGTTCTAGTGGGAACGTCAGACATCGACATGACGCACGCCAGCGTAGACGAAACATGGAATGACATCATGTGCAATAAGAACAGCGCGGAAGAAGAGGAGGAAGGGAAGAGCGTCATTCCCACAAGAATGTCAGACTGAAGACGGCTGTGATGGCGGGCAGCCGAAATATATTTCTCTGGAGGTTGTGGTAGTATTTTTATCAAATTAACAATACACTATTGTTTTTTTAACTCTTGTTTCTGTATTCATAATGTTAAAAAATATTTGCAATGTTTTAATCACAATGCATTTATCATGCATTTCAGATGTAAAATAAAATTACACTTCAAGAAGCAAGTAGATTCCTCAGAAAATTTGTTCATTTGTTTCTTTTTAATTATAAAATGCTTTTAAGATAGATTATTCAAAATAATCTTCAGGTGCAGAATTTAAAAATACGCTGAAATTTTATAGCTTTCAAAATAGGTTTTATTCTGCATTGTTTTCAATAAAATGTTATGAGAAAACCCTTAGTAATGTTAAAAATTTAATTTTCTTCTACAACGCTTAGATGAGGCTTTGTCATGATTGTGCTTTACGTATAAATTAATACTTGAAATTTTTTTTATTTATTTTTATTATGACCTTTTGATATGCAAAAAATAAATCATCGAAATGTTTTTGTCTCTCGTCTGCCTATTCTTGATACTTTCATTTATTTGTTTTCACTGAACATAGTTATACATCAATCTGCTAATTTGTTTATGCTAAGAAGATCATAATCATTGGTAATCTAAAATCAGTTTTAAGCACATTATTTTATCTAACTTTTCCAGAGCCATAAAATCATCATATTATAGGAAAGAATAAAGTACTCTAGTATTCACTTCTACTCTGTCATTCTGATTATTTAATGCATCATCAGTGAAAAATGAATTTATCAGCTGCATGCCAAGGATAAACATAGGGCTAGTGAGTTGCTCCAGTTGTGCTGAATCAATGCTACTGCTCTAATCTACTATGAAATAAAAAGGAAAAAAAAAACTTAATTTAGCATTATGTTGCTTGAACATAAGAAGACATGTCACAACTTTCTTGAACTTATTTATTGGACGACACAAAACATCACATCACATGCAGAACAATTGAACATTAAAAATACTATCGCCAACTCAGGGCGAACTAACTTCAAAAACTCAGCTTTAATTAAAATATATTTCATAAAAGCAATATAATTCCTTCATTTAAACTATTTCCAAAAAAGCAACAAATAATCATGCATGAATCAAATTGCCGCCAACATTACTGGGCGAACTAAACACACAAGCTCAAATCGAAAACTCCACATTCAATTTAAATCACTTCAGTCCGCAACACATTAATTCACTTCATATCCAACAATAGAAAATACAGTGCTACCTAACCAGCCATTGCTTAGTGCTGATATCTGTACTCTAAGTACATAACAACCGAATGCAGTCCAGCAGGATTGTGCAGGAACACATTATGACTCGTGATTTGAATTAAACTGGTCCAACTTTGATTTTTTTTAAGGGGAAGAAAGCAAGCAAACATAATATCTCACATTCATTTGTTTTAAGGAAATTCAAATAAGTATGAAGTAATGGTGTATGTTTCTAGTAAATGGAAAATTTGCCCATAAGACTTCTAAATTTTTCATTTATTTTGTTTTAAAATTTTGTTTTTATTGCTCTTTTTAATTCTCTTAAAAAAAATCTGCCACCGATATTTTGTGTGTGTTAAGATTTCTTTTACCAATCTGACTTCTGTGGTGCATGAATGTATGTAAGTGTTGTATAATTGCTCAATCTGATCATGCTTTAGGGAAATGTAAAATGCTGTAAAATTTAATTTCAGTTGGCACATCGCTGGGAAGAATTTTCATGTTGAGCCAAACTGTTTTTGTGGAACCTAAGTCGTGCACAGTTTCTGCAGGAATATTAGACTTGCAAGTTAAAAAAGTGCATTAAAAATGAAAATCCATATAAATTTTAAGGAATTTTAACTAAATTTTTATATTGTTGCTGTAAAAAGCATTAAAACAGATGAAAACAATATTTCTTCAATGTTAGGTTGCAAAGTTTGACAAAAGTTTAATGTTAGTAAAATTACTAATACTTGTAATAGCTGTAAAAAAGAAAGATGATTTAATGAGGGAAAGTGTATGAGACTCTATTTGCTTACTAACCACCTTGGTCCACGTTACATTTTATATTTTATTTTTTTTTATTTGAGGAAATTGCAATACAAATTCATATTGCCCAGTGATCTCACTACAATGAAATTTCTTTGTTCTTGAAAAAAAAATGTGCAAAGAATAGGGCTTACTTACGTAGTTAATATAAATTCTTAAATGTTACTTATTGTTTAGTTAATGTGATAATTTTAAAGAATGTTAATTGCATATGTAATAATAAATGAATAATTATTTCAATATTGTAGAATTACTATTTTCTGTTGTATAAAGGAAATACTCAAAAGATGAGGATAAGTATGTTTATTCTCTAACTCATGAATTAAGATTTATTTTACTTTAAAAAAATATTTTGCATTATGCTTAGTATTTAGTGATTGTCTCATTAGATTTTGCACATTTTAAGTGAGCTATGTATGTATGCATGCAGAAGTAGCATTACATACATTTTCTTCCATTTGTAAATCTAATGGTTTCCTACTAGTTTAGCATTTCAGTCCTGTGCAATTTGACGACACCACATGTTTCAGAATTAAGCATATGTAAACAAATTATAGCTTTGCAGAAATTATGCACTTTTTTATGACAAAAATTGAAAACTGAGAAAGCTGCCTCATTATGGGATTATATGAATATTTTCCACTTTCTTAACCTACACTACTGGCCAAAAGTATTCCAAGTTTCAGAAATCAAACCCTTTTCAAGATTAAGCCCCCTCTCCCCCGTCAAAAAGAAAAATCAATATTATTGATATTTTTTAATGTCATCATGTCAAATTAAATACTTCAAAGACAAGATAGCATTAGGTTAAAGAACAAAAATAATTATTTAATTTATTTAAAAAATACATAGGTTATTATAGGTATCATAATTCATATTGCCTGCCCAAATAAAATTAAATAAATAACTAATTTCAAGGTCTTCTGCAAAAAGGGGATAATAAAGTAATGCGATTGAACTAGAGATCATTTATTCTGTTGCTGAGCAGCATTGACTTTGATCACAACAGTCACTCTTTTAGATATGGAATCCACAATGTTTTACAACACTTCTTTCGGTGTTTCATGGTGCCAACTTAAATTATTGGTTCCTGAAGCTCTCATTCTGATTTTTGGTGAATTTCAGATGTATTCTTTCCAATTATACTACATTAATTCTCAAAAATATTTAAATCTGGCAAATTTCCTGTCCATTTTGTCTGAGCTTATTCTTAAAAAGATGGTTAGATTTCTCAAACTTGCAATACTTTGGTCCAGTATTGTATTAAGGACTAATGCTTCAAAAAACAACAGTCTTCACCGTGAAATTTCAATAAGGAAATGTTTAGTAGAAGTTATTAATTATCACATTCTTAAAAAATTAGTCCTGGTGTGCATTCTGAAAAGAAAATTTTGTAATACAAAGAAATGCAGTGTAGAGGGTTCTTTAATTAAAAAAAAAAAAAAAAAAAAAAAACTATTTTCTTACTAAAACTAAAATAAATCCATTTCAAATTAATTCAATACATTAACTTCAAGGTCAGATGTATAAATGCAGTTTTTGAATACTGTATTATTTTTTTCTTATTGCAGTTTATGACCCACTGTATCTGAAGTTCTTCATCCATGTTATATTTTGATCTACATATTTTCATATAAACAAAAACTTTGTTTTGGATGTTTATGCATTGTGTTCTCTAATGATATTATCACTCAGGTTTTTAACACTAGAAGCACAATAACAGCCATTTCTTCAAAATCAAATGTTCCATTAAAAGAATGAGCAATTGTTTTAAAATGTGCATGTAATTTTTAAATTTTCTTAAATTTGGATCTTTCAAAATTATTTAATTACTTTGCTTTAAGAATTTATACAAATTCTCTGCTCTTGTTCAAAATTAGAATAAGAGTAGATATTCAATGGGCTACTTTGTAAATAAGCTTTCTCTAACTCTCTGCTAAATACTTTAAGTCAGTATTGTTGTATTCAGCATTGATAAACTTGTGAATGAGATAATACTGACAATATAGTTTGATCAGTATTACCTTATTTACAAATTATAGATGTCTGTAACTCGAGTGAAAGTTTGCACCATTTGTCATTGGCATATATTGCTTGAACTAACTATAGATGTTTGCTCATGGGGTTTTAATATAATGAAACTGATAGACAGCAAGTACTATGCTTGCTGAAATACCCAAGATAATCCTTCTGTATTTTCTATGAATGGTAATGAATTTTCTTGTAGAAGGTTCTGATACATCACATCTTTCATCCAACTATTTAGAAATGCCATAACTGTTTTTCTTTAAACCCAAAGCCCCCTTAAACTGTAAAATTCCTGCCATTGATTTTCTCTTTACAGATAGAAAAACTTATTTTCTAATGTTGCACGAAAAAGGACTCTCCCTATGCACAGCAGAATTGAATTATTCAAAATTTCACATTTTTGCATTCAATGGTTGATTTTATATTAAATTGTTCCTTTGATGAATAAGACTTGTAAATAAATTTATAAAATGGCAATTTTTAAATAAAATTGTTTTCTGTACTGTAGATAAGGTTCATTTTGTGCAAAAACTCTAAGTAAGTGTTAAGATTCTATTTTTTCAATGCCAAAATTGGATTTTTTAAAAAGTTTCATGTTGCTTTAATATTGCATAGTTCATCATTAATTTTGTTCCTCATATATATCTTATTTTTTAGGGGGGAAAATTCAAGACTCCCTCTTTTATGTTTCTTCAGATCATTTTCATCTTAAGTATTTTTAAGCTTAATTAATCTTAACAGCTTTTGTGAAACATTGAACTTTTTCTTTCACTGTGTTTACACACAGTGACCTTTATAACCTACACATAACATATAGATTTTGATTTTCGGTATTCACTATAGCCAAGATGTATGCATAACTTCTAGTGATCTAATATGAACAGTTAATGAAAGTGGAGGCATAAGTGTGTAGCTCCAGTATGAAATACTCAATTCAAAGTAAGTAGCACAGAGTAGGGACTGTAGTTTGGAATGTAAGGAAACTGTCACCATTTGCATTGTCTCGGGCAACATTTTACCTGATACATTGTTCATATGGTTTTTTTTTTTTTTTTTTTAACAAAAAGGCAAACTCATCTAGAGAAATGCTACTATCTTACATACTACTTGAAGATAATAGTTCCATAATCATTTTAAGACAAATTAGCATGAAAAATTGCAGTATTGATAAAATTCTAAATTATCTAAAGTTTTTATAACAGTATAACAATACTGTATTGATATATTATCCATTTTAGCAACATAGCATTTAGCATTAGCATTTTCGCTGACTTTTTTTTTGTCATTAAAAAAAATAAAAATCCAATCCAATCCTATTCATGTAAACTACAATTTATCATTGTATGTTAATGAATTAATAATGATTAACCTAGTTAATAAATTTTTAAGTTTGTATGAATTAGTGCCACATCTGATTTGTTACATTTTGCTCATCAGATAAAAATGGGATACTTGAATGAATGTACTCTGAAATGCTATTTTCTGCATGTAAGATACTTTATTACATTTCCTGATTAAAAATTTAATAGTTCTGCTGGAAGGTTTTTTCTAAATAAATCTTTTAATTTTACTTTAATCAAATTCTTTAAATTTTGCTTGACAGGTCCTGAAATATACACATATTTAAAAAGAGTATCATCATTAGTGGATGTTAAAAAATATTTTTAAGAAGCTACGGTGTAAATTATTTTTTAATAAAGTATTTTTAAGAGCAGTAGAATTCATCTAGTTTATATGTTTTAAAAATCATTAATGTGTTCGAATTACAAAAAGAATTATGTTCATAGAGACCGTATCATGCTATTTCAAAATGCAGAATTTTTTTTTTTTTTTTTTATGCATGGAAAAGCAAGACCACTTAAATATTTTGTGCTGTCTATGAATATAAATGTGTCTACCTTGGATAGTGAGATATTAATTTCCATTAATATGTACTTTTCGGTGTTGCTCTGTATGTATATGTGTACACTGGCTCTGAGTTACTTGAACTTTTTCATAAATCAAACTTTAGATACACTCAAGAATCATTTAGTAGCATGAATTAACATCACTTGTTCATTGTTGAATATAATTAAGTTTCATGTTGTAATATTTATTACAAGTTTTAAATCTTGATGTTAGTCTGATAGACATTGACATTTTTTCATTTCAGCATTCTTTGCATATGAAGAATAGATTGTTTTATCATAAAATCTATCTATGTGCATCAATTTGTGATGTTTTCATAAATAATTACTTGAAAATTGAAAATCTAAATATTCTCTGCAAACCCATTTATGGGTTTAATACCAAAATAACAACAACAAAAAAAGGTGCTTACTTTTGAATTCGTGTGTACAAATATGCTGATTTATTCCAATGGCTGTACACAATAGCTTAATTCGTGTAATTTCTTTTCTCTTGTCATAGATGCAAACAAGGAAGTGATTTTAACATTCCTTTTTTTGATTGTATACCTATTTTCTTAATGTATTAAGAAAATTTTAAGATATTTCCTTGTCAAAAAATAATAGCAATGATCCCATTGTGCTATGTATTTGGAATTTTGATTTTTACAGCTTTGTAATAGAAATAATTTTTCTTAACATGAGTCTGAAGAATGACAACATTATATATTAATTCAAATTATATTTGAATTGTCTTAAAACTCGTGTCAAATTCTTGACAAAATTTTAATTAATTTTAAATTAATATAAAAGTTATTTTAGATGTATAAAAAGTATGAATGGAAATTTCTTACATTTGATGAAAATTTTGATTTGTAATTATATATTAATGTAAAAAATATATATATATATTATATATACATATTTTATGACGCATATGCATTTTTGTAACTATGGTAAAAATTCCTGCCATGGTTTATTGTGATTAAATTTGTGCATGATTTTAAATAAAAGATTAAGAGTTAAGTCTCATTTATTATTTTGAAACAAAAGGCTAACTTCGATTTAAAAAAAAAAAAAAAAAACAGAAATAAGTGTTTGCATTAAGAGTTAAAATGCTTTCTTCCCTAATAAAATTTTTGCTTGTCCATAACATTACATTTATTATGATCTCAATAGTAATATTTTAACATAAAAAAGCTACAATTTCCAAAGGTTTGGCGTTATTGGGTTGTTCGGAAAGTAATTTTGTTTTTTCCCAATGAAGGGCTTTTTTTTTTGCAGCTAACTTCACACTTAAGCCGCATGATCATTATATATTTTGACAACTGATATAGCAAGGCTTGCTGTGAAAAAGTTAGATTGCTTCTCCTCAGTAATTCTTTTTTTTTTTAACCTGCAAGCAAAAAAGCATTTTTAGCGTATTATACTTTTTTATTACTGAAAAGGTACAGATACTGTTCCAGTCACAAAAAAAGTGTTTAGAGAATGTGAGTGCTTAAACTGGTTTTCAAGATTTCGATCCAGCAATTTTAATGTTTAAGGCGCAGCATATTTTGGGAGGCCAGTTGTAGCTGATTAAACAATAAAGGTAGTTATTTGCCAGTTTGCATCAATTAATACGATCGCTAAGAGATTAAATTTACCAAATTCAACTGTTCTTATTTCATACGTCTCAATTTCAAAGCTCGAAATATTGGTTTTGCATGTTCTTAAACAAAATTACTTTCCAAACAACCCAGTATAATACATTAAATGAATTTATGGCATTGAGAGATTAAAAATTGTGTAGTTCACAGAGATGAGTAGAAGCCTTCAATTAAAATAAGGTGTAACTGGTCGAGGGAAAGTCTGTCTTGGGTGCTTGAAAGCTTTAGCTGGTTGCTGTTGTCCTTTAAGGAGAAACAAGAAAGAACATAGGACTAAATGACAGTCAGTCCCTTAGAGGTCTAGCAATATGAGAAATTGATGGAGCACTCTGCATTAAATTGATGTCATGAGTTATGAAAGTGTTGGAAGGTCCAGTGAATGTGGAGCAAAGCCCAACTAGGAAAGAGAGTGATTACAAGTGTGACAATATTGTGGTCAATGCCTCTAGGCATTTGTACTATGTTTGCAGATATAGAATCAGGACGGCGACATTCAGCATTGTAATTTTATAGAAAAGATTACAGTAAATTTTCAGCAATAGTGTTTTTATTTTCTTCAAGAATGAAAAAATTAAATTTTTATGAATTAATTTTAGTAAAGAAATAATATTTTAATTCTACAATGTAAATTTTGGTTCAAATTAGTCATGTTTTAGAAATCTCACTAAATGATGTTTCCCACTTACTTCATTCAAGACTTAAAATGCTTTATCACCTATGTTTTGAACATGACACTGTACCTCTTCCTTGGTTAAATTTGCCTTTTCAAGTACTCATATACACTGGCTTCCAAAAGTTCAGGAACTTCAAGTTCACCATAAAAAAAAATGATTAACAGAAATTTATAGTTTATATCATTGGCATAGTCAGGGGGGCCCAACAGGCCCCCTGCCCTCCCGAAATTCTTTTCATTTGATATGTAGTTAGTTTTAAATTCAATTGTTTTGACTAAATTGAATGAACTGTACTTTACTGTACAGTGCAGCACCGATAATCCGGCATCGGTGGGAATGACGCGGTGCCGGATTACCGATTTTTCTGGATTGCAGATGTGTTGAAAATTTCCATTAAAACCATCGTCGATCACGTGCTATTGACCAGTGTATTATTTATCAATGAAAAGTAGTCTTAAAATATGCATACGATCGCTGTATAAACCGCCAAAAAAAAAAAAAAAATACACTGGAACAAATGTAATTTAGTGTTTAATTCAAACTAAAAACTATAAAGCAGAATATATCGTTGATTTTGGGAACATTTTACTAAAATATAACACAAATAGTAGCTGGAATTTATTTAAATACTAATTTAAAATAAGTAAATTATTATTAGAATCTAATTAGCTTTTGTATTTACATTAAATACATCGGTTAATTTGACTTGCTTCATTTTTTTTTCGGTATTTAATTCGTTAATTAACATATGCACATTCATCAGTTGACTCTCAGATATAAAATCGAATTTATTAAATCTCCCCGTAGTTTGTACCCTAGAGTTTTATTTTGCAAGCTGAATTATTCCCAATTTTACTCTCTTCATAGCTTCTTAATTATGTCGAAACATACCAATTCCCTCTTGCTGGCGAATTCCTTCCTGCAATAGTTGACAATTTCGCACGGTGACAGGAGGTCTAGAAACAAGGCAATTTGTCTGGAAGGAGCCGAAGCCACGTGTTTACGATGATGCGTAAACATGCTGTCTCGTTTTAAAATCTCGTACATATTAATGCTCTATGAAAGCACTCTCATTATCTTTGAATTCTTCATTCAACTACACTGCACCTTTGACTGCAATTAATTTAAATGTAATAAGCGAACCAAGCCTTATTTACTTTTGTTTTTATGTGTATTAGAAAATGCATTGATTCAAAAATTTGCGGCAGTAATGGTAGTACTCGGCAGACACTACCATTTATAGTATTGCGGCAGTAATCGGCAAAGACATGTTAGGGCCGAAATACAAAACAAAGAAAAGTATTCGGTGAAACACTATGTATTGAAGAAGAAAAAAAAAATTAAGATAGCCATACATCATTTAAAATCAGCGTTGAAAGTTCCGGATCCCTTTGGGGAGAAAAAAAAAAAAAGACTAGTGCCGGATTATAGATTCCCGGATTATGGATGCTGCACTGTATACATGGTTCGGACAGTGCTTAAAATACTTTAAAAAGTACTTACTTTTTTTTTTTCATTTTTAAGGCCTTTAAAAAGTGCTTAAAAAGTACTTAATTTTTTACCTATATCCTTAAAGTTTCTCAGTATAGCTGCAAGGTGCTTAAAAAGTGCTTAATTTCTAGTGGTAATCGACCGTAAAATCGTCTTGCATCGAAACTTTTCGTTCCCCTTTTCCTGCCTCAAGCTACGTTCATATTGATCGTACCGTAACACGATGACGTCACACGTTGGAGCCCCTTTTCAATAGCCAAGGGCCCCCTTAGTAGCCAGTCCGGGCCTGATTGTTCTTAAAATACTGAATCTCAACCAAAACTAGTCTGTTGCGCCCAATGCAAGTTTAACCATTCTACCACCCCCCCCAAAAAAAAGTTCATCTAAAAGTTTATCTATAGTTATTTCTGTTTTTTGGCCGTGCGGCTTTGCGCCCTGTGAAGGAGCACTGTACCGAATAAACACTGCCTTACACTATTATTAAAGGAAAAACTCAACTACACTACAAGTAATTGGCAAGCTCAGGAAACGCTGAGTGCTTTTAAAATAAACCCCAATGTTATAAATATCAAAAGTAATAAATGAATAGAAATATCAACAACACACAACATTCAAAGCTTAAAACAAACAATTCGCTGAAGCACACTCATTACGTAATCAACAGCTGGCCGTCCGCGGAGAAAAAAAAAAAAGTTTACTTTTGACTGGAGCCTGCTCATCGGATCGCTGTTTCACTTTATCAGCATGTGCTATACTGTCCGAACTTTTTGCGAATGCAAGAAGTTTTTAGAAGTTATTTATTTATTTCTATAAATTCGCCTTTGTGAATATAATAACTGATGTTTTATATAAAATCGAACACTGATTATTTGAAAATGGAAATTGTAAGCTTCATAAAATAGCGGTAAATACTTTAAAACATATGGGAAAGGAGATATTTTTACCGCTTATCCCCCCCCCCCCCCTCCCAAAATACATCCCAGTGTGCATTTTTTTTTTTCCCCCGGAGGGAGGGGATCGCGGGTGCGGCATTTCTGATAATTTTCTAGTTAATTAAGCTCATTTTCGTGGGTGCAATGGATGCAGCGTTTCTGCCATAAATTACGGTATATGGACATACATGTTACTTGAGAAAAAAAAAAAAGGAATTATTTTGTCTGTATTAATTGCTTGTACATACATGTGCAAGAAATTGTGGGCTTTACAATTTTGGAAAATTGGCACATTTGCACTTAAAGCAACAACCTGCCAACTTTACAATAAGAAAATCTAAAGTTTGGTAATAACGAAAGTAATAAGGGGCTGTCCATAAATGATGTCGCGCTTTTTAAAAAATATTCTTTGCCTCCTGCTCACACTTCACCATACCACCCTATACATGTCATGCTGTATTACATATACATATACTTACAGTTTAAAAACAAAGCACTATGCTAGAAATCAAATTTAATTTTCTGATTTTAAATGTTTTTATTTTAATGTAAATGTATGTCACACATCTTGTCCCCCCCTCCCCTCTCGTCACAATTTCACAGCCCTCCTTTCCTCCAAGCGTGACGTCATTTGTGGATAGACCCTACTTAAGAAAATTTTGGGGTCCTTAAAAAGTGCTTATTTTTTTTGCTCTGAAAAGAGTGTGAACCATGTGTATATCTATATTACATCTTCAAGGGACCAATCTGAAATGCCGTATAACAAACATTAATGAACAACTTGGATTACATTATAGGTTTAGCACTACTAATGTAAATTTATATAAATGTAATTTTAAAAGTTTTTTTCCGGTACCAGTATAATGAAAAAATAATAAAGTTAAAACTCTCATCATAAAAGTGAAAAAAAATCATACTTTTACTATACTGTATCTTAAAGCTTTAATATTTGTATAATACATATTATGCACCAAATATGATTTATCTTCTATACAGATACTGAACTTAAATCTTTCATAGTCAGCTGATTGTATTGGATTATTAATTACAATATTACGGATTCATTAAACGTTTTTCACTAGTTCTGACAGTTTTTTAATATAGTCGATTGAGTGTTTAAAGGTAGGTAGTTAAAGGTACATTTCTCCTTACATCCTTTGTCGGACGTTCTATCTAGGAAAAGTTTCTCAAATAAAAAATAATGACTAAGAACATTTTCAAGGCTTAGTGAAGTGAAGTGAAAAACAACGTATAACCAAAGTTGGCATCTTATAAACAAAGTATAATGAATTGGGACTTCACAAAAATGACACATGTTAAAGTCTCATAAACGAGGAACATAAACTATGCTTTACTGTATATTGCAATTTGTAAAAATGGATCATGTCAGAATCCTTGTCGCTTCAATACATGCATACACCCCAGATGTAATCCCACTCCTGGGATAAAATTTTCTCTTTAACCTCTGCTCGTTTTTGTAGTAACCTGTGAAGTACCCCCCAAGTGTTATCTGCATTCAGGGCTACCTGTAATATTTTTAAATTGTGGTGTATTCAAAAATGTTTTACTACTGACAAAATTTTAAGAAGGGCACACTGGTGGTTACAATTCCCAGGGTTTAAACACTCTTGTTTTTTACTAATGTGCTGAGTTGGTGGTGTAGTGATGTTCGAATAGATATTATGGCCTCAAGAAAAAATAACAGGGAAAATATTGTTTTAATTATAGTACACTTGCCATACTCGATATCGTACAATACACTTGCCGTACTGAATATTAAAGGATTCCATGCCTTACCATGTATCAATATTGTATAAAGCTGAATTTTCAACAAATAGTTATTTTAATTATGATTATAAATTAGCTGATAGTATTACAGAGAACTTCTTATTCTAGTCATTTCACTTTCGACAAACTCAACTTTCAGAGTTTCACTCTATGAAGAAAAGTTGCAATGTAAAATAATTTTTTTTATCTGAAATATATGGTGGATTATAGGGTTACAGATTAGAGGGAGTATACCGTAATTAGGGTGAGAAACTGACCTTTTAAGAACCCTTAGTAAAAAGTTTGCATCTAGGATTCTTTTTTAAAAATTTCGTTGGGGGATTAAATTTTTAAACAAACTAGATAATTATATCCATCATTGGGGAAATTACAACTACTTTATTTCTCTTGAATACGCATGCATACAACATTTGGAGTAACAGACTACTATTCTTGGTTTTGTTAGTGATTTAGAGTTATTCCAGTGCATAAGTAATTAATACAGATTGTCTTATGGTTATAATTTCTACTTATTAAATTTAAATGGCCTCTTGTTGCCAAGAGGTGTTGAAAGTCAGGTCTTTTTATAAAAGGAAAAATATTGAATTGTAAAATTTGTTGAAAATGCATGAGTAATGACTTTCAAAATAAAGTAATTTTTTAAAAAGTCAATGTTTTAAGGCAGTTTAAAAACAAATTGTTCCCTGTGTGTCACCTGTCAAGGCATATTTTTCTCATTGGCAAGTTTTACAATAGAGCTCTTCAAATCACATGACTGTAAATGAGCTCCAATGTTTTCTGAGTGACATATGCCCACTAAGAATATGGATAAGCCAATAGAAACCAAATTTTCACATGTGAAGTAATGCAAAATTGTCCTTTTTTTTTAAATGAGTAAGTAACTGTTTGTTTTAAAGAAATGTCCATGGTCTAAATTTTTTGTGTATTTCTGTCTCATTTATTTTTATTACAAACTTAATCCAAAACATTAAAAGTATACAAGATGAGCTTCTGGCTTTTTTCACAGGCCATGATACTTTTTAGCATTTTAATTTTAAAAAAATTGCAAAATTCCTGTTTTATTATTAATACAACAAAAATGTTTTAAATCACTTTTCCTTAATATTTTTTCAATAGAAAAAGTCATTGATGAGAAGAAACATGTCTGTATGCTTTTACAAATGGTCTAACTACTCAACTTTATTTAAAAAATAGGGGGTAATTATGACCATGAATTAAAAAATTTTTAAACATGCTAGAGAAATCAAAAAATTATCAGAAGCTCTAAGATACATTACAAACATGCTTTTTAATAGGAGTGGGAAGTAACTCATTACAAGTAGCAAAACTACAGTAGTCTTTATTTTTTTCTGTAGTTAGTACAGAAAAAGTAATGTTTGTAGTGCACTATTTCTTACAAAAAGTAGTTTTATTTGTAGTGCAATACAAAAAATCAGTAGTTTGCAGCGATATTTGATAACTACTTTTAATGTTACTCTTGCGTACTTATCATTTAAATGGATTGATCATGTGGTGTCATTGCTCTTTCTTTCGAGCATAAAACTAGAATTGATACTGTACCCCTCCTCCATGCACACACACGCATACAAAAATGAGAGGAGAAGAAAAAGGAGGTTATGCTGTTATCTTTCACTTCCTTTGTTATTATTCCTGGTATACACACACAACACTGAAAATTAGGACAACTCCAGGGATATACAAAACACAAAGAATAGAATGAACAGAGAAAAACTAAAGTAAATAACATAAACATAAATAAGGAGGAAAGAAAGGAAACTAGGTACTGTAGTATGAGACCAGAAGAAGAAAAGTCAGAGACCAGAAGCAGAAAAACTAACTTTCATTTGCATTGATGCCTAGTCTGAGTAGTGTGATTCTCATGCATATATTTCCACCCAACACATTCTTAAAACATTCTTGTACTAATATTGTCCTCAAACTTTTGCAGACACCTCTGAGTATCACTGTAGTGTAAAAGAAAAAAGTAGCAACATTTAGCTTCATATTAAGGCAGGGTCCTTAAGCGGATCCAGAGTCATGTGACCCTCCAAATGAATCAAGGTTAGGCCATAAAAATTGACTTTATTGTTTTACAGAGTTATTAAAACTTAGTTTTAGCAATACCTTAATAATCAGCAGTAGTTAATTAGAAAAAATTATTACTCTAATGAAGATATCAATATTTTTCTTTAATTAGTATATCAGTATCCTAAAATCAAAATATAAATTTTATCTTTTATTGAAATTTGTCTCCTAAAAGTACTTGTATTTGTAGTTAACTACATTTTTTGAAAAGTAGTTGTACTACAAAAAAAAGTAGTTCCTCCCACCACTGCTTATTAATATGAATCAGCATATCCAGAAAATACTCCCTTTGTATCAAATAACTTTGAACACAGGGCCATCAAACCCCTTCATTGAAATTATTATATGCAGTTTATCTTACAATTGTTACTTAATGATTAAGGATACTTATAATGAAAAAAACATTATAAGCTTTATGCCTAATGTTTTTTCGAAACTATCATTTATAAATTAAAACAAAATCTGCTGGTCATAATTACTCCCCACCTGACTATACCTGCTTGTAAATCAATATTGCTGTTTTGTTCATGTTTTATAAAAATTTATTTAGAGCTGAGACATAAAAACCAAAAAGACAATTTTTTTATTTATATAGAGTAAATACATTACACCAAAAACTGGAAGCATTTCTCTTTTCGCAGTTATCACAGAACAAATAGTAAAAACATAGAATCACATAATGAAGATGAAATATTTACAAAAGTAATTTATAGATGACTTTTGGACTAGCGATGAGGACGGATTCTTTATCACTAATCACGAGACAAGTTGTTCTCGATTGTCATAAATAGGTGACCTAGATAACATAAATAGAACAACAATTTAAAATCCAATTGTTACTTTAAGAAAAATGTAATATAAGGGTTAAATTTCTATAATATGAGCAAACTGAAATACTCAACTAAAACATTAAAAACTTTTTTTTTTTTTTTTTTTTAAATAGAGTAAATACATCAAGAACTGGAAGCATTTCTGTTGTTGCAGTTATTTTCATTTTTATAGTTCATTTCCAAATTAAATATTATATTTTTGTCTTGTTTCAAAAACTTAAGACAGTTCAGTAAAAACAAGTTAGAAATGCTTTACTTCTGAACTTATTTAAATTAGACTCATTTAAAGAAGGTTTTAAATAAATTAATATAATCTACTTGCTGAAAGGTTTTTTCTTATGTTATTGTTAAGTGAGTGGGAGTTAAAAAGCTGCAGATCAAATAATGTACAGTTTTTAAGTTTTACTAATTTTAATAAGAACTTATTAATTAACCCTTTAAATGCCACACTATGATCGAGGAATAAAAGATATAATTAATTCATCAAAATTACATTAGAATACACCCATAATGACTATAAAACAAAAAATTGCCATTAAAAATTTCCTTCACTGATTTCTTCGATGTTCCATTTTTGGAACATTGGCATGTAACGCTATCTTTCCTTTTCGGTATTTGCGTCATGTAAACAACAAAACGGATAACTCTACGATAACTGTGCAATAACTCTAAAATTTTATGCAGTAGTAAAGTTTTACTTGATAATTAGGTATGAAATGACTAAAATTTAAGCAAAACTCAATAAAAAAAATTGTAATTTTAAAATTAGTAAAATATTTTATAAGAAATGCAATGCATAAATGTATAAAAGAACGATAAAAGCAATTTTATGCTTGCATACTCTTGACTAATAATACAGATGATATAAATAAATGCAGTTTTAAAAATGTAAGCTACCATATCAAGAAATAATAGAATATTTTATTCTTTAGAGGGTGCTTAGGATTTCAAGCAGAGGTAAAAAATTTTAAACCCACTAAAACACTAATTTCTTTTTATAAATTTTCAGGTATTTCTTTTTATAAATTTTCAACAGGGTAATGTTGATTTTAGGCTTTGTCTGAAACAAATTTAAATTAATTTCTCTTCTAAAATTCTGTTGCCCATATGTCTCCAGGTGTAATCAGCTCAAAACTATTATAATTTATTTCTTTATCAGTAATGCACCCGTTTTCATCAAGAGGCAGTTGACAAATTTCTACGATTGACTTATTTCAATCATCGGACATAGTTTTTTTAAAAAAAATCAACATTTTCTAGAGTTAGAAATTTCTTCGACTGCACCATCTACATTGTTTCTACAAACATCTATAGAAGTTCTTATTGAAATGGCCTCGAAAATTTGCAGAGCATAGAAAGAAAATCAAGCACGTGACTTGATGTCACTTCTTACTACAAGTTCCCTCTACATAAAAAGGTCTTCAAATAAACAAACAAACACTTGTGAAGTACCAGAGATGGCCCGAGGGGCATGCGGGGCCCCAAGCGAAGCGCAAGAGCGGGGACTCTTCTCTATCATGTCTTATGAGATAGCAATAAAATGGCCCAGGAGCAGGGCCTCTATAAGCACGGGGCCTTAGGCGATCGCCTACATTCGCACCCCCCCTTGGGCCGGCCCTGGAAGCACACATTCATTACTAATAGAAAAAACAAGTAGCTATCTGAGCTCAAATCAGAGGAATGCAGCACTAACTATTCACCTTCCTTCTGGCAAAGGGGTGAAAGATATGACAACTTCCCCCTTAACCCCCTTCCCCTCTAGTCCTTCACCCTTCAAAAATAAATAAAATATCGGTTATGCTTTTGACAGACTTATGTTCAGCAGATATAAGCACTGAATGTATCAAAATCTAATAAAGGAACACAAGCAACACACACATGAGATATCCCTGATTTCGTGTATCATTACATGCCAATGTTCCTTTTTTGGAACATTGCACTTTTATGCAAGATTGAGAAAAGATACCTTGATATATTTTGAATTTTTTTTATTATTATTTCTTTAAATTGATCCATTGGAAATACAATAGGGGAATTTTTGGGTGAATTTGAATATTTGGGAATTTTATAGAATTTTTTTTCTTGTGTACTGTAATATTTGTAAAAAAAAGGCGATTTTTAGAAATTTTTCCGGGCTGAAATTTTTACGTTTGAAAAATACTTAATGTATCAAAAAATCAATCATACTTTGAAAATAATACTGCTTATTATTGAAACTGATAGATATGACAGTTTATTTTTAAAAAAATATTAAACATGATGTTCCAAAAAAGGAACATTGGTATGTAAAAGGTTAAAGCAACCTTAAACATTGCTAATGTTTATAGATTTTACCGGAAAATTATTACAATGGCTAAGATTTTTGGTCACAGAAAGTAGCACTAGTTTTCGGGTTATATTTAACCTGAATGTGAACATGTAATGAAAATGCCTCACTATTTACACTCGGATCTGGCCACCTACCATTTTGTATTTATAAGGGGGTGTTGGATTTTCGACAGCACCCCCTTATAAATATAAAACAGCTGGAATTAATTCATATAACTATGGAATTAAGGGCCGTGGTAGCCCAGTGGTTAAGGCATTGGACTCGTAACCGGAAGGTTGTGGGTTCGATACCGGCGTGCCACTAAAGACCACCGTGTACATGCGGTGTACATGCACGTTAAATCCGTGGTTCCGAAAGTCCTCTCGGCAGTCGCTAGCAGTTTTCGAGGGGTGCCAATATTCAGAAGTCCCCCACCTTCTGATGAGGTTCCAAATTGTGGCGGGAAATTCCGGGAAGGACGTATATGTAGCTCTAAGCGACACATTCAGTGACGCGAGCTGTCCTCTCCTGGCAAACAAACAAACTATGGAATTAAAATGTGCTCAAATAAGCCATTATTCCAGGAAGAATTGAAGCTTATTAAAAAATTATGTACAATAGAAGGATATACAGAAAATATTGAAGGTAAATTATATTGAGTAAGAAATAAATTCAGTTTTCTAATTGGAAACTAAGACAGCAATCTATACCATACTGCTAAGAGATAGAGGCAAAATCAACTTCTTTTCCACCCAAGAAAAATATATAATTCCAATAAAGCTAACTCAAAGCAGTTTTAAAGAATAAGAACTGAAAAAGATTGACTTGATCAACTAGATGCAGTGGGAATTTATAAAATCAGCTTTACTTTCAAAAGTGACAACCAGGGAAGTTAAAGAGGTTTTTTTTTTTTTTTTTAAAAAAAAAGGATTAAAGAAAGAAAAGAATATATCACAACAATATTAAATTTGCAAAACAATGTACAGGCATCTCGCTCGCACCAAACCAATAGCCATAGACTTCAAAAACAGAAAACATAGCAATTTTAAAAAATAAGTTTTTTTTTTCGTGAAGCATTGGATAATTTAGATACAGATGATGCAACTAATGACATGACGCATGCATGTCTGGTGGAATGTTGGTAGGAGTTTCTTGCCGGGAGGAAGATTGCAGTTGATGACCTGATGGTTGGAAAATGCCATGCCGAATGTTCTCGTTATGGGTAGTTATTTTCTTTTTTAACAAATGAAGGTCCTTTTAACAATATTTAACTATGCTTTTTAATCTTCTTAATTTCTATTCCAATTTCAAAGACTTCTTTAAATTATGTAAGTTGACTGCTAGTGTTGCTACTCTTCATTAGACTTGGGGTATCCTTGGGGTACAGATGCAAGACACTTCATCTTTCACTGCAGAACAGTGATGTATATATACTGTTGAGGCCCCATGACAATTTGGATCTTCCTCCCTATCACATACTTGCACTCCTTTATTACAGCATGTTCTAAAGCTGGGCAATAAATTTTTCTATACAAATACATTTGTATTGATATACATATAAAAATTTGTGTGTACTTTAATCGCTGCTGGTAGGTGACAAAATAATTCAATACAAAACTAAAAACTTTAAATTTCTTGTTACGAAATTTGATTAAGATCCTCATGCGCTCAGGGCCTGTGACATCTTGCCATCCTATCGTTACGCTGCCATAGGAGGAGAAAACTTTGGGTCCTAAACTCGGGAGCATCCAGGAGAGAAAGATACACATCCCTCCCAAACACTCCTAAACCCATTTTATTTGTTACTAACAGGTTTTCTCGAAGTCATATCTGAACAGAGAACTTAAAATGAGTGCAAATATCATTATTGAATTCCTTGGAAAAACTAGTGCAAAAGAAAAGAAAGAGGACCATGGAGAATCTCTTGTCAAAACCAAGGCCTGATGAACACCATCAAGGAGTCTCCTATACAGACAAACCTTGTTAATGTGAAAAACACTTTGCACATCTGGTATTAATTTCAGATAAGGGAACACAAAGAAAAATAACCTGAATCTGGTTATTTTGGCAAGTATGGGAATGAGAACACGATTTGTTGGTTTTAAAATCATAAAAATGCATTGGGCAAATCAGCAGTGCTTTGTGACCTAATATTTGATCCTGTGTTATGCAGTTACTTATGATGCCACAGTTCCTAACCCAAAATTATTAAAAGTCTGTATTCGTATTAATACTCTATACAAGTCTATTAACATCTGCAAATTTTTTATATATTTTCTAAAAGACCCCAATGATTTCCCATGCCTAAGTTTCACCAATTTAATCATCACGTTTTCTACTTTTGAGGAAAGCTCGAGTCTTTTAGTTTCTAATCAACCATTTTGTAAATAATTAGTTATTTCTAGTGAAAAGTTTTAGTTACGATTCAGTTTTATTTTAAAGTATTAAATGCATTTCGATTGTTTTAGATACTTTTATTTATATTCATTCCTATGCAATAAATGAATAATAAGACAAATTCTGTTGTTAAATGAAACATTTATTCTGATCTACATTGCGAGAGTTGTGTTATGTTCTTGGAAGTAGTCACTACATTTAAAACTGCATTTATTGAAAATTAGGAAAATAAAATATTTTAAACACATCAATATTCCTCCAAACATACAAAATTGATTAATCAATAATTTCAAATTAATACCAAATTGGAATTGATAATTGATTTTGAAGGAATGTTGCTCTATTTTGTAATGGATTTCATCTTTAAATTGATACTTATACTAAATTTGAATATTTAGAGTGTAATAGCAGAAAAAAGTATACATAAAATTGGATGACACATGTCTCGGGCACATAACCAGAAAAATTTTTGGAGTGGGTCCGAAAGGTAGCAATAGCAGAATTTCCTTGAAAAAGTTTGATTACCGATGTTCAATTAACAAAATTTCAAATTTTGGGAGGGGCCAAGGCCCTGTGGCTCATCTCCTGCCTAGGTCCCTGATATATTTATTCATCCATCATGAAAAAGTATTTTGTATATAAAGACCAATGTCTGATCCAATTATCTTAACCCTTTCATCACTTCATTTCTTTTCTAAAGCAGCACTGCCCATGTTTTAAAAGCTTATAAAGCTTGAAAAATATTCCAATTAATTTGAATCTCATTTAAGAGAGCAAAATCACCAAAAAGTCACATTCCAAAGTAAAAAAAATATTCACTAAATATAGTGAAATGTTGCTAAATTTAGTTACACCCCCCAAACTGGTAGCACTGACTTGTAAATTGTTTGCTTTTATTATGGTTAAATTACATTAATAGTCTTTATGTGAAGAATATTCAAACATGCATTTTGGTTAATTTGAAAGGAAGAATAAAATTATATATCCTATTTAAGTGGTTTAGAATAATTTTGACATAAGCTTTAGCCCCTCGTTCTTTTGCTGTAGGCTTTTCAATTTTAAATGTCAAGTTTGAGAAGAAAAATTTTATCGTCTTCGTAATAACTACTCAACATATTAAAATCTCTTAGGGGCTCTCTAGAGCAAAGAGATTCATTATTTCTCACATTTTTACCTATTAAGTTATGTTAGCTAACTAAAAAGGAAGATAAACATAAATGAACCCACAGATTTAGTGCACACATCAATTCAGTTTTGACTTGTTTACCATGACCATTAAAATGGTATCAGTGGCAGTTTAGTTTATTCTTTTAATGTTCTCTTTATGAGTGCATTCATCAATTTTCAGCATTTGTGATTTTTTGGGGCCCCAAAAAAAGGTTTGCAACCGAGGCTCTTCAAACAGAAGGGTAGACCTGCCTATACTTAAAAAATAGCATAATGCCAAAAAGACAAATATTCAATTACATCTCATCTTAAATAAGCAGAAATACTTTTTTTTGTTTGTTTAAAGAAAAGTATTGAAATTGTTTTATGAAATCAAACCCATAATTCAATAAGTCATTTTTAAAAATAGCTTTTCATAAAACTTAAGATGTTTTCTATCATAGACATAATCCACAGTGATATGCAATCCCTTCAGTTTTATTTGCGATATTTTTTTCTTAAAACAATTTACAATATAATGTTAATACTTTCCTTACCTTGCTACTACACTTTTGCTTAATCCATTTTAAAATTAATACATTTTCAAAAATAAGGACTAGTTTTAAATTAACATTTTTCAACGTATTTTACATGATTAAAAGAAAACAATGCTGTATTAAAATTTTAGATCTATGGTAAAATCAGTTAATCTATATACACCAAACTAGACTGTGCAAGCCTTGTCTTATTTGTATAGTCATCTTGGTAATAAAGTGGAACTGTAAATTTTAGAATTGGTAAAGTAATAGTCTTTTTTAACAATGCTGGACATCAAAAGTTGTTTTCTGTAAATGCCCAAGTGATTGTAATTCAGAAAAAAATTTGACAGATATAGAAAATGCATTAGGTTGTTCAATTTCTGTAATTTACCATTTCAAAATTATGGCTTGTTTTAAAATTTAGATAAATTTGTTTAGCCTTTCTTTGATTTATGTGGTCAGACTTACACACTCAGATGCACTTTCAATTTTTGTCAAATGCAATTGAAACTAAAGTATAGTCTTAATATGTTAATTCTTGTTTGTTTTATTTTCCAGGGAAAGTACTGCATGAACAATATATTTGAAACTTATTTTAAATGCATTCATAAATGGAAGACATAACTGATATGCTGTTGCTGTACTCCTAAAATTTTTATTTACTTATATTTCAACTATTTGCAGCTTAATATTAATATCATTTAAATTTATCAACAGAACATAGCTTTTTGCATAAGTGATTAGAACACTTTTTGTGAAAATTATATTTACTTCAAAATTATCATACAGCACAACTTTCACTTACCTGGTATTATGACACATATCAGCACGATGAAAGTTACCCAGCTGAAATTCAATCTCTGGTGAAGTAACTAAAAATAAATATGAAGTTATGAAATTTACAAACTCAAAAAAAAAAAAATATTGAAATTCAAACAATGATTTTTAAGTTACATGTACAAATCTATATTATTTTTATGATGAAAATTCACACATTCTTTCTCTATTTGAAATTAAGGTTTTCCTCTGCGATTCTTCATGTTCATGTCATCCCATTGCTCATTTCCTGAAGTTTTTATAGATCAGCAAATAAATTATACGAAAGTATTGATGTTCAGGACAACTTTGCATAATCATTTTGACAAAGCACTTGCACTCATGTAAAATAATTAAACTTTCATATACAGTAGATTCTGGTTGAGGGTCCCTTACGACTTATCTCAAATTATATGTTCATAACACGTCTCTAGATCAACTTAACATGAGGTTAGATATAATTACAGAATTATTAGCTGGTAAAATGCCCAGTTTTAATGATTAACACTTCTGAAGTATTAAAAAAAATAATTGCACATATCAGTAAACAGAAGTAGAGCATAAAGAGCAAGCAACTAAAAGTATCAATGACTTTCCATATAGTTGATGATTAATAACAACAATTAACTGAAGTGGCAGAAGATTTCAGTATATTTCAACTGCAGATATTTGTTAAACTATGAAAGAGAGAAAAAATAAAGTGTTTATTTTATAAAAGCTATTCGCAATAATGTAATATTTATGTAGTTTTAAAAAGTAAAGGCTTTTTTTCACATGAAATTGCAAAGTTTGTACACATGGTCTGAGAATATGTCTGCAAATCTGGAGTTCCATAAAATACAGTTTTAAGACCACTGCCTTACCTATTCCCTTCATTCAAAATATACTAATAATCTTTCAACAATTTAAAAACATTTTGTAGTCTCGCATTATAAATGTAAAATTTTAAATATATGTTTGAAAATTTAGTTTTTCATAAAATGGAATTTCTTGGATGGATAATCCATTTAAAACTGCTGATATTTCAATAACTTATTTCAAAAGCATTTCATGAAACAGTGGTATTCTCATTAGCAATTAAAACAGAGTTCCTACTCATTTTTCAAAAAGAAATTTAAGGACCCCCCAAAAATTTTTTAAGGAGTCCACTTTTTTCTGGACTACCAATGCAAGCTTAGGTTAGAAGGAGACCGTACACAACTATCATTGAGCATTACAAACATGTTTTAACAAAAATTTTAATCCTAACTGAATATGAAAAAATAGTTTTTTGAAGGCATGTCCCAGAAACATCTTAAAATGAGACACAAAAATTAAAATTCACACCATTTTTATTCTGTTATTATAGAGTTTTTCGTAAGTAAAGAAATCTGACTTAGTTAAAGAAATAAATTCTTCTTCCATCACCAGGTCATGGTCACTAATATACGGAAGGTTGCAGAGGCTGCGCACTTCATTAATCACAGTTGTTACTGTAAATGCAAAATTAAGGAGTTTCTAAGGAGTCCCACATAAATTTAAGAAGTTTTTAATGGCCTTAAATTTTGTAAAATGAATTTTAAGGAGTGTATGAACCTGTAAAAGTTATTAAATTCAATAAGGAATCATTACCAGTTGAAAGTGATGACACTGTAGTTGAAGGTTGTAGAAATTGTGGTTCTACAACATGTTGGCTTGAAGCACTAGGTAAAGGAAACTGGTTTCCAGTTTTCGGTTGAGCACGAGGTCCTTCTTTCCACTTACGATAAGCTTGCTGTACCTATAAAAAAATTGAACAATATTAATTTTAAAAAATGAGAATCAGTTTTCTCCCTATTCTAAAAAAAAGTAACGGCCGCTGTCGCCGCCGTTTTCAAGAGCTTGTTCGGATATCTCCTCCTAAACCGTGGGGATTTGAGTTTTGAGTAAGGTGTCCACAGATTCTGAAAATTCCAAGGAACCTGATAAGCTGACTTAAATTTCAAAAATTGAATAATTTTAGAAGATATTAATAAAAATTGAAAAAATAAACATAATGGTTGCCAGATTTGGCATAAAGTCATTCATTCCTTTGCAACAAAGCAATTCCAAGTATGTAGAATCATGTGAAATTGGTAAACATGAAGTAGAATTACACCCATTTTACACCAAATTTAAAAGTATATGAAATAAGTAACTCAAAATGTGTTACACAAAGTTGACAATTTTCAAATAGTAAGTTTGCTTAGACAACAGGAGTTTAGAATTAGTTATTCTGTTTTGGAAAAAACGAAAAATCACTAAGTCTAACTGATTTTAAAAGCGCCTTCTTAGCATTAGGTACAATCTGGCAAAATGGTATCTTTCCAAGCAGGGTGAATCTAAACCACGAGTTCCAAAATGTTAGAACCCAGTATCTTGAAAATGAAAAATAATTAAAATGCAGATTATTTTAAAGCTGGTTCCGTCCAGCTGGAGTATTTGCCACCAGTAGAAATATTTGGTGGCGTTAAATATGCCAATATAGCAGTTATAGTACACTTTGGATATTTGCCAGTGCGGCGAGATGATTATAATTCGTGGTGCTAAATACGCCAATCTGCAAAGGATTATGTATATGAAAATATTGATAACAGTTTTCTGGGAACCTTACATGAGCAGTAATTATAGGTTGTGAGCATATGTAATTTGCCAAATAATGAAAAGTCGCCATTGGTGGCAAGCTATCCTAGCTGTTCCATAGTTTTTATCAAAGAAAACATATAAAGTACTGTTTTCTTTGAGCTATACATATACGCAAGTCACCAAATTATGAAAAATCGCCATAATTGGCTAATACGTAAGGTGTTCTATTTGTTTCACATAATTAAAAAGAGTGCAAAGTTTATATTATGTTCCTAGGAACATGCAAGAACCAAGCAATGTGTAGCTCGGTAACATTCTATCTGATTGAACCTTTGGGTTTTGTTTGTTGAAATTATGCCATTTGTACGAATAAGCCTTATTAGGGGCCGAATGCCTCATACGAAAAGCGAGCGTAGCGAGTCTAGGGGCCTTGGCCTCTAGTCATAAAAAATATAATTACCTCATTATTCTTTAAACCAAAACAGATAAAAACTGCCAGTCCTTGAATCGCATTCAAGGATGCAAATAGATAAGCCAAAGCAGGAACATTTTCTTCTATGTACAAAAGTAGGATTGCCCAGCAGCTTCCACTCAAAACTATTACAATCCAGGCTTCACGGTTATGTGTTCTATAAAAAATAAAGTAAGTTTTAAAAATCGGAACAGAATGTACCGTTTACATATATTTCAGTGTAAACTCAAGCATCTATTAAACGAGTTCTATTAAGATTTCAGAGTATTTATTAAAAGGTGGGGGGAGGGGGATACTGCCAATTAACATAAAAAAAGGCTGTCAGTTAACAGCCAATATGGGTAAACAAAGAAGAGTACAAACAAATATGGATTAATTTTTATTTTATCTCCAATCTTTGTGGGTGGAAATTAATACTGCATAAATGTTCGTCACATTTCTATTTCATTCTTTATCCCCCCCCCCCTCATTTCTTTTGTATGGCATTCCTTATATGTTTATATTTCCTTTTCAGATATTAAGTCATTGTCATTAAATGGATATGCCTGTACAGTCCTTAGGCATATTAATGTGATCACTAGATACTTTCCACCTACAATATCTATGTTGCCATTCTAATAAAAATTTGCTGACAAATGTTCATGAAAGAGTTGCTACTACTGTAAAACAGCAATTTATTCTTACACATTTTATAGAAAAAGGAAACTATAAAAATAATATATTTGTGCTGGTAGTCATATTAATATGGCAAGAGACTATAAAACAACAAATGTAACCTTTCATCACCATGGGCTTTGTCCACTTTCTTTTACAGTAGGTCCAGTCATCTGTAATAATTAATGCTAGCTGAAGTGCCTGTCATTGATTAGCTAGCACGAATGTTAATTTGCAAAAAGCCAGAATTTTCAGCATGGAATTAGTATATTGGCAATAGAATAAAGCAACGTTATAACTTCTGTGTATTTTTAAAAGATTACAGTTCAGATAGTAACAAAGTGATGAGTAAAATTAACAATAGATAATTTCTTTTTATTTTAGAAATTGAAGTTTTATTGTGGTTGAATGAGCTTTTCAAGTCAAGAGACCATTCCTAACCTGTAACTAAATTTTGTTTGATTCACTGCAGTATTTTAATACTATGCCTCAAAAAAGAAAAAAAAATGCACAATTTTCACAAAATCTAAAAAAAAGCAAAAACATTTTTAGAAAGAGTTTTAAAATATATATATTCAAATGCTTCAAAAAATTTCAACATTTGTTGTTTCAGTCGTTGCTGATCATGTTGCTAAACTTGAATGTATTCTCTTGATCCATTTTTAAGGGATTCAAGAACATTTATATGATTTTCACAATATCCCAAAATCTATGAAATATTTAAAACAGTTTTGGCATCTAAAGTTTAAATTAACTTGAATGTAATACAATTCCAAATTTCATTCAATTACATTGCCATTTTTCAGAAATGGAACAAACATGTGCTGAATATACACTAAAAATTTTTAAAGTACTTGACACTTATAGTTTAAGTAGCCACCTCTGACAGTACCAAATTTTATTCCATTCGCTTCAGTGGTTTATCCGTAATTGACAAATATTTTCACATTTTGTATAAATTTGTGCAGGATCTCAAAATCTAATCAATTTTTTTTTTTAATTCAACACCAATAGTTTAAGTTGAGTGATCACCTATCATGTCAAACAATTTCATTTCATACATTTTAGTCATTAATGCATGATGCATAACAAATATTTACACACTTTTAAGGCCATTTTTGCAAAATCTCAGAATCTAATTAAACTTCTTAAATTTCAACACCTACAATAAAACTGGGGGGCCACCTATCATGTCACCAAATATCATTTCATTCACTTTTGTTGTTATTATGCAATGCATGAACACAAATGTATGCAGTTTGAAACAATTTTTGCAAAATCTCAAAATATAATTAAAACTTAAATTCAATACCTATAGCTTAAGTTGAGTGATCATCTATCATGTCACCAAATTTAATTTCATTCACTTCAGTCATTTTTACGTGATGCACAAACAAAAAAAGCGTCACTGACAGAACGACAGACAGACAAACTTCTTTTTGACCCTCATACCTCAGACGAACTCCCAGGTGCTTGAAATGGATAGATATCGCAAAATTTTTGAATTTCAAGCCATGTACAGGCAAAAATCTGATTTTATTTATATAGATTTATAAAAAAGTTTTCGACTTGCATGGGTAATGGAAATGTCCCAGGTAGTTCAGTCACCTCTGCCAAATGGAACAGATGTGTGTTTCAAGTTATTAAAAAAATAGCCCAAATAGTTTGACTTCATGTATTTATGTTTATCTACTTACTGATTTGGTACAGAGTGAAAAAAACTTTGCTTTAATTTAAAATACATCAGAAGCATAGTCAAGAATACCTTTGGGCGTGAATGAGAACTCAAGAACCAGAATGCAATATAACTTATAAAAATCGATATGCATATTTTCTTTGAGTGGGGGTGGGGAATGGACTGAAGAGGGGATTACTCTTATTTTGTCTTAAGACTGTTTGCATATAAAAATGAAAAAGAAAAGAAAGAAAATTAAAAAAAAAAAAAATCATAAATAGAGTTTAAAATCTTTGCATTTGGAAAAGCGTGCATTAGAAAAAAGGTAAATAAATTTGGTTTAGGTCTGCAGCTGAACCTCAAATTCCTGAAATCAAGGGTAACTTTCAAATATACCATGGGGATAATTAGGGAAACTTTCAAAATTATTCACAATTACGTAATTTTCTCGATACCCTATGTTTACTCGCTTCAGGAGTGACTGCAGCCCCGTCAGCCAATCCTTGGCTACCCCCCTGAAGTTCATGTTAAATTTTAATGAAGTTTGAAATATCCTTTGTGACAGTATATTTGTACAAGTTAAAAACTGTATTAAATAAATTCCTAAAACATTTTAATTTTGCCAATTTTTATTTTTAGCAAGAATTTTTGGAAACAGATTTAGTCAAAAAGTAGTTCATAAAAAAATGTTATTTAATTTTTGTGAGTTTTAGCAGCAAAAAATTTTTAATGTTAAATAGCACTTGCAGTAAACTTTCTGTATTTTAACAATATTTTTTAAATAAATGATTATGCAGATCCTCTAAATATATTTTAAGACTACTTACAAATCAAAAACACAAGAAATCAAAGTTCAGTGTAATTACAAAAATAAACAATGCAATAAAAGTAAGAATTTTTTTGTAAGAGATTGAAATAATGAACCTTATGGTGTTTACTCTTAATTCTTAAAAATTCTTGTAGCTATATATTTATTAGAAATTAAACCCTTGTGAAGATAAGTTTATTAAATCTATACTAATGCATTGGTGAACTGTTAACATTATGTTGTTTCAGCTGTCAATAAATACATACCTGATAGCATTAATTTTGGCTGCTTCCTTATTTTTAGCTGATGACCAACATGTTTTGCACATATTTAATACCAGAAAAACTATTGCACCCTAAAATAAAAAAATTTAGTGACGTAAATTTAACATGCTTAGCAATATATCTTGCAGTATTAAGCTAACATTAAAATATCAAACTGCAGCATACTTACCAGTAAACAAGATACAGCTGGTCCCACGAAGCTAAATACATAATAGTTATTAAACCTAAGAAAACAATAGTTCATAGTGCCGTAACTCTTAGGGTCAACAATAGCCGATACTGTTACAATTAACAATGGCATTCCATATGCCACAATGGAATAACACCGAACTCTACTGTTATGTGTTGGTTCTACTAGCATGAGATATAACTGGAAAGCTGATAAAAAGAGCCATACAAACACAGCTTGCAATACAAAATGGAGAATACCAGACAAAATTGAACAAGCTACACCAGTTTGGTCTGTGCCTGCAATATATGCAACTTCTGTTAACAGCAGACAAACACTGAGATGCTGGTGAATTGCAGTGTGATCATTGGGATAGCTCCTGGAAGAGAAAAATATTTTCATGACTATAAAATAAACATATAGCATGAATATTTCACTATTTGCTGTTTATAAATTGCTACAATTTAAAGTTTTCATAGACTTGCAAGTACTTTTACAAATAGATGGTGGAATAAACTGCAAAAGTATTTATGGGGGAGAACTTATTTAGGATATCATTTCTTTGAAGTAAATGAAAATTAAATTTAAGTTTGGGAATTTTCTTTTTATAGTCAAGATACTAATAAGAATTTTATGTTACTTTGATGTTTCAAGTTTTTTTCAGAAATGAAATATTTTAATGAAAAGAGAGTTTGGTTCAGTTTTTAAAGAAACATACTAAAAGCTGGAACACTTTAGTTATACTTTTGTGAGAGACTTATCCTTCTTACAATCTGATACTATTAAAAGCATACCTTACATTAGAATGGAAATTTGCATAATATAAAAGAACAGATGGTATGAATGAATTGAGAGAATACACCACATAAGTATTAGGGTTTCCCCCCCCCCCAAAATAAGAAAAATTTTAAGTAAATAAAATGAATTTGTATTTAAATGTTTGATATTGAATGCAACACTTAAGATATTTCTGTGTAATACAATATATTAAAAAAGTTAGAGCTAAGTAACTTGCTGAGAAATACAACAAATACTTCATGAGTAAACTTTAAAACATGTATCATCGAGAGGAAGGGGATTGGACATTTTCATACTCATGAAGTTCAAAATTATTTTTGTTAAATATATGCATTCATGTTTATTGAATTTTTATCTTGTTCTATTTATTTGCAAAATTACTAAAGTTAAAGGTTTTACTTCTTACAATGAATCATTGGCTAACAGTACAATTATCAAATGTATGAATACTGAAAACCAAAAAAATATGGTATTAATATCAAAGTAAAAATAACACACGACACAGATGAAAAATAGTGTAATAAGTGGATTTTGGGTGGTATTAAGGCTCCATCCATCTTCGGTTCCAAAATCGCTTCGGTCTTCGGCCTATGTGGAGATTTTAATTGTTTTGAAACCGAAAAATTGTGGACTGTACCATCCAGACTGTACACATTGCACTACTTTTCATATGTCATAGACAAAGTTTATTTTGTATGAATATTTACAACTAAAACACTCATTAATGTCCATTTTTTCTTACCTAAAAATTTGTAATAAAAGAGCAGTAATAAGGAAAAGAAGCATGGCTACAGCACAACTTGAAAATACTATCACTTTTGACAAGAACCGGTCTTCAACAATTGCCTGTGAAAAGTAAAGTATATGTATTTCATGAAAATCAATGTATAGCAATCAGGGGCGTAGCCAGAAATTTTTCATGGGGGGGGGGTTATGACTACTGCAACTATATGCCTACATATGTCTGATAAGGGAGTGAAGAATACATTTTGTATGGCAAAAAATTCCTCAAGGGGGGGGGTTATGACCCCCCCTAACCCCCCCCCCCCTAGCTACGCCCCTGATAGCAATGGTGTAGTTGATGCGGATGTTGTCCCCTACTTTTTTGTTTGAACTTATACATGCCCACACAATTTATTTTTCAGAAGGGATACTCAAAACTTTAATGCATTGAGATTTTCATAGTTCGATTCTGCATCTATCTGAACTCACTGAAAGTATACTGAATAATGTGCACATATTCTTTTTGATAAACACAATCTTGGCAAGGGTTTTTTTTTCCCCAAAAAATAATTTAAAAAAAGTAAAAGCTGGGGTAGCAAGTGGTCAAGTGCAAATTTACAGGAATATCCACTGTCGATTTAATACTGATTGTTGATGATTATCGTACATGAAAAGATTTAGTTTATCTTTAGCCACTGTTGATCAAATGACTTTATAATCAATAACTGATTAAAATGAATTACTTTTTGATATAATTAAAACAAATATTAATTTAATGAATTTACTCTTCTTAGAAATAATTACAGTAAACTGGTTTCTGATCAACCAATTCAGAATATATTAAAGTTGCATTTAAGTTAAACATTTTAAAAAGTGAATACCCCTCCCTTCTCTTTAGGGCTACACCATTGTTATATACTTTTAAAAAATATTAAAATCATAACTATATAAAATGCAAAACTTGTTAACTTTTATCAAAATGTATAGGACTATAATATTGCATGGGGCAGGGGTCTTGTCACATAGAGGCCCTTAAATCCATGTTATTCTAAAATATTCTTTTAACAGAAAAAAAAAAAAAACCAACGAATACAAAACAAATTTCATAAATGGAACCACCAAATTTATAACTGACCACGGTTCCACTTTGTCATTATGAGGCCCTAAAAATATATTCAGAAAATATTAGTTACATTTATATACAACAGTAATTTCCCCCAAATTTGGAGGATTTTTGAGCTACCTTTTACTCACGCATGAAGTTTATGTGTGGGCTGTTAAGGGGGGGGGGGGAGAGGCTCGACAACTGTTATGTCACATTCGTGTTATAATGAATTTTCATCTGTTATGGCATATTTATACATACAAAAGACCTAAATACTCAAAACTCAAGAATAACTCCGGCCAGCACGGCATCTTAATAAACAAACATGCATGTATATATATATAAATATATATTAAAAAATGCATGAGGTATAAACGATGAGAAAAGTTGAACTTTTCACAAAAAGACTTCATCATTATCAAGTTTATTAATAAAAAATCAAAATTTCGGGAGGCGGGGGCAGTTCGGACCCACCTACCTCTTTTAGATATGTCCTTGATTCAAAGCAAATTGATAAAGACGGTACATCGACTACTGCTGATGTGCTTCAACATTAGTAAAGCCACAGTGCTGACCAAGGGTAGAATCTTGCAATTTCATTTGATTACTCCTTCTGCCATAAGAGCACTGACGGAGGGGGCTACGGGACATGAAGCCCCCCCCCTCCCCAAAGCTATAGAGTTAGATGCGAAAAGCTTTAAAAATTGATAACTGTCATTAATGAATTAAAATGTTTTTTTTTTTAATTGTTTTCAAATTATTTCTAAAATATATTTTACCAAGCAATCCCAAACAAAACAACAAAAAGCATGTTGGTTTTAAATACTAAATACTTACAGTTAGTGTATGAAATATAGTTAAACTTAGTTTACTGAAAAGATCCGGTAATTTTTACGACTAACCAGTTACGTTGATAGTGGGTTTGTGTTCGATAGTCAAATGGTAGAGAATATTTTGACGTTATAAGAGAGTTATAACTGTAATCGATTTCACTATAACAGAGTTCAGCAATATTTGTAACCCTCCCCCTCCCCAGACAGCACATAAGCTTAAATCAAGCTTGACATTTGGCTTGGCAATGCAAGGTTGGCTTAAGCTGGATTTTCGCTTGCAAAGTGCGGTGATGGCGCCATCTGTGAAAGAGAATGGACATTAATTGTCTAGCGTCCTCAAATTTGCTGAAAGTTCATAAAAGATGCGTTTTAACGGGGATGGGTTTTTTATTACCAGTGCCATATTACCGGCAGGGCAAACGGGGCAACTGCCCAGGGCCTACAGATTTTAGGGCCCAAAAATCTTACATCTTACACTTTTGTAATTTTAAAATAAAAATTACAAAGGATAAAAAAAAATTCAGAAGTTAAATAATTTTTTTAATTATAAAGTATGAACAATGAAAATAATTCAAATTTACATTTGTATAAATTAATTTAAACTTATTTTTAATTCTTCGAAATGCTCTATATCAATGTAGCATACCAATATGTTTGAAAATAACCACATTTGTAAAGAGAATTTTTAGCGTTAAAAAATAGCAAAATTTTTCAATTATTTGTTATTTTAAGAAATATTTACAAAAATGACTAAAGTGTTTGTATTCCATACATGTTAGCAACTGTGATATAGCATTTCGAAGTAACATTTAACTATCTGTTTCTTTCATTTCAGATTACTTAACACAAAATTTGTGTTAAGTAAACCCATTCTATATTTCCAAATATGGAAATTCTTCAAAATAAAATACAATTATATTACGAAATTGATTTCAAAATCAGTCGTTTGTCTCGATTTTGGCCAGCAGTATTGCTTCATGAGTGTTGCGGTACTGAAAGTTTTAAAACGTGTGCTGCTCTTAAGTTTATATTATGTTTATTTCCCTATTAGTAGAGTCTCTAAATCACACATAACATTATTTTAATATTGATGCATCCCATGAAAAAATAAAAGAAACAAATAACACATCGCCCACTTATAATCTGGCGAGAAAACAACTTGGTAAGTCACTTCAAACTTTAGTCATAGCTGCACAAGGCTCCGATGGCGGAATGGATAGCGTGCTCGACTGCAAAGCCAAAGGGTCCGGGTTCTATTCCAGCCACGAACACGCGATGGAAACAGATTATAAATTAAATTGAAATTTCATCGTAGAGGGGGAAAATGCGCGGGAAAATAAATTATGTGGGGCGCATTAGCCAGCGGGCGCCCCGTGTATTTAGAAATTTTTTTTTTTTGAAAATTTTTTAAGCTTGAAATGTCAAGCTTAATGCAAGCTGGGCAAGTGTAAACTAGAACACTTGATTCAAGCTTGCATCAAGCTTACACGCTTGGAATTTTCAAACTTATTGACTTGATAAATCAAGCTTGCTGCAAGTTTGCTGTGCTGTCTGGGTCCCTCCCTCTAGACAAACCCTGTGTGGGCCACTGCCTTGTGCAATCACTGAAACTATTTTGGTTGCCCACTAGTAGTTTGTTGTCCTTAAAAAAAAAAAAATGCATAGCGAAAATTTAAAGTTGAACAATGAAAAACAAATACAATGAACAATAAGTACGTTAAAATGCTTGACCACATTTAACAAAAACATTTGAAAGTAGTACGATAATGAATATTTCATCCGAATTTTTTATTATATCGATTATTCTATTTAGAAAAAGATGCAATCCTCTTATAAGATATTTTGCTTTAAAATATCTTATCAGAGGATTTAGTATCATTTTTAGGAAGGTAGATTGAAAAGTTAATGGACTCATGCTTGTAGAACACGAACAAAATCGCCAAGCAGTATGTGTAAGTAACAGTCCACCCAGGGGCGGCATTTTGACTCGAATTTGAAAAATACATTTTTTATTAGCAAAAGAATCGTTAAAAAATATTCCGAAGAATACCATTCTATATAACTTTACTAGCTGATGTACCTAACTGTCACTGATGGGTTAAAATGTTATATAGATTTACAAAAAGCACGAAATTTCGTTTGCATTGTAGGAGTACAAAAATGCATATATGAGCTAAAAGATGCTCCCAAAAACGTGCTAATTAAACACTGCAACACAATGTAACAGTGTTAACACAGTGTAAACAATTGGAGTTAATGCTGACCGATGGAGAATCAGGAAATATAAAAGCGCTTGATTTAGTAAATGAAATAATTTCAGTTACGACCTTGGGCAAAAGGAAAGCCCAATTGAAATTTTAAAGCTAATTTCGACTCTAGATTTTACACCAAATTTCTATTGCCTCGAGAATTTCGCTTTCTTCGCCGAGAAGAGTTTCTCAAAATTAAAGTTAACAAAAAATTTCTTACATTCCAAAACTGTTCAAGATAGGTTAAATAATTTAACTACATTGAACATGAATTAGTTGAAAAATTGATTTAAGAGAAAAAGTCAGGAATTTCGCGGAATTAAAAGTCAGGCACGAAAAACAAAAAAAAAAAAAAAAAACAAACCATCTAGGTTTTTCTTTCTTTTTAGCTTATTGTGTGGTTTTTAATAAGTATGCTTTTTCTTAAGCTGTGTTACGTTCAAGAGCTATTCAAGTTTCATACGCATGAAGAATGTGTCAACAATTTATTTCTTTTAATAGTAATTTTACCGTGGGGGCGGCAAAACCGTTAGAGCCGGCCCTGGTCCCCCTCTGTACGCAAGTGCCGTTTGAATGCGTTCCGTCCGTGCAGTGTATTTTGAATAGTGAAAGTGCGCTAGATCTGCTTGAATCGTTCTGCGGAATTGCGCTAGATCTGCTTAACCCCAGTTTAATTTCTTATGAATTAATCCATTAAATAAATGAAAATAACAGAAGTTACAAATATGCAACGTAGTATTAGTAAAGACCCTCCAAATAATGGAATAATTTTACAAGTACGCATTTTTAAAGGGGAAAAACTGAATTTAAACTCACAGTTTAAAGTCCTTTTTGATTTCGAAGATTCTAAAAATTTTATCGAAACAGTTATTTTATGTATGTAAACTTCTCAAGTTATGTTTGCTTATGGGGAAAAAAGGGGGGGGGTTAGAAATTCGAAATACATAGGCATGAATATTAACATTAATAAAAAAATACCGAGTTGTAGGTATAAATACCTTTAAGTATCGCCAGTCTCACTATTTAGCCCCCGCATGCCCCCCCCCTCCCGAAAAAAACTTTATATTTTGAGGGGCATTTTTTCCGCACACCTGTTTACTTGGAGAAACTGATTTGTCTAGTGTTAGCTCATATTAAATCAAGATAAGTTCGTAGAAGTTGCATTTCATTTTTTTAATCACACAAAACCTAGACATTAGCGCAATTTTAGTTTTGATACATTTTAGTTTTATTTACATCTAATTAGTATATACCATTAACTAATTAATTAGCACTGAAAATATAATAATTAGCACTATTTATTTTCCCAGTTAATTTATCTATACTACTTTAATGTGAAGGTGAACTCCTCCTCCTAGAAAGAAAAAAAAAAAAACTTTTTGGGTGCGTTACAGAACATAGTGCCCCTAGATAGCATTTGCCAGAGGCCTCGCGCAGTCGTAATCTAGCACTGCAGTCAACAAACGAGAACACCAAGTCCGAAGGGCTCCAGTTAAATATTTCAAGTTATTAGAAGTTCGAGTTATCTGTATTTACACTTCCATGCAAAATTTTAAGTTTTCGTTCTAATCGATATTGCACTACTGTTATGGGCGCCGCCAGCATATTTCCCAGGGGGCGGGGGGGCAAAGACTAACGTATGGTTACCATGTTGAAAAGAACAAAAAAGCAAGGGAAAACACAGCATACAAAAATCCAGGGTGGGGCAAGTGCCCCCCCCTCCCTATGCTGCCGGCGCCCATGACTTATGATATATTTGTACAGTGAAACCTCCTGTAAGGGACACCTTTATTTAAGGGAGTCCTGTTGGTCCCAGTTCCTTTCAATAGTTACCTTAATGTATTTACCTCCTAACAAGGGACACTCTAAGGGACACCGTAAAAAAGTTAAATAAAATATAGGTTTCAAAGGCAAGCTTGTGGTAAGTGAAACATAGTTTTATAACAAGAGAACAATAAAATGAAAAGTAAAGGATAAACCCTAACAGAATTTTCCTACTTCCAGTGACAAAAATGCAAAATATTTTTGCACAACGAAATATATCCCATGATAAGGTGAAGTGACATTCACATCTGCTCTTCTCTAGAGGGGTTACTATCTGTCATCTGAATGTAATGTGTGCAACCATAAAAGTCATTTTAGTTCATTAAAAACTATACAATACACTTCGCAACTGAAAGAATTCATGATAAGTGCTCGTGAGAGTGAAGGACTAAAGATCATCAGCGAGTTTAATGCTCATTTGGTAAGAATGCTTTTAATGCACAAACTTTCAAACAGTCCGTGTAACTGGACTTATCTCTACTTATTATAAAAGAAGGTGCCTGTGTGTGTGTCTGTCGGCAGCGTTACGGACAAACGGCTACACCTAGAAACACCAAATTTGGTACTCGGGAAGATGTAAATATGTAGTTGTGCACCTCGAAGCGCGATTTTTTCAAAATTAGACCTAGAATTTTTTTTATTTTATGCGATTTTTGGCATCTTTTCTCGCCTAATTTGTAATAACGGCGGAAATTACGCTCACAGCAAAACGGCATTTGTATCATCGGATAGAGGAGAAATTTTTCTTTTAAAAACAGTCTGTTCTGAATACGTAACATGATTTACCGATTTTTGGGAATTTTTTTTACTAAGTATCTGCTTCGGCAAATTTTTTCGTAAAATAATTTTAAAACTGTCGCATCTTGAATTCTATCCGTCATAACTTTTTGATATTTTGACAAATCGTGAAACATTCTTTTCTCCCTCTTTTAAAATAAAAACGAAAATATTATGTAAATTAGATGATTTTTTACGAATTTTAATGCAGCCTAATGTGTAGAATTTAAGAGCATCAACGCGATCTTACGCCATTCATTACATTGCGATCACGGCACGAGAATTTATGTTCGGTTGTTGCCACAGAAAGGATTAGAAAAAAGGGTTTTTTCAACCAATCTAGTTTTTAAATGGGATATCGGAATTTCAATTCGCAAGTGAGGATCTATGACGTCAAATGCATACAAGATACGTAAAAATTACGCCATAATTGTAACTCATTTATTCCAGCTCTATTTTCAACACAGGGAGACGATATTTTGATTAAAATTTACTGTAGAAGTAAACTAAGAAATTCACGATTATTATTATTAGAAGTGGTATTTTAATCCGGTGCTTATTTAAAAATTGAAATATCTTCACGGTGCTGAAAATGTTTATTTAAAAGTTACAAAGTTCGTTTCAAAGCGCGATATATTAAAATTTTTCTATTTACTATTTTTGGCATTTAATTGCAGGCGTTGCCTAACATATGCATGCAGGTTGCGAGTATAGTTTTATTTTAACGTTGAATTACGTTCCTCCATAAAGGTCCTACATAACGCAAAGTTTTAATGATACCGTTTGAAAACTACTATGCGAAATATCGAAATTAACTCCCTCAACCAACTGGGGTATCCTTTACGGCAGTCAAACAGTGACGTCATAAATTAAAAAAATGCGTGAAATTTTTAAACTCTGCAACTCTGTGCCCTGTCACAATTAAAGCGGGAATAAGTAGCTCCTCGAGATTACACAGTTTGATGTTTTTCAGGAGACAGGACTATGGAGGATATAAAAAGATATCGCTATATTAGATACATGGATTGTTAAAATTGGATATTTTCTCCCCACAGTAAGATGAAATGGTTTGCGGCGCTAAATACACCAATCTTATAAAACTATGTCTAAATTAAATATATATGGAGAGTTTCCTTAATGACAACCATTATGTGAAATGATTATTATTTATGCTAATGCGTAAATAGCAAAGAATCGCCATAGAATCAAAAGATCCCATTGGGGCCAAATAATCTAAGCTGTTTCTTTTAAGGGAGCCTTGAAGAGGGAGAAGCGAAGATAGATAGTATTAATGTTCGTAATAGGTAGTGATTATCAGATTTGTAAGGATAATATGAATAAATCGCAATATACCACGTTAATAAATATTTCATGAAATTGAAAGTGTTTATCCTTTTTCAACGGTTGTCTTACAACCAACTAAACGAAAAGTAATTAATTTGCGTTAATATATCCCGCAGTAATTTCAACAGAGGAGATTACTTGAACTTTTTTAAAAATGAAATTCTGTTTTGTCACATGCAGATATGATTTTAGTAGTAAAATATTCGCTTCTTCCCGTATGAAGAGAGGGTGCGCAGCTATTTTAAAAACATCTCTTGAAAATAGCATAAATGAATTCAGAAGACCTCAAAACGTGTAAATACACCAAAATCTCGAAGTCTAATTTTTTCATGATTACAATACTTTCCTTATATGGTACATGTTCGGGAAGAAATAAACGGTTGTTTATTTCATGTAGTGTCTTGGGTATTTAATACTACAACTTGAGCCTAAAAACAGTATGACGTAGAAATAAGACATTTTGAAAGCCAGGAGTTCTCTGCAAACTATTAAGCTTTCCACTTTTTTGATAGTGAATGACACTGACGTAGTTGTTTGAGTCATTATACTAAAATGATGCCAGTTTAATACTCATGACGCAAACTTTACATCAAGAGTCAAATAATTTTGCTCCTTTTTTTTTTTTTAAATTCCACATCACGAATAAATTCGAATTACACATGTAAGGAAAATTTTCGTTTCCTACCGTGCGAAGAACGGGCACGCAGCTAGTTTTAAATAAATATCTGTAAGTACAAAAACTTATTTTAGAAATATTTTTTTTAAATAATAAATTTTATTTTTAAATAACTTCAAATTTAATGTCAAATCTAACTTCAGTAAAATTACTGTGGCATTTACTACTTATTTATGCAAATTTATCTAAAGTAGAAACTATATTTTTAATTAAGGGGTTAGGGGTAGTCAGAGGCGTGAAAAAATGCCATTTTTTATTAATTTTTTTTTACTAGTAATTAAGTTTATTTCACATAAGTAAAAACATAGTATCATTTCATCATACTTTAACATTACTTCACTTAAATTTCAAAAAAAAAAAATTATTATTTTACAAGTTATGGCGGTCTAAGTTGAACAGGTTTTAATAATGGGTCCTTGCGGTGACCATTACAGCTCCTTGGAGATTCATCTAAAATCAATGAAACAAAAAAGATTATTTTTATGGATAGATAATCTTGTGCCTGATCGAAGCTTTTTTTTGTTTTTTTCAAAATTAACAAAATGGCGGTCTCTGGAAATTTTTTGCAGATTTTCGGAAAAAAACCAACAATTAATTGTTTATAAAAAATCGAAGTTTAAAAATAAAAAAAAAATCCTTCGATCAGGCACTAGCTTTTTGTTTTCTAAAAGCTGTATAAGTTTCATTCAAATCTATCGAGCGGTTTTTGAGTTACAGTGGTCACCAGTTCAAAAAACATAGTTTCGAGAAAAACGCATTTAAAGTTTTACAGTCGATTGATGTACAGTAATACGAATAATTTCAATACTTACACTGAGTCATCTATTCCTGGACCCTATAAGAGTTCTACAGCCGTTGTAGAACTTTCTAAAACATCAATTTGTTGTCTACGTCGCATTCTACCTTCGCGAGTGTTGTCGTTAGCGCGCTGATCAGCTACTTTTACACGTGCACTATCGGTTTTTTCAGTATACCGATGCGAATTAGGCCCACAACTAAGTCCCAGTGTGTTCATTATTACTAATAATGACTTTGTCCCTTCATTAAATATACTCATAGCTACGTATGCAGCAATTTGAACAATGGTAAAACTAGTATTGATAGTTTTTGGGCATATTTTCCACACTAGTTGGTTGAAGCTCTCATTATTATTTTGATTAAATCCACCTACACATCTTGAAAGTAAATTTTCATTACTAAGATCTTCATAAATAGGCTTGATTGCTTTTAAAACTTCAGGAGGTAAAGAGAATTATGCCGCTAGCTAATTGTTCTCGGAAATATTAGACCGCTCGAGAGCCTTTTATTCTTCGCTAAATAACTCGAAAGATATTTGTCGGATTCACTTCAAACTTTCAGAGAATATTTTTAAGATACTATACTTTAAGAAAATGAAAAAAAAAAAAAAAAAAAAAAAAAAAAAAATCAATTTTTTGAAAATTCTGACTACCCCTAACCCCTTAAATGACTTTAAATAGGCAACTTATGAATAAGAGACACCTATTTACGGGACAAAATGTCTGGTCTCGTGGGCGTCCATTATTGGGAGGTACTATTGTATACATAATTCTTTTTCGCTGCGAAACAAGCTGAAAAGGCTAAGGAACGCGCAATCGAAAGCGCGATTTTTTTTTTCCTTTTATGGGTTTTCCAAGCATGAAATGAAATTAAAACTTTTACAAAAACTTCCAGTTAAAGGGGATATAGAGATGTTTTTGAGTTAAAAATATTAAATTGTTTAAGGATTTTATTAAAACTTCGAGACAAATATTAGACTCATGAGGTTCCGAGTTATCAGGAGTTGACTTTTTTTTTTTTTTTTTTTTTTTTTAATGAAACGTCTTGCAAATAAGTCGTTGAATTTCTACATTAACTTGCAAACTTTATATTGACTTGCAGTAAAATACAGCGACTCCATAAACAATATAAAAACCCTAATTTATTAAACTTAATACATTACACTGTTAAGTTTAGAGATACGAAGTTTTAAACATTAATATGTCACAGCGAAAAAAAGTTATCCGGACCCGTATCTGCTTTTTACAACGGATCTTCGACGGATCTTTTAATGACTTTTCAAGGTAAGTGAAAGAAAAGAAAAGAAAAAAAAAATAAATTATTCCGTCCCACATAGTTAGTGGTATTCATGTACCAAAATCTCATTTTCCTGAATTGCATTTTCACAGCAAATCATTTTCTTTCGAAACAAGAGGTTCTGTAGATTCGAAAACGTACTTCCCTTGGTAATAGCGATTAGATAACTTAATGCTCATAAAATCAGTCAAAATTTTTTTAAATGCGATTTTATCCTGTAAGATATACACAGGACCCGATAGTTATCATTGTTGTAGAATATTTTACACACTGTGCATGAAATTATCGCTTCAAGATAATGTAGAAAATTTCCAAACAAAAAGATTCGTATCCGCGGATGTGACAGTAAATGACCCGTTTTTGTATCTGTATCCGAGGATATAAGAAAATGATCCTTTTTCCTATCCGTATCTGCGGATCTAGCTTTTTAACGATCCGACATAGCTCTAATTTTTACAAACTACGAAGGAGATAAATTTTCATACGGCGTGCTTCTGGTACGGAATTAAACTACGTCTTGCCTCCGACGCCTTCTTGCTTCACAGGAAAGTGTGAGGCTATAGATATGAGAATCTCAGCCAAAAGTCCGATCTTGAAATCTGTGGAGGATCAGCTGGTCGAATGTGGTGGGTGGCCAACACAAATGTGTAGAAATGTCAATATATTTTTCATTAATATGTCATGTGCCCTCCCCCCCCCCTCAAATTTTGGGTTACCCTACGCTTATCTGGTGACAGCGCCTCCCCTGTGGCAACATAAGAGTCGCAATGGCAACAGTAGTCACCATGGGCGGATATAAGGATCTAGTGTGGCCATATCATGGTGTCACAGTTACCATGCAGGACCTGTATGGGACCGTTTTGAGACTTCACTTTAAGATCACAAAGGATCGCAGTACTATTAGAACTGACCTATAGACAGACGCGGGTTGATTTGGGCAATAAGGCACCGCTGACCACAGTGCCGTGGCGAAAAAAGTTTGGGAACCCCTGGTCTAAATAATGCACGCCAGAATACAAGCACTAACAGGAGGTTTGGGAGCGTCTTAATGGCAAGAATTTTGGCTGTGTAAGTGTTAAGCCCCACCTTAGTTCCCCCCACCCCCTCTAGAAAAATTAGGTTTTCTATTGCAAAAAATAGCAGGTTGGGACAGCTCTAGGAAGGCTAAAGACTCCTCTAAAACTATCCCAAAAGTCTGCTCAGTTTTGCTGATCGCCTAGCTCAATTGGTCTGCATGTGCTGCTACCTCGCACACACACGCACAAAAACAAACAATTGCATTACTTTTTATGAAACAGCTATGAAATTAATGTCTTTAGCTTTTACTTTTTATGTTAGACATACATTTCATAGTTGTTTCTGTAAGGTGTATCAAGAATACGGCAGTTTCATCCATTCATTCAAAGCAATAGGCAAAAAAAAAAAGGTGCATAAAACCTTAAAATTAGTATATTATTCACTTTTAATGTTGATTTAACGATAAATACTTACGTCTGATCCATTTTTCAAATCCATTAAAAGAGCAAAATTAGTTAGATGATCACACTCGCAAATTGCGTGAGATCTATTTGCTTTCTTTAACCAACAACCATCTTGAGACCAAAGCCTAAATTAAAGAGTAATGCGAGTTTTGTGAATGTACATTTGAATGGAAATGTTAATTTCAAATGAGATTTTTTAAAAATGCAATAAATAAATAAGAAGTAATTTTTTTAAATAAATAAATGTCAATTTTATTAAAATAAATAAATAACATTAGTACTATTATATTTTATGTCAGGGTTAGAATATACCTGAATTATTTGTATTTTATTTAACTCTAGCGAAATTTAGCAAGTAAAATTTTCATAGCAGTCTAATCATTTAAGGAAGGTACTTTAATTTGTTTAATTTCTGATATTTGGGCTGTGATTCAGGTGGTTACAGAAGCTGGAAAAAAATAAATGTTAAGGTATAATGTGCCGAAAAACTAGTCTGCTGATGTTTAGAGATGGACGCGAGACGAAAAATAGGACCGTCTCGTCTCGCAAAACAAGTTTTTTAAGCACATGTTTTAATTTCAACAGCGCGTTGTGCAGTTTGCGAAGAGACATCCTGAATATTTTCAGAGTTCTTCACGGATGCGATCAATTTATTTTATTTTGTGTTTAAGGGCCATAAAGTGGTTTTAATTTTTTCCAGACAGCCCTTTAACACATTAAAGATCGACCAACTGAATAAACCGGATTTTTTTTTTTAAAGAAAACAAAATAGTTTTTTGAAAGGGTGATTTTCTTGTTTTTCCTTCCTGAGATATTTTTCCGTTCTGAAAGCCGATTTTCGGTGTCCCATTACTCGCAAGGCAAACTGGGCAATTGCTCAAGGCCCACATACTTTAGGAGCCCCCCGATTCATGTTTAACACTTAAAATTTAACTATAAAATTACAAGAGAAAATATTCTCTTCAATTATACTTTTGAATTATGAAGAATTAAAATAATTTTAGTTTACAATTTTATAGACAAATTTTAATAAACTTTTTTTCCAATTCATTGAAATGAAAAGTGAGCAAAGCGTTTCAATCTGTTTCACTCAAGATTTGAAAAATCTGTTGCCCCATATACCCAGGGAAAGTTAATATTGCGTTCGGGCACGTATTTCCTTGCACTACATTTTTTGTTTATTTAGACTACTACTCCTCTAAGAACACAAGTTTCTTAAATAAGAAACTTGTGCTTAGAGGATAAAAGATATTCAATTTTTTCTTTTTTTTTAAGAAAAGGAAAGAGTTGCAGCTGCCAAGTACGGAGCATTTTTTTTTCTTTTGCCCAGGAAGAAAAAATGTCCAGATCGGGCTCTGCAGATTTTATGTTTTGAAGGCAAATCATTACCTCGAGTCCAAGTCCCAATATACACATTGAGGGTTGGTCACATTTTCCTCCTAATTGAAAAAAAAAAAGTTTTGTAGAAATATTTTAATTCATATTACATGCATAGTAACAAAATTGGAAACTACAATGTTATATACTATAGTAAAAATAAAAAAAACTATCAAAAATCAATTTGTGTAAAGAAGTTGTAGCAAGGTGTAGCTGTCTATCTAATATACAGGTTATATAAAAAACGGACAATTCGTTATCTCTCATATCTCGGGAAAAATCAGTCTTTTTGAAGCAAATCACCGTGCATTGCTATAGAAGCCTCAATAAATCTCATTTTTCCAAAAGCGAGGCTTTTAACACCTGCAGTGTCCTGGAAGGGGCGTGGCCGCCAGGGCCTGATTAAGACTTTCTGATACTATAGGCCTGCTATCATTTCGAGCCCTCCCCCCCTTCCACTTATTCCTATCCCATTCCACAAGTATAAATAATAAATATTGTAGTTTTTGAGGCTTCTAGATTTTTTTTACTATAGGCCCGGGCCTTATGGGTCTATTCTTTAATCAGGCTTTGGTGGCCGCGTCGAGTAATGGCTTTCCTATCCATTCCAAACATGTGCTATAGTACTGAGATCCGGAGACTTCGCAGACTAGTTCATACAGCGAATATTCTCCGATTCAAGCAGATTTTTAACAAGCTCTGTGCGGTCTCGCTTTATCGTCCATTAAAAGACAATGCGCGCCTGCAACACTCCGAAAAATCATCATATAGCCTTCTAAGACATCGTCATCACAGTGCTGTGTGGTGACACAACCAAAATAGTCTTGCAGTGGTGTACGACTGCCCAACAGGATGTCGCCCTAGACAAGGATTCCTTTGCTACCAAATTGGCTAATGTCTCTTGCGTTGGAGGGATGAGTTCCTCGTTTTTTGAACACACAGTAATTCTCGGCGAATCTTTATGTGCAATCTTGACGCCAGTAAAAAGACCCCAAGAATGGCGTGTTCGGCTTCAAGACAACGGTCTCTCGTGCGGCTCGCGCTCAAAGGGAGACAACGCCACTGGGCGCAGAGCATAAAGGATGGATCCTCTCTGCAAGACGTCTGCATACTCTCTGCCTGAAAATTCTTTTTTCCAGATGCAGCAGCTAGGTCATTAGAAAGCTCTCTAGTCCACATTTTGCCTACATCGTCGGGCAGTATAAGCCAAGCAGTGGCGGCTCGTCATTAAGGGCCAGATGGGCCTGGCCCCACCGACTAAGCACCGTCTAAATCAAAGTATCTTCCTATTATGTAAGGCAGTTCTTTCAATAATTTACCTTCATTAAAAAAATACACGCGTTTTACTCTATTTTAATACTATCCATTAAAAAATGCACTTAAAAAAGCGATAGTTATACGATTTTCCCCCTATCTAAACCATGCTTGGGCGTCTCTTCTCCGTTCACCGGGTTGACATATTTGGCATTGAGCACAAAGCCATACTGACGAGGAATTAACTTGGCTTCCAAACGGCTTATTTGGCGCTGCCTTCTGGGCCCAGATGTTCGGGCCCTCGCACGGTGATCTACACGACCGTACGGGGAAATTTCGGCAATCGGTAGCTATTGGCGAAATTTTCCAAAAATGGCGAAATTCTGTTTTGTTTTCTTGATTTACGAAAAGCGATGTATGAATGTATTTTTTATATATGTTATTTATTTTAAAATAATTAAATCATCTAAAAATTATGAACAGGCAACTATAAAGAACATAAATATTAAATATTTAAATGTGGCTTTTTGTTTAGTAATAAAGTAAACTTTTCAATTTAACATAACTACGTAAAAAATAGCAAAAGTTGTATAGTAAATTCGATAATTATTTGTCATTTGAGAAATTTTAAATACTTACGCTGTGTGAACGTGCGGATAGGTTGTTCTATATGTATATATATTTTCGCGATTTTAATTGGCAATATTTTTTTTTTCGGGCCCCACCACTTAAACGGGTCACAAGCCGCCACTGAAGCCAAGACATTTGCAACCAACATGCCACTTCCCGATGTGACTAATTTTAAGCTTATCAACGGCTCTCGGCCTCTCTGAAATCATCTAAACCAGTGTTTTCAAACCTTTTAACATCTGCGGACCGGCAAAAATAGGAAATTTCCGGGACCAGCATCAGCCAAAGACAATAATAAAACATGTATTTCAATTATTAAATTAAGTGCTTCTCGAACGTAATTTTTAGTTAAGACGACACTTGCTGGTGATTATTTTTTTGATAAATTTAACATTCGGCCAGTCCGCGGACCAGTTATTGGGAAAAACTGATGTAAACGACTGAGAACTCGTCGGGCAACCGTCTCACAACCGTAGAGCTTGCGGGTTTTAACACGGTATTCACAACAGCTCAGACAAAAAGCCCAGGTTGCTTAAACAGTCACATTCAATGTTGTGCTACAAAACTAAAAATTTTATCAATTTTATTGGAGGCAGTTTTAAATTATTTTGATGAACCTGCTTGTTTCACCTTAATTTTGGATACCAGAACAGTTTATCTTTTAGCGGTTAGTCCGTACGTTTATTAGAACCGAATTAAGGTTGTGGCATTCTGGAGAAAAACAAAGAAATGCAGTAGGGGGAAAAATAATAGTTAGCGGCTGGAAAAGTTGATCTCTCACTGGACCGAAAATGTTATGATGCTCCTATGTAAAAAAGAAAATTACCTGAATCAGTTTAAATGTAACCGTGACAGGCTCGCTAAATTTGGCACCTGTGAAAGCTCCAGTTGATGCAGAAATGACGCGCGAATTGATGACACGAGATGAATTATGCAAAATTCCCCTGCGGCTGAAAGCAGTAGTCCCTAAAAAGTCTTTGACTTGATTATATGATGCAAACACCATTTTGACCACACCTGAAAAGTAAGAAAAAAAGTACTCATCAGACTGAAAGTTATTTGCCCAGTGAAAAGTAAATTATGGCTATAAAATACCCCATCTGAAATTTGCTGTCCAGACGCCGGCGAATGTTTGATCATTTTTGGAATGTTAGTTGTTTTGAACGACTATGACTGTAACTGCCTGGATTAGCCTTCGCGATTATTGACAGATTTGAATCCTATGTATTTTAGCGATAGGCTTCTGGAACAGTTATCAAAACATTTGAAACAAAGTAATTTTAGTATTTAGTTTAAATAATTATCCTCTACTCCGCTCCATAAAATGATTAAAAGAAAAATTATTTTAAAAAACTGAACAGGGCCCGATTTTTTTTTTAAACTAAGGATTCTCCAAAGCTTAAGAAATGGGAAAATTTTCTCCCAATTTTCTGCATAAAGATCCCTTATTGCATTATTTTTTACGACATTATAGGAGAAAATTATATAAAGAATTTCTTATTGCACGCGTTCCTGTAATAAAACAATTTTGTATTTCTGATGTGGTTGTAGTTAAAGAAAATGCTTACTAAGAAACGCGGGCGGAAAAACTTAGAGAATAATACAGAGAGTGACATGGTAAAAATTAAACTAGTCGAAAAGTCAAGTTTTATTTTTACTATGTCAAAAAAACTGATGAGAAAGACCAGTTTTTAAAAATATTGGGTATAAAGTGAAATTCTGTATATATTACTATTAATTTATCATAAGTGCTGAATATAATATGTACATGGTAACCATACGTAACCATACCATAACCGAACTGGCAATTATAATGAACATTTATTATAACTGACGGATACTAAGTCATTTTCTTTTATACTTTAATGTGTCAACTGCAGATTTTTTGATTAAAATATTTACAAACTACATGTGCAATTTTTAAATATCTTAAATTGAGTGTTGCCAGATGAAAAACCTATAAAGCTTAAAGAAGATAACAGTTATTAAAAAGTGAGGGGGTAAGATAAAATTACTTTGTATATTCTAATATTAAAGTTAATTTTTATTGTTTTAGGGACTGAAAAATATAAGCGTCTTACACTAGGAGATGTGCGAATGCGGCAGAAATTTACCATTTTTAAAACACTGTCGATATTTCATCTTAACTATCACTTGTAATGAAAAGTAGCGAGTATGGAGGAAAACGCATTTTTAGTACTTCAACAAAATACCGGACCGCAAAATTTAATGAATACTTTACCACTCTTACCAAACAAGACCTAAGGTTGCCTCTTTGCTCTCATTTTCGTGATCGAAAGCTAAAATTGAGACCTAGGATCTGAGCGACTTTTATACGCTAAGTGCATCTCAATCAAACGGACCAGAGATCGGCGTCTTACAAGTTTGGCCTGACAGGACCTTAAAAATACGATGTCAGTTGCAATGGTAATATATTTTCACAAAACAAGCAATGAATCATTTAAAAACACGAATTTCTAGACATTAGTTAATTTGGATAGATTAACTCTTCTCGCTCGCCACTGTTTAAGAATTTTAGATTTCATTTTCACAAAAGAAGGATTGTTAGAATAAATAAGTTCTTTTAACGAACGCAGAAGCACATGTGTCAAAACTGCGTTCACCGATAGAAGTTCCCCAGTAATTAACCTTTTTATTCTCTGGCCACCTGTTTTCGACAGAAAAGCTTATTACGTTTAATAGGAAAGACTCCACGGATGCAATAAACGTATAAACATAGATTGGGTGAATCAGCCAAGTATTTTTCTCCAGCTCCCCCCCCCCCTCCTTTACGAAAAAAAAAAAAAAAAGCCAGAACACATTGTATGGTGGAAAACGCTGCATGTAACTGTACAGATGTAACTTTTTGATATTTGGCCATAGAAACTACACTAAGTCGTACTTCTTGCAAATAGTTTTTCAATTATTTTCTTCCAATAAAATGAGACATTTATTAAAAGTAATTCACATCCAATCATTTTCCTTAACAAGCAAGTTAATGAATGAAAAAAAAAAAAACTACATTCACATTTGATGAAATGCCAATATGTAATATATCGCCAAAATAAACAATACGTGGTCAAAAAAGAAAAGAAAAGAGAAATCGTTATGTGGGGGTATGCAACAATTCAACTTTCAGACAAATATCATGATGTATTCACATTTCATAAAACTTCTCGTAAGATGTTCAATATCTAATTTTAATGCGCACTTAAAGAAAAATTTCATTATTTTGGGGTATAAAAAATGATCAGATGTAGCTCGAGTTTTCTATTATTCTTATGTTGTGCGTAAGGCTTGCATAGAATTCCAAAAACATAGTCGTTATGTGAAACAATAACTCAACCGCTTAAAATCGCAGTGGATAATGCTCACATTTATGAAGTTTAAAAAGCTAAAAATTCTTTATAAAAAGGAAGACATTAATACATACCGTCCGTAGCTGTACCCAATACAGCCTGCATTGGTAAATGAACACTATCTTGAATTTGTTCCCACGGAGTTCCCCTCACTTCATCAGCAGATGGGAAAGTTACATGAGATACTGCCCATGCTTCAAGCACGCGAACAGAAAGGACTGGAAAGATAAATTTAAGGAAAAATTAATATCAAATTAGAACAAAATTACAGTGGGTGAATTCAATTTTTAAGTTGATATTGAGAAAAACTACCGAAGAAACTTGGAATTCATTACAGTCAGGCAATAACTAGTGACGTAACTTGCATTCCCCGCAGACTGTAACAAAGCGAAACAGAATATGCAAAACTATTCATCCTGTTTATACACATGAAAACTCGGGGGGAAAAATGCAATATGCATTCAAAATGGTATGTTTTCAATTGATTTCTCATTACTTTCTTTCCCCATTAAATCCAGAGCTGCATTATCCAATCAGGAATAGAAATCTATTAAAAATACCCGATCTCTGAAAAGTTCTGGACAGTTAAACAGTCAGTTAATCGGATATTAAGCGGTCGTGTAAAATTACTCACGAAAATATCTAGTTGCAAGTAAATTTGAACCATTTTAGTACTTTAGAAGTACTTTTTCTGCTGCAAAAATAAAATATACCAATCTTTAATGTCTTAGTTTGAAAGATTAGCAATGCTATCGCGAAGATTCATTTACGTTCATGACAAATGCTAGATGTTCTTTAACTAGACTAAATTTTCTTCAAAACCGGTTCTATATCTAATTGTTCTTGTAAGCAATAAAAAAATTGTACAGTTTTACTTTAATGTGTTATCTAAGAAGGCATTTTTCACTAAACACTCCATAAAAGGCGAAATACTAGCACAATTTATAGTTTTATTTCAACTAACCAATTCGATTACCCTACAGAATTAGAAATTGAAACTTTACCGTCATCGACCTTAAAACAATACCCCGCTCCCCCTTTGTTTTGTGTAACGTAAAAACGAGGGGTGGAGGGGAAAAAATTGCTTCAGCGCCATCAGCACACTCATAAAAGAAATATACTCACAAATATTATGAGATGCCTTTCGGAAGTAAAACTTGGACTTGTGGGCGGATGCCAGCAGCCAACCACTACGCTCTAGAGCTTCTATGAGGGTTGATGCAAGATGTCTTCTTTCAGCTAACCCAAGTTCTTTCCATGAGGGAGAAACATCTAGTAAGTTGCTAGTCACTTCACCAGCGAACTGCAAAGAAAACAATTACGTAAACGTGAATAGAATTTGGAAATTATTTTATTTTAAAAGGATTAAATTTTATCATTAAATGTAAATATTAATAGATCAAAGGTCGTAAAAGCACGTACTCTGTGCGTTGCTGGATGAATAGTACATATTATAAAATCAATCAAACTCATCATGCAAAAAGAATGTACCCGGACACCTTGGAATAAAGCCATGCATTTGTTATGACGAAAACCACCCGAATTCAGAACAAATCCCCCCCCCCCACAACGGAACCCACCCAAACTACTTAATGCTAATACAACCACAACAAGCTACACAAAATAACATCGGGCAAAAAATCGTCAAATATGAAATACTGCTCGAAACTAAGCTTTAAGTAGTACAAAAAAATACCAATCTAATAATAAAGTAAAAATTATATCTAATAAAACCTCATGTTTTTGGATTATTGGGTGGATTATGTAAACATTATTGAAATTGTTGTATGATAGCTTTAAAAAATGTATGAAGACACAAATACGAATTTTGTATATTTTAAAGAAGTGCCAAAAGAGTATTACACTTATCAAAACTAAACAAGCCTTCAATTAACTTCCATAAAAGACTTATTTTCATCATTTCATTTACAAGGGCGATCATGCAGGCCGAGCCTAAATTTCTTTGATAAGTAATTAAAAAACTTTGTAAAACACACATAAGAAGTAATAGGTATCCTCTTACCTATTACTTCTTATGTGTGTTTTTTACAAAGTTTTTTAATTACTTTATCGTTTAACACCAATAATTTGAGTGATTTTTCAGTTTCTTTGACCGGCTTAAACACCCTTGTTAATTTGTACTTGCCAATATTCTCCAATTTTCATGCATAAATTGCACGGAAATTCCGTAAAACGAAGGTTGTAGTTAACCAATCATCAACACGGGTAGCTATGGTGGGAAAACAACGAACAGAAACGCCGAGGATAATTTCTCCAAGGCAAGAAGGGGCGGAGTGGATCTAGTAGCTGGTCTGCAAGCAAAAAATATCTTCGCAAATTAAAGATGAGATGCAGTTATCCAATACTAGTCGAACAATAAGAAATGCATTCCAAAGAAATCCCAATGTTCAGAGGGGTTTCAAGATTATTGGAGGCCCCTAAGCTCAAATTCCCTTAATTTAGTGTATTAAGGACACTGTTAGTTTTTTTACTGAGGGGGAGCACTGAACGATTTCACTCAATTTCTTTATCAATCAAACTAAACTCAACAAAATCTTAACAGATAGAAGAATTTATAAACTAGCAAACTTACGCATTAATCAAAAAAGAAACTTTGCATAACTGAAGCATTTGATATGGGTAGAGTTAAAAATATTTTTAAAGTTATTTCTACACCAGGAAAAATTGATGACATTCCTTTGCAGCCATGTAAATTTCAGATGTATTTCTGTCAAGTTCATTGTTTTCTTGTAAAAATAGCAAAAAATTATTAAATTCATCCAAAAAAATTTAAATGTCCGTAATTTTTGTAAATATTTTTCAAGCTTTTTATCGATTTTTTTCTATTCCTCTTTTGATAATTTCTCACAAAAAAATACATTATTATTATTCGATTTTGTTATAGTATGGAATATTGCATAAAATGAATTAACTAAAAAATTTTTTCTCTTTTTATAAATTCATAACCTGCGTTCTTGTTTTCATCGAAAAGCGTTTTGTTTTTCTGGGGTCTGGAACCCTACTCACTCTCATGAAATAACCCTGACAGATCAAATGCTTCTTCGACTTTCTCAGATGCACCTCTGCTTTTTTCAATAAAATTTGTAAGTGACCTTAATAGGTCAGAGCCTTTCAGTAATTCGCTTTCCACTGACTGCAGAAATTTGCTGGTCGAGAATTCATTCTTCCCCGAATTTTGTTCCAAGTAGCTGCTACTACTACTAACCATAATGATATTTCATAAAAATAAAAAAAATGAACGATAATGTTTTATTAATCGATTAGGCAATTTTCCCCGTAAGGGTAATAATTCCATGTAGAACCAACGGTCAAGACATTGATGGGGCATTGTAGGGTTTGTAGACATTGATGGGTTTATTTGTAGTACTACCACATTGATGAAAAATGCAGCTTTTCAGATTTTTAAAACAATTTACTTTCCAAGTTATAAGTTTGAAATTTTGTAAAGTCGAAAATTTTGCATGGTATAATAATCTTTAAGTCTAACTCAAGACCTATTTGACCAAGAGATTTTAAATTTGTCATTTTGTTCAGTGTTTTGTGGTCTTTCATAAAGTATAAAACACGACTATATCACTTAAAGAACTTTTTTTTTTGGCTAACTAAAAAATAAATTTAAAATTTGAATTTTTTAGAATAAAATGTCAATTTTTTAAAAAATCAATTTGTATGCCAAATTTGAAGATGGAGTATGATATGATAAAAAATTACCTGTGTAATTAATTTATTTTCTGGGTGCAGGATTTTGTTGAGGTGTAATAGCCTATTATTTTAACAAGTGGCCAATTACATTTAAAAGTTATATTTTCTTCCTTCTTGGCAGTAAAAGCTCTATGTAATCGATGACTAGCAATAAAAATCAATAATAGAGGTAATCATTTAGGCAATACTGGTTTATGTTATTAACTAACTGATTTTTATTACTTTTTAAAAAATAAACAAAGTATAACTATAAAATATAAATTAAAAAATTAGTAACGAAAAATTCTTCAAATAGAACCGTCAAAAGCTAATTAAAAGTTTTCTGCAGTAAAATTACTATTTAATTATTCTTTACGTTGCGCACTCTCAAAATATCAAGAGCAAATATTTCTTGTTATTTAATTTAATTTTTACTTATTTTATAACCTATACCAATTTTTTGATAATTTTCAAAATATCAACCTCAAAGTTTTGCATAAAAATAATGCTAAAAATAATAACAGTGATAGAGAAACAGCTTTCGTAACTTATTGTAATTTCTTTTCTTAGTTCTTTAAATAATTATAACAATAATTTTTACATATGCATTTATAGTTTAACCCTTTATCTACCGACGATACTCAGTAGCGTTAAATTAAAATTGTAAAAAAAAAAAAAAAAAACCCTACATTGTAACCATTACTTTGAAAAATCACAACATAAATACTTCATTCAATCAGCTTACATCTCGATTGCATGTTCCATCAGTAGATTGTTTTAAATAGACAGCTTTCCTCTCACTTTCTAATCATGTCGAGCCCCTCCTCCCCAAAAAGATCATTAGTGAATTTTAAGAGGTCTGTTTTATGATTAGAGGATTAGATTTTCTAAAAGTGTGTCAATCAAAGTATTACTTCACTCCTTCAGATTGGTTGGTCCTATACTCTTTTGAAAAAGACTCATTAACTGTTTATAAAACCAGTCAAACATATAACTTATGCTTGTTAATTTTTTCGTAATTTTCTTTATTACATTAATGAGTATTTATCATTCATTGCCTAACTGTAACAAGAGAAGCCAAATAGATTCAAGGTGGCATTCTTGGTAATTCTTAATTCAGTAGATAAAGTGTTAAAATAAGTCACAATGAGTGGATTAGCAAGGAGAGGCTGCGAAAGCGATCCACCTCGGACGGCAAGCGGAAAACAAGATAAGGTAAAATCAAAACACCGAAAATTAGAAAGAATAGTGCAGTAGAATAGATAGACGGAGCTTTAAGAGAATAGCCAATAGCCTTTGCGGTGTCAATATTAAATATTTGACAGCATGGTGAAAAAATGCTATATTATATATAATCTTTGAGGATTTGCTTATTCTGCCTCGAAGAAATGCAGCATATATTCTAAATAGAACTTAAAAAAAAAAAAAAAAGCACTTACGATATAAAAAAATTAAGTACAGGGGTTAGCACTTCGAATGTGAGTGACTGGATATAACGGAAAAACATAAGGATCAGGAGAAAAGCAATAGACATCTGCGTTACGTTCTTTGAATTGCAAAGCTAGAGTACTTGCCAAATTTATAACTCAAATTACCATGTTTACGAAAGACATACAGCCGTATGGGATCGAAGTTTATGGGTAGTCAGATTTCAATCAATCAATGGATTGAACGGGATTTGGCTATCCCAAAAAGAGAAATCGCTGATTACGACAGTTTTTTCACTACTTTGAAGGCAACAATCGATTACGGATATTTTGAGTGGTCATATCTTCGGGCAAGCGAGTAATAAATCACCTTCAGCAGCGTTTCAGACCTCTCTTAGACTAGTAAAAAGCCCCTTTTTTCGTCTGGACATGGTCCAGAGAGGCTAGACAGTAGGGCGGACCGAAAATGAACTTTAGCACCGATTTTCGAAATTGAGGAGAGCCTAGTTCGGAAAAGTGGTCCCTTGGGTTAGTTAATAACTGGGTAAAAAAGTTTTGAAATCTGACAATATCTTCAGTCGGCGCCTTTAAAATCGGGAATTCGGGTTAAAACAGACATTTTTGCTCGAAAACACATTTTTTCGAAATCGATATCAGTCGGGTATGGAAAATTTGTCCCTTGGGTTCTTTAATAACCGTGTAAATATTCTTTGAAATCGAACAATATCTTCAGGTTGTGCTCGTGACTTTAAGATTGGGAATTTGGGCTAAAATAAACATTTTTTCCTGAAAGCAAATTTTTGAGAGAATTTTCGAACTCTATATCAGCCGAGTGCAAGAAAGTTGTTTCTTGGGTTGGTTAATAATTGTTCACATTTTTTTTTTTTGAAATCTAACAATATCTTTAGATGGAGCTGGCACCTTTAAAATCTGGTATTTTGGCCAAAGCAGACCTCCCCCGAAAATAAAATTTACCGGATTCTGGAAATCGTTAACAGCCGTGAGATAAAGTTGCTTCTTATTTTTAGAGTATCATGTAACGAACGTTCTCGCACTCGGCTGCTATCGATTTCGAAAATTCAGAAAAATTGTGTTTTCAGGGGGGGGGGGGATGTCTATTTAGGCCCAAATTCCCGATTTTAAAGGCTCCGTCACCGACTGAAGATATTGTCCAATTAAAAAAAAAATTGCACACCGTTATTAACCAACCGAAGGGACAACTTTTCCGCACTAGGCTCTCATCGATTTCGAAAATCGGTGCGAAAGTGCATTTTCAGCCCTCCCTACTAGACAGTAGAGATGAGACGGGCTCAGCCCGAGCCCGACTCGGGCTCGTGAAAAATTTCTCCTTTGTTGAACATACTCCTTGAAACAGATTTTAAAAAGTGATTCATGGGATAAATAGACGCACTTATTTAAAAAAAATAGCGGCACGGGAGACTAGAAGGTGTGTGAAGCTCCAAAATTTATTGTATCCTATTAATGAAGTAGTTAATTTTATTTGTCTTTAACTGAAATTTCGGGCTCGGGCTCCAACTTTAATAATATTCCTCGGGCTCGGGCGGGCTCGGATTAAAAGTCTTCGGGCTCGGGCTTCAAAAAATGAGCCTGAACTCATCTCTACTAGACAGCACAGAAGAGAGTGGAAACAGCCCCTTCAAGTTTGTACTCGTAATGCATTCTTTCACTTTTGAGATTATTTAATTTTTCGTTTGAAGAATTTGCAAAGTTGGGGCCCCTGGAAGTGGTCGGGAGCCTCTGGTGCCCGCCAGGCGTTAGATCCGCCACGGCTAATGTTCTGTACAAGCAGTTCAAATGACACACGCACTTTCTAACGTCGCATATTGGTTCTCGTATAGTTAGCACTAACATTCATCGACTGCTGGCAACTGGATAAATGTAGTTTTTGGAATAACAGAAGTTTAATTTAGATTGGCCAGGTGATTTTAAGTTTATCGATATAACCAGTATATACAGAACACCACCTTTTTACAAAACACCAATTAATGTACCCGCAACTGGATAAATGTAGTTTTTGGAATAACAGAAGTTTAATTTAGATTGGCCAGGTGATTTTAAGTTTATCGATATAACCAGTATATACAGAACACCACCTTTTTACAAAACACCAATTCTGGAAGAAGGGATCTGTCGTTTTGGTTGCATTTGCAACTGGGAATGAAACAAATTGTTTTTATTGATAACAAAATTAATTCAGTTTTATAACAGGACATGCTGCTAGTTGCTAGTCCACTCATTATAGCAGGCGTCTCGTCTGAACATACCATGAAAACAATGTATCTGTGGATACCACGAAATCCTGGCTGAAGGAAAACGAGGAAAAAAGCACTTTCATGACCATCTCGGAGTCCCGATCTGAATCCAGGGGGAAAATCCTGGAGCTTTCTGCTTTGAGATGTTTACAACAATGGGCGACCGATAGTACAGCAGAAAGTGGAATCAAAAACCATAATCACTAATTCCTGGAAAGACATTACACCGGAGGCTTTCAAATTTTCGTTCTAAGAACTGACGATTCTATTGTTTAGTAATTGAAAAGATTTCTACATTACATACTAAAAAATGTATCCTATCGATTCTATCCTTTGATTTCAACTCTACAGTAGTTTCTCTAATTTCTGAAAAAAATTAATGATAAAATGAGCTCTCAAACAATTCATTTAATGTACCCGCATTTCGCGAAAATATGCACATTTTTGTCTTATGTCGTCTTTTTTAGCAACGTTTTACTTTTTCCATGGCTGTACTTGTTTACATTCCCAGAGAAGAAAACCATTTAATCAGTAGTCGGAGTTCAGTTTTACGCTTTAGGCTTAATAATGTGAATTGGTCAGGCAGGTTGTGTATTGTAAAACACAGCTTACATTGGGTTTCTCGTAAATGTTTAATGTCCTTTTAAAAATACTCCCATACTTAAGACTTATTTCAGTAAAAACCTTTAAATGTTATTTAGTTAATAAAATAATGATACAAATATCAAACTCATTTAAGTATGCCTAAATTAGCTGATCAACAGCTTGAACAATTCACGAAGTACCCATTTAACGACGAAATGTCAAACTCTTCAAAAGATGGAAGCTGTTAATTAAAATTAATTAAATGGCATAAATATCAAAGCATTGAAAATTAATATACTGAAGTTTACCTAAACCTAAAATGTTTTCACATTAATTAAAATGCCGCTTTTATTAATAGCCAAGTAGAAGCTAAGCTCAGAAAGAAAAATTAATAAATAGTTGCCTGACTAGCGTTCGCAATAAGTAACCTTGTCAGCTAGTAATATTCGATTTCCGAACTTGATGCTTGTAAAAAAGAATAACTATTATATTCATCTGTTACCATTGAAGCGTACGAAAAAAAAAAAAAAACCGTTATCATTAAAATGCTACATTCTTCCGTTTAAGAAAGTCATTAAGTAGAAGTACCTCAACAAAAAATATTACTAAGCATACCATGAGAAAAAAAAAAAAGGTCAAATTTTTATGGCATCTCCCCATTTCCTTTTAATGAACATGTATATGAATATGACCACAGTGTAGTGGATAAAAAGACTTCTTTTCGACACTTTATTTACAAGGACTATTATGCAGATTGATAAATTTCTTTGACCAGCCTAAACACCCTTGTTATAATGCACTTGCCAACATTTTTCAAGCTGCTTCAGGAACAAAGATAAAATTTCAGAGTTTTCAAGATATCTTCAGGTTGTTAGAAAGTTTATCCGACGGTCGAACCCAAGGTCTAACATTTACGCTCTCATCGTTGAAAAGACGCAGCTGGGAAGAGTTTCCCTTCTGTGACCACTGCCGCTTCCTAGCCTGGGTCTGAATGCTCCACTAGAACAATGCGTTGCGCTTATATTACTTTTATAACAAAGAAGTCTTTGTTCATTACACGGATTCACCGTGAATGTACGAGATTAAATATCACCTAGATTTGTTTTTGTTGAATCCAATTATCGTTATGAGGTGTTTTCTGGGCTGCAGGTAGGGATGGACGCGAGACGAGAATCGGGGCTGTCTCGTCTCGTCTCGCAGTGGTAAACCTCTGTCTCGTCTCGCGTCTCGTCTCGCGTCTCGTCTCGTCTCGCGTCTCGCAAAGAAATTGCTGTCTCGTCTCGCGCGAGACGTCTCGCAAAATAAAGGACTGCGATTTCGTTACCATTTTATACTAACTTATTATTGGGATTTTATTGAAAATTAATATTAATAATAACAATTACTTACATACAGCCACATTAGTAGATATATTAATAACTATATCAGCATATATCGGCATTTGAAGTAAAAGAAATTGAGATTTAATCCGTATATATAATGTCACACCGAAAATATAGTATTTATTTTTATTTACTAGCTGCGTGCCCGTTCTTCGCACTGTAGTAAACGAAAATTTTCCTAACATGAGTAATTTGAATTAATTCCAGTGATGTGGAATCTAAAATAAAAGCAAAATTATTTGACTCTTGATGTAAAGTTTGCGTCATGAGTATTAACCTGGCATCATTGCAATATAATGACTCTAAAAACTACGTCAGTGTCATTCGCTATCAGAAAAGTGAAAAGCTTAGCGGTTTGCAGAGAACTCCCGACTTTCAAAATGTGTTATTTCTACATCACACTGTAGTTCTACATCATACTGTTCAAGTTGTAGCATTAAATACCTCAGACACTACATGAAATGGACAACCGTTTGTTTTAAAATAGCTGCGCACCCGCTCTTCATACGAGAAGTAGCGAATATTTTACCAAAATCATATCTGCATGAGACAAAACAGATTTTTTTTTTTTTTAAGTTCAAGTAATTTCCTCTGTTGAAATTACTGCGGGATATATTAACACAAATTAGAATTACTTATCGTTCAGTTGATTGTAAGATAACCCTTGAAAAATTATAAACAGAACACTTTTAGTCTTTATTAAATCTCTATTTAATTTAACGTCAATTTCAAGTCTCTGAAATATGTGTAATTTTTATATTAATGAAAACAAGATTATATTAACGATAATTATAATTATTTGCCTAATATTTCCAATAACATTACCGTGTGTGCATTTTTAGATTTCATTATAGTATCTCAGTTGGTTAATAGACGTCTTATTTTTTGTTTATATTTTAAATTACTGACCAGTTAATTTGTTGACGACTATCCGTTTGTACTTTTCCACAATAATTTTTAGCGATAGTACTACAGTCGTTATGGTCGCCCTGTTTACAGAAAAATTAAACCATAATCCCCCTAATGTATATCCAGTGTGGATTTTTTTTTTTTAATGAAAAGACATCTAACAGGCGAAGATAATTTTAGAATAGGAACCCAACTGCAAGATAAAATGATGGGGAGGAAAAAAATTTATAAAAGTTTTGCAAGCCGAAGGAAGGGAAAACATGATAATATAAACGAAAAGAGAAATAGTTTTTAAAAAAATTGCTTGCATTTCTTTCCGTCCGATATTAATGTATAAGAATAAAAAATGTCATTTTAATCTCTTTAAAATAGGCCAACAATAGGGATTTAACCGCCCCTAGAAAGTTGTTACCAGGGTGGGCGCCCCCCCCCTACGCACGCCGCAACGTGCAGGAAAGTTTGAGGATAATATCGATAAGGATATTTCAACCAAGGATATTCAACCATATTTCAACCTACTCAGACTAAGCATCAATGCGAATGCAAGTTGCTCTACTTCTAATCTCTCTCCGATATACCCGAAACCCGATTATCACAGGGGCAAGGGGGGGCGGTAGTCTGGTGCCCCTGAAGAAAAAGGGGGCCCATATATATCCCGATTATCTAAATTATAAATTCATATGTACTGAAATAGTAATTGTGGGGAAAAAACTGAATTTCCTCTATAATATAGGTATTACCTAATTGTCTATCACTAGATCAAGTTAGAGATATTTTTTTGGGGTGATAAATAGGATTTGATTAAAGTACAAAAACTACAGTTAACTGAAATGCAATTTTCGAGTACAACAGCGGTCAAAACTGGGTTAAAATGCTTAAAAAAGGGGTGCTCAGTAAAGGGGCTTAATGCGTAAAAAAGGGGATAGTAAGGGGGGGCCCAAACTTAATGCCCCGGGCCCCGTCTAAAAGTGGTCAGATTTGAACATACCGTACCGCCTTTCCTATTTACTTATTATTTTTCTTTCAACTCTTCTGTTTTCTTTTTTTTTTCCGCCTCTTTCTTTATCCTCTCCTTTGTGTGTTTTGTATATCTCTCGCCTGTTCTAATTTTACATGTTACGTGCTTGTGCGTATTGTAGAGTGCTGAATGTATACCAGGACCGAAAACGAAGGAGACGCAAGTTAAACGGTAGAGGCTTCAGGCAAATTGTCGCTTTTCAGATAGTATTTATGCGAGACGGACAAAAATGCGAGAAATCTCGCGCGAGACAAGACTCTGTCTCGTCTCGCGTCTCGTCCCGTAAAATATTTTCATTCTCGTCTCGCGTCTCGTCTCGCAAAAAAAATGCCTGTCTCGTCTCGCGAGACAATGCGAGAACGCGAGACAATGCGAGAATTCTCGCGTCTCGCGTCCATCCCTAGCTGCAGGCGGAATCTTCATAAGATCTTGTAAAGAAGAATTGATCTACTTACACATCACGCCAATCTTATCGTCTCCTGGTTGTCGTCTGTGCTCAGTTTAAACGGCGTAAACGGCTCGGTTTAAACGGCATTCAGCCATTCATGAGGCCCAACTTATTTCGTTCAACAATTTCTTTATAAATTAAATGAAGAAAATATGTATTTTAACATAACCGACATTTGAATGCGGGATGTAGCTGTGTGCATTAAATACTGAAAAAGAACATTTTCTTAAATTTAATAATGAAATGTGTAAATTAATAGATATTAAAACCTGAGCATCATTTGTGCTGTAACAAGACAATGATTAGATAAGCTGAAAATATTATTATATTTGCATAGCAGAAAGTATTACAGTGCGATTGCGTATTGTATTAAGGCAAACCGTCACGACGGGTACCTGCCTAGGGGGTTGCTTTGGCTGGAGAACTTTTTAAGGGGCTCTAACTTGTATTCAAACTTCATCTGGGGGAAACTGCCCAAAAAATCCAGGCTGATAGATCGACAGCCACGCGGTAGTCCAGAACTAGACACTGGAGTAGTCCAGATCTTTACACTGGAGCTATCTACCATATTCAGTGTCTTGCCCACTCGGCCATCGTGCGGTCATTACTGTGTGACAGCACTATTAAAGCGTTGTCGGGATTATTCTAACGCAAAAATGGAAGATAACATTACGATTTTGTAGCATTTAACGTAAAGTCGTTCGTTCAAAATATTTATTTATCAAACAAACAATGAAAATCAAGAAGGTCGCTGATAATATGCAAATAAATTTTTACAGAATTAATATACGGTTAATAATGTATAGAAATAGGGAAATGTAAAACATAGAAATTTTCATAAGTATTGTTTTATAAATGATTTTGCTTGATGATAGAAATTCTATGCAAATGTCCGTGGAACTAATTGCAGTGATGTGACAATTTATCTTCGCTCGAATATTAAAGTGAAATTAGGTTGAGTACTTATGGAAGTAAATAACTCTCAGAGTCAAGTCAACGATTATACTTCCACACAATGTATTTCTAATTTTCTAAAGCTATAATTCAGTATCTCCAAGTGCTACAGCAAGTATTCCCTGTAGATAAAAGTACTTTTTCACGCGAATACTACAAAAATTACTCATCCTTTCTGATGAATGTACGATAAGGTGCTTTGTAACAGATGGTCCACTATCTACGTTATGCGCACGTGTTTAAACAATTCGCAAAAGTCCTTAACAAACTTTGCTTTAGTTTTCCCAAAATTTCCCCCCACTTCTCCAGCCTAAAAGCAAATTTGAAACATTGATTTAACGATAAAGCTATCAAATGGAACGCTTTGCAAAAGATGTAGAGCTCAATGGGAAATACTGAGCATATGTATAACATTTGTGTTAACGGCTGGACAGGGAACAATACATTAGAACCAAAAGGAACAAACGATTTCGTTGGTTTCAGTAACTAATAATTTTTCATAGATTAGCTATTTTCGGGCAATTTAATTCTTTATTTTGTTGCTTTGTTAAGCTTACACAGCTTAGAAATGACGCAGCTAATGGGTTGACGTTAACGGAAATTAACTTGAAAAAGAACTGACGGTTTATTATACCGTGTCAAAGGAATGCGATCGACAGAGAATTATTCTTTATTTTATTTTATTTTTTTAGTCAGCCAGTATAGTCCGCAAAAATAGGATTAACTCCGATTTTTTAAAATTATAATTCTTGAATTTTCATACGACTCTTCTAGACAATTGTGGGATAATTGGGAAAATAAAATTCCTATAAAAACATTTTTTTAAAGCAACTCTACAATTATAAATTCTAAAACTTTCCGTTGTTGCTATGCAAGTACTTAAAATAACGTAAATTTTATTATTAAAAAAAATCTAAACTGTATTTGAAAAAAAAAAATCTAAACTATTTGAAAACAAAAATCTAAACTGTATTTAAAAAAATCTAAAAATGCATTTGAAAATTTTTTTTAACTATATTTGAAAAAAATCTAAACTATATTTGAAAAAAAAATCTAAACTGTATTAAAAATCTTTTGTAAATTTTATAAACAGCACGCAGTGAATTTCTCGGTGACATGTCCTAGTTCGAAAGAACCGAATCCATTTGTCACGTCGAATATGAAACTAAATCTTGTTGATGGCCTAGTTGTCAACAAAAACGACGCCTGTAACTATTTACGACCATTTAAATTTTATAAACACTTCCTTCCGTCCTATTCTGGAAACTTTTTTGGTATTACTATATTTCATCGTCGTTGGAGGTAAGCAAGGGCTGAGCTGCTGATTGTATCAATGCACATTTAATTATTCATATATTTTATATTTTAATTAAAAAAACACATTACTGACCATCAAACCGATAGCGTACGGGCACCGCATGGATTGAACTACCAGTTTTCCAATGTGTTAACGCAATTGTAACATAATAAAGTAGTATTAAATGGTGTAAATGGGACAATCATTTTATGATTTATAAGATTATAAAACACTTAACTGGACATTTTATACACACGAATAAAATTTTAGTAGTTAAAGTTAATGCACGTGTACATTTATTATACTAGGCATAATCCCTCAGCACAACAGGAGCTTAACCCAGGAAAATATTTCGGGGAATACGAAATTAGTCTTCAGTAAAGTAAACGGAATGCCTGCACGAACTAGCGATTATGCTAAGTAATCCTAAAATTTAGGATCTCGATATCCCCTCTCCCCTTGGAGCATAATACGGAAAAATCTGTAGGAATGTTATAAAGCTTACTCTGTCAGATGAAGTTTCAAAGATACCTCTATTACTTTCATTTTTATGGCTTGTGTATAATTTAACGAATGTATCATAGGATAGGGGTCGCCCAAAACATTCTTGTTGAGTCCCGCTAACAGGAAATTACGACGGCAGAGAGGATGGAAGACTTCGGATACGATATTTCTACGTCGATTTTGCTTGCATTCACTTTATGTCATCTCCGATAATTTTGATATCCACTGTGGCAATTAACATTGTTTAATAATTTGTATATTATCGTTCGTCAGTGTCAGTTAAGGCATACCGCATACACTCACAGAAGTATTTATTTCAACAAATCATCTGAAGAAACTAATGGATGTAGTGTTATGGCGGTTAAGGTCGTGTATTTACATGAAGGATGCAAGCACGAGGGTGAGGGGGCCAAACCATGCCTTGGCGTGGGGTCCTTTTTAAGGGGAACTGGCTAATAGTAAAGTTCCATTAGTAGAAAACTGCAACCAACCCGATTGCCATTTGGTGTATCTACTTCAGCACATATTCATTGCCATAGATAGCTTCAGCAGCGGTTAACCTCCGCAGCAGCAGCAAACTAAAGACATTCAGCCATTGTTGAAGGAAAATGCAACCGGGGCCGTCCTAAGGAGTGTGCGACGCAAGCAATTTTGAGGGGGCCCCGAAATTTGGAAAAAAGGAGGTAAAAACTAAAGTTTTCATGTACTTTTAAATGCAATTTAGCCGTAAAAAGAATTTGTTGGGAGTTTGCTTTTTACACAAGTACAGCACAATACGACTACTGAAGTTTGAAAAAGTAAAAAAAAAAGCTAAATATTTTACTTTAACATTTACTATTTTTTACTGATTATTAGTTTTAGACTCCGGGTCTTAATTCCTTTAAAATAACTTCAGGTATTAAGTTCCGACAAATTTCAGTACAGAGCAATCATACCTTAATGGGAACTAAAACTGATTCTTGCACACACAGCTTTGTAATCTTAGGCCGGCACAGAATGCAACTTATGGTAGCCTGCCTGCGCGCTTATGCCATCGACACATGTTTGAAACTTGCAGACACATGCTTCAGTCACTCTGAGAACACGTGAACAAGGTGTATATTTTTACAATTTGGAAGTGTTTGGGAGTTTTCCGGGTTTTGTCAGACTATCCCAAATGCGTTACAGTTTCCCAAAAGCCTTCATTTCCCTTGGGAAGGATGAAAGCAACTCTAAATAACTTCAGGGCTGTGAACCTCCCTTCTTCCGGTTAAAAATAAATAAAAAGTCAAAACTTACGTCCAAAAGCTCTTGAAGTAGCTGATGCCTCTGCTTGTCATCAGCAATTTCCTTCATTTTGTCAGCCATCTTTTCAACAAGACGATGCAAAATTTCCGTTGCATGCCTGACATCTCCACCATACAACGGTTTACGGTTTGTCATGACAGTCAGTTCAGCGGCGATGTTGACCACGGAATCTCCCCCATCAACCTTAAAAGAAAAAGAAAAATCAAATGAAACGTCGTCTTAAATAGCACATGATAATATAGCTTGCAATGACGGAAAACTAGAAATATGCTAGTATCTATTTTGCTATGTAATTAATGATTTATGAACAGATTTGAGCATAAAAAGGCACAAAGAAAACGAAAAGTAATTTTTTTCCCGTTAAGTTATAAGAATATATGAACTAAACGGCACTAACACAAATTAGATTTAAAATAAAGGGATGAAAATTCAGATATATCTTAAATATTCATTAAATAATAATGTAGATATCATCTGTGCAAATTATTCATTAAAATAGTCGAAGTGAAACAGGAATGCAACATTATGTTACACATTTCCCACCTGCAATCTACGATGGGAAAAATAAGTCCAGTGTCATATCGTTTCATGGGATGAACCATCGTTTAGATTCAGTTTCTGCTTTCCTTTCATCAACAGCTTATTTGCAGACGGCACAGTTCCAGGAATACTGTTATAATCTACAGCCTTCATTTTCCAGCTAGCTTCCTTATAGAGTTCGTAGTCATATTGGAAAGTTATATAGAATGTTTGCTGAGCAACGTATTTCAAAAGAACTTGTAATATAAATTGCAATGAAGCATATATTGCAAATATTGTAGGTAATGTGTTTAGTATGAATACTCGAGCTTTGAACTATCGCTATTTATATACGAGTTTACAAGGAGTATTAACGCCTCAAGTTCCAGTAAGGTATATTTTATGCTTCAATAAAGCAATAATGAATTTTCCAAGAACCTTCAGTGAATTTAAGATGGATTTGTAAGTTGAAATAAGTATTTGGTGTTTGAATTGATCTCAAAAATTATCTTATACCTTTCATATAAAATCTTAAATATAAGTTAAAAAAATTAACCAGTTCAAAGTAACCTCCACACTGCTTAGCGAATAATGATACGTTTGATATGCAACGGAACAGAGACGATTATATTATATTGTGCCTACTTAGCGCAGAAGTTTCTAAAATGGAAGCAATATGAAAGTTCACACCCTGACCCGGCAGGTAAACTGGAAACGGGACACGAGAAACGTCTGAAAATTGTTTTTTTAATTTAGCAATCACAGTTGCTACTTAATTACGTAGAAACATCAATGTGCTTAAAATTGAAAAACAGGTTCTTACAGTGTTATTAAGGGAAAAAAATTAGACGATACTCGTCAAAATTTGAAAATAAACAATATCAAGGTTCTTAAAAAAAAAAAAAAAAACCAAGGGTCTTTAAAAGAGAGAGAAAACCAAGGGTAAAATATTACGTATGCATAATATTTCACTATTTTCCAGATAATCCTGTCGAAGAATTAAATGCATACGCGTGTACAAACCAAATGGCCAATTTCACAAAATATGTTTTGTCCCTTTTGTAGGAATAAAATGTGAGCAATAATTGTGAAAAATTATAATTTTTTTCTAAAAATCAAAATACGGAATCAAAACTGATTTAAGATCTTTCCACTGATGCAAAGATCGAAACTGATCCATCAGTATTTCGGTTAAATACTGTCTGAATTAGAAACAAATTTTGAACGGGAAAGATAAACAACAGAAGTTAAATATATGCTCAGTAATTATTCGCTTAACTGGCGAAACTAAATGCTCCCGATTTTTTTTTTTTTTCAATCAGGATATTTAGAAATCATTAAATTAAAACTTTTTGGAGTTGATCACTGAACATTATTCTGTACAATAAAAATAGTTTCGTTTATTAAGGAATATGATCATTAAGCATGTTTAAAAAAAATATAAGTTAAGCAGAATTACATGTGCACTTTAGGTTCATAGGCGTAGTAAAAATTCTCCAATAATTCCTGAATCAAGACATTTGGCGATTCAAAAAGAACTGGGAATATATTTTTACTGCACATGTCTAGTTCAATATTGCTTTAAAATAAGCAGGAAAAATAACTTAACCTTTCGCGTAAGTGTATATAGAGTTCTTTAAGAAAACATTTATCGTATGCATTTATTTATTAACTCTTCAGTAAAACATTTAAGATGTCTGAAAACAGAGAAGGCAAGCAAACAAAATTTGTGTTGAGAGTGAACGTTATATATTACCTGTCAATTCTATTGGTTGTTTCTAAAGCTTAAGCGTTTTAGATAGTCTAGTGAAAGTAAACCCAATAAAATATTCAAGAAATGACATTTGTCAAAGGAGGGATATGAAGATACGCGAAGAAGATTAGTTTGAAGAATGTGTGTCAATATTAGCTAGAGAAGTATGTTATTGCAAAAGCATCGGAAAACTGAATATTTTAGATGGTCATATTTTTGAGTTCAAACTTTGGTTTGAAGTTTCAGGTACGCATAAAAGCCGTACAAATATGAAGAATTAAGTACTCAAATGGGAGTTAACGCAATTCCCGGGAATAAATAAATATGCATTTGGTAGTAGTGTTTCCGTTTAAAAAACTCTTTCCAATGACGAATAGTTCATAAGGCTAATTGTTTGGCTTATGTGTTTTGGAGATTCCTTGATGTTTATTTTATAGATACCAATTAATAGGATAGGCTAAAGAAAAAACTAACAATTTTAATGAACTGTGTGTTTTAAATTAATTGCACTTTCTTTAATCAGGCAAACTGCTAGCTCGATTGTAAGATGTTTAAGTTAGGGGCTTGCGTCAAATTTCCGAGTAATGTTTGGATACAATGGTGTTGTTATGGCAAAGGCTATCTGCTAAGAATACGGGGTGGGGTGCCTTGGTCAGAGGACCTTTTAAGGGGTTCTAACGCGTATTCACGTTACATATGGAGAGATAACCGACCAAGCCGTTCGATTGACAGCGGCGCGATAGGCCAGGCCAACACGCTGGATCTTACGCTTCAGCCGTCTGTACCATTTTGAGTGTCTTATCCACTCGGCCATGTTTTGACCTTCATTTCAAAGTGTGTGCGTGTATTGTTACGTATAACCCCTTGACGGCAATTTAAGTACCATTTTAGAAAAATGCCTTGTCTTTAGAGACTAAAAACTCCAACAGTGTTGTTTGCTTCAGTTTCACTCCCCCGCCCCCTCCAAACAATTTTGCAACAAAAGAAACAAATGATAATGAGAGGGTACTACATCTAGGAAGTATACTGGATGTGACAGAATTTACAAGCGATACTCTGCGATCTTCTGACGAGCCGCCATAACAGCGTGTAGTCTAGCATGGTGATGAAGTATGGTGTTCTTCCTATTGAACAGCGACACCGTTTTCAAATTTCTTTGTTTAAATCAACTATTATCAGATAGTATCTCTCCAAAATGATTTTAAACAAAGCACTCAAGGGAAAGACTGGAGATGTTTAACAGGAAAATCTCAGGGATAGACTGGTGAAATTCTGTAGCATTCACCGAACGCTTCAGATCTAGCACTTTCCGACTCTCACTTGTTTCTTATCTTGCAAAGTAGAAAAATAATTCAATACTGAAGCAGATACCAACCAAGCATTTCTTGAGTTCTTACTCTAAATTTTTCAAAAATAATCATTACAAATAGCCACTACACTAGTAAGAAGTCATAAATAACGAGGGAAAATTTAATAAATGCATTTTTTTTTCCTTTTACTTTTTAACACACGGAAAGAACTTTCAGCTAGACCTAATACTATCCCCATCCCCCTTCTATCTGTATTTCTCCTCGCTTAAGTACCAAGTTGTCTAAATTAATTCAAGAGCAATCTGATAAACATTTCAATATATACAGAGTAGGGATGGACACGAGTCGAAAAAGAGCCGTCTCGCAAAACAGCTTAAAAGCTTTATCTCGTCTCGCGAAATCCCTATATCGTTAAAAATGTTTTGTCTGGTCTCGCATCCATCCCTAAACAGAGGGTCAAAGATCGGGATCGTTTCAATACAGAGGATTAACAATCGAGATCGTTTTAAAGGAAGGATCGTTGAAATAAATAAAATAAAGATATAAATGATACAGGGTGCCCAGTAATTAATCGAATATTTGAAACTGCAATAACTGTTTATTGGACTGCTATACTGACGTAACATTTGGTGACGCAACACTATACGGTTTACAATTTACGAAACGAGTTTGAACGAATACGAATTTTCATTTTGTGCTGTGACGTAGCACTAGAAAGACACGAAGTTTCGAGCAGTTCTCAGTAAAAGTTAGCGTCCTTGCAAGCAGTTTGCAGTAGTAAAATGACAAATTTAACCATCGAACAGAGTATTTTTATTTTCTGTTGAAATTTCGGCCGTTTCTGCGGAAATTTAGGTCATCACGCTGCTAACTATTCGTTCAGTTTCGGACAACTTTGATCTTAGGCTTCGCCATTTGTTGAAAGTGATGAGAAGCACTTCAAAACTCTTGTGCATTAAATCGGAATAAGTGTACTTATACGTGAAGTAAATATTTTTCTTTTATCTCTTCTCAAACTATTACTTAACAATTTAAATTTTTGGTTAATTTCTGGGCACCTTGTATGAACAGGCATTTCTAAACTCATAGTGCTATTTAAAGTACTAAAAATCAAATAAGAATAAAAAAATAAACTATTGAGTAATTTATAGTTTTTAGTTTTAACAATATATACATATAGAAATGTTCTAATAATCCGTAAGAACGTACAGTAATAAATATTGTTAATCCCCTTTCTTTTTTCCTCCAACATTTGAATATTATGTCTCTAAATGCAACATTCAAAATTTGGGATAGAAATTAGGTTGTTTTAAAGTTCGAAATCACGTTTTAATGATTGTGCAAGCACAAAACTGGGTTCCAGTGGAGCATTCCAATTTCAAGAAGGTCAAAGAAGGAGAGTCTTCTCCATTGCGTCTTTTCAATAATGAGAATGAACAGGTCATTCTATATGAAAAAATGAAAGAAAATGCCACATTTCTGATAAAATGCTTCGCCATACTTCTGCCAATTAAACATTGCTAAATTAATAATAAAAAACAAAACCTTAGACGAAATCCCGAAAACATTTAGGCTTGATTGCTAAATAGTTTCTACACAAAACTCAAACACAATATTGACTATTAACTACAATTCCAATGACAAATGAAGTACCAGAATGGAAGCAATTTTTTAACTAGTATGTACTATATTGATTTTCTCCCCTTTTCATCAGATCTAAAAACTTTTGCTCGAGTGAATAAGATTTGCATATTTTTATTGAAATAATTGCTAATGGCACATCGATCACGTTTCCATGCGGAATATTGTTGGAAAACCTTTTGATCTCTGTGTGGACTAAAAAGATTTCCTTTGAGATAAGGAGAAATTAACGTATAAAGTAGAAAATGCCCTATTGATCTGCATTACGATCCGAAACACAAAGAACTGATAAGGATAATTATCATTATTCATATTAGTTAATACACAGTTTGAGTATGTTATTGCACATTAACTGTATTGATGCCTGCATTTTACCGTTAGGGTTACATCACGGCGGGATTAAAGCGTTTCTAAATATGCCCCCCCCCCTCCTTGACTTTTCGTAGTTAAGAAATAGGAAAGAAAATATTTGAGCATATGATTAAATAATGTAAAAAAATCAACTTTAAAAAGGACTTATTACGATTTTATATATCGCGATCCATATTTGAAAAGACTCTGGAGTATTTGGTCATCTGAAAGTAGGAAATTATAAAAACTCTAAATTTTGTTTAAAAGAAAGGTGCATGCTATGTATATTACAAGATATACTCTATACCAGCGGTTCCGAACCTTTTAACATTCTACCCTTCTCGCCCCCTCAGGATACATACAGTTATTGTATATTCATCTACAATGAACATTTTAGTCACCTTTTCTACAAAATAATGTTATTGGTAAAGTTTGAATAAACATTTTAATCGAAAATAGATATTTTAGAAGCAAAAAAAAATAAGACTAAAGATTATTTTTAAAAAACTCACTATCACTTGTTCTTTGCCTGCTTTCTCGTTCCCCCCTCCCCTGCAAACACTCCAAGGCCCCCCAAGGTGCACGTGAAACACCGTTTGGGAACCGCTACTCTATATTATCTGTTACTGGCCCTAGGATAAACAGGTGAAAAATACCATCAACAATTTATGGAAATTTTGTAATTCTTTTTGAGAAAATCATCTTAGTTGTGGCATATATGAACTTTATTCTATAGCCAGGCATCTGGGGCAAATTTTGAGATATTTAAAATAAAATATTCTATTTCGATAATGCCGATAATGCCGTTTACGTTATTCACAGGCCTTAATTCTATCAAATACTACCGTTTGTCCGGGTACTCACGGAATTTTCTGAAGAACGGAAAGTTTTACTGATCCTATAAATTAACTGAATTGAGCTGACGACTGAAATCATCAAATGAAGAATTTGTAAACCGTTATCGATTATGCGCTCAATCATTAGACAGACAAGCTACGATTGTAAAATTCGATGAAACTAAATGTGGGGTAACGATTGCTTTTATTTGACATTTACTTTTTATAAGCTTATTAAAATTTGACAGAAATGAAACATTGTTATATACCTTACCGAATTCGACCTCCGCTTTCTCATAGTATAATTCTCGCCTGTAAAATTTTTAATAAGGTTTAACACTTACTAATAAATCCGAACGCCGCCATGAAGCTGCTTTGTTAATGAACTTCGACCGGCCAGAATATATTTTACTTAGTTACTTACCCTCTCTCTCCATAAATTAGGAAAGATCCATTTCATTCTCTTAAGATTAAACTGTTTTATGTATTGCTTCATCAATTTTAAGTACAGAGTTTGAATTAAATTGAAAAAAAATAAAGAAAAATGTATCGGTTCGAAAAAGATAAGTTGGGACGTGTCCAGTTTCGCAGTTTGAAATGGAGAGAGATGATATCTAATTATGCACGGAATAAGAAGTCTAAAAGACTAAAATTGTTACGTTTTTAAAAAGCTTTCAGAAGCTAATAAGGAATTTTTCACTCTAAAAGAATTTTGTGCAAAATTAATATATTTTATACGTTCGCGAGGAAACGCGTCTAAGTTCATTTTATGAAAGGAACAAAATATTTCTCATTCAAGTGTAATGTTAGAAAGTTCTACAAACGAAAACTTAGTAATTAGTATTTTTTTAGTAATTAGTATATTTTTAAAAACACTTTACCCATTCTTTTACTTTTAAGATTATTACCATTTTTTAAAAACTTTCAAGTGATTTTTTTAGGAAGATTGTGTTTGGAAGCATAATGAATAATAATAAATTTCGGGTTGATAGCTGCACATATATTTGTTTAATCACATAAAGCATATTAAATATTTTATCCAAAGTACATGTTTATTTAAAGATTCCAGACAAATCACACAACAGTTATTCGTGGGTGGAATTTTCCTATAATTAAAAAGCGCAAAATTTAATGAAACTTGCGATACACTAGAGTAGTTGTGGATTGAGGACTCTGTAGACGGGCTAGTCTCTTCGGGATGCAAAAGTTATTTTGGAGTACCATACTTTTTTTCAATAGATTGCACGGAAAGGAGAGGGCCTTAGTGTCATAGCTCCCTTATATCGCCTGTAGTGTGAACAGAACGTCGAAAAAAACTTTTTGTTCTAAATCATTCTCAAAAGTTTGCGGTTTTTTTTTTAATTACAAAATACTTCACTCTGAATTATCAAGAAAACATTTTAAAATTCCTATTTCCCCCTTCCTCCATTTCTGGTATAAAAATTGGTAAATGTTTAATCTAATGACACAATTTTTAATGTTTTTAAAAACTAAACTGAACAGTGTTTTTAATAATTTGAAAGTCCATCCCTCCCCATTATTGAAATAATTGTACTATTTTTATATTTATTTCTTGATAGATTTCCTTCAATATTAATCATCTGAATGACGAACACCAGTTGCGAACCTTTTTGTCGGTCCCGAAACGACCATTTCAAAGAAGTTTTATTTCGGTAAAATCAACGTTGAAATGTTTCTTACAAAAGTAATTCAAAAGTTTTACGACATTACTTAATCCTTCGCGAAATTCCAGAATTAGCCAAACTCTTGTCACGGTTCTTCAGAGAGCATTTATAATTTTTTTCACGCTGTAGAAGAAAAGAGTAGCACAATTTTTCAAGATTAGTCTTGATTATTTTTTTTATTTATGTAATTTTGTAGCAAATTTTTAAAAAAGTTTTCCTTCATTTAACTTCTACTGTTGTGAGAAAAAATAAAGAGGTAAATAAAATATTAAAACTTAAAATTTTTACGACAGTAATTTGTATACTTAATTGTTTAGTACATTCATAATTAAGTTAGACATAAAATGTAGGTCCTTTAAATAAAAGATGCACAAGATCAAGCTGAATTTCTACACATGGTTGGCTTCTTCTTCAGTAGTTAATCGGAGATGGCACAGAAGGATATCTGGGTTCAGTCTGATTAGTGTTAAAGTTTCAAGAATATTAAGACCATTCTTTCACTAATTTAAACAATGTAATTTTCATGAAACACTCCGACATGGGACGTATATGAATACTAACTTTGATTTTAAAACCTGAAAAGTTTTGGTAAGTTTGGATGATAAAGAAAAGGATATCAAAAATCTTTTCTTTTCCTACCCTTTTATTTTCTTTTTTGAAAAAAGTACAGAATAGTCAGGAAACATCTGGATAAATTTGAGGGTGACAGTGAAAAATTTAGTGGTTTTATCACTGGCAGCGGAGATTTCTAAAATGTGTAAAATTGTAATAGGAACCAAATAAAATGCTATAAACTTTTTAAGAGTATCAGTTTTCAATGCTCCAATAGAAAAAAAAAAATCAACACGAATACAAGTTTTATATTGTCAACTTGTAGAAAGCTATTGGTGCACGTCCTCTATTCCATCTTGTCAGTTGTGATGTCGGCAATTGTTCACTGCAATCAAGCTTTAGGTAACTTGTCAGTTCTTATTCGAAGACCACCTCATGCTTCCAAATGATTACTTGGATCTCCGATTTCACATATCTACGCATCCCGCAAATTCAGCGCATTATTGATTCACTAATAACAGCAGCCTTTATAGACTGAACTTGGTATTTCAGAACAGGTATTTTATTACAATGTTTGAGTGTTCCTATGTGCATATCATTATTTAATCGGAAAAAAAAAAACGTTGGAAAAGAACTCTCAAAATTAACCCACTTCTCCCGTATCAAATCTTCTTCAAATAGGCTAAGGAGCTGTAAGAGATTCGCTAAACCTACTTATCGTAATTTATAAAAAATGTGCTTACCCGATTTCTCAAGTTGTCCACCCAGAGAGAGCTGCATTCACTGAGATCAGGAGTGTCTGGTACCCACCCTACAGGATTCGTTCCACAGTGCCAACGTGCTTCACCTAAAGTTACAAAACCATTACTTATCAAATACTTAAGTTATTTAATGACCTTCCGAAATATCGGCCTGAAAACCGTCATACATAATGCTTGAAAATAATTTTGTCTCCAAAATCAAAATGTAAAACTTACCGAAAGTACCTCCAGGGCACTTCTGCACCACATCTGTACCGGCTTTGGTCCATTCCCATGTCAGATTTCTGGCGATCACAGGTGGGCAATGTTCCTCTCTGTTGTAGAAAGTCGAAACTGCTGTCGTTTTAGTTAAGCTAGGTGGTCCTAAGAAAAACAAAAGAATGTAGCTATTCATAAAAGTCTTATGTAATCGAAATCTTCAGCAGCTTTTCATTGATTTTTGTGAATAACTATAATTAAAATAGGTCGATGCTACTTAGGAAGGCCAAAATTATCACACAGCATTAAACATTCTTATTTAAGTACTGTCATTTGAAGTTTATTCACTTAGTTTATTTCTGTTTAAAGAAAAGAGAGGAAAAAAAAAACTAATCTGTCGTTCATTTTGATTTGCTTAAAAAGTCAGCAGACTGAAAGAAATGTTAAGAGATTAGAAAAGAGAGCAACTATATTAAGTTGAATTGTCATTATATTAAAAATAAGGGGCAGTAACATAAAAATGGGGCTCCGCCACGGCCGAGTGGATAGGGCGCTCAAAATGATAGACTGCTGAATTGTGAGTATGTCCTGGATTCGGGCCCCATCGCGCGTCGGTCAATCTAAAGGTCTGTAGTTTTGGTCAATTTTCTCCAGATTTAACGTAATCCGCTTTAGAATGTCCGGCTACCAAGGCACTTCCCTTTCCTAGACAGATCGCTCATGTGTACCGTTGCCATAACAACACAAACACATAAAAACGGGGGTGGGGGACTGATGTAAAAAAATAAACTATTACTTATTTCAAAAGTAATCGCTGGAACTGTTAATGCATTTACTCCTCTGTAAGATAATATTGTCAATGCCTTCACGTATAATGTTTGCAGTTGTCTTCGGAACCATAACTATACCGAAGCGTGCATCTCTCTGTCCGAAGCAAATAGACGAATGTCTTTCTTGAGTGCTTTAAAAATATGGAAATCTTAGATATTTTGTCTGTATAAGGGTTTCCCCGGCAGCGAAATTTAGGCAGGATCGACAGTGTCTTCAGTCGATAGGCTTGAAAACTTGCGGGTGGGCATTATCGTGAAACGGAATGATGGCCGTCCGTCACAATTCCTGGCCGTTTGGACATGATGGTGCCTATTTGCTTTGGACATGATGGTGTCTATTTGCTTTGGACGAAGAGGTGCCCGCTTGAGTACAATTATGGTTCCACAGGCAACCACAAGTATTTTTCCATGAAGACATTGAACGTCTCGTCTCGCAGCGGAATAAATGTGCTAACAATTACAGCGATTACTTTTGAAATAATTAACAGTATTTACTTTCCTCCACCAGTCCCTTTTTTCATTAGATTGGTTTTTATAAGAGGGGTTTTGGGAAAGTAAAGATATAAAGCGTCCAGGTGATATCATCCATAACGTTTCTGTAGACGAAAAGAATTTAGTTATAAATATCCACTGGACGCTTCCCTTTTGCACGAAGAAAACGTATGACGGCAAACAATTTACATTTGACGGGATTCTGAACGGACGCAGACATTATATAAAGGCATGTTGCCCAAACAAGACTCGGCGTAAAAATAACGAATGATCTAGGAGCAAAAGCGAAAAGCACAAGGTTACACAGTGTTGCCAAAAGGCTAACAGAAACTTTTTTGCCATCTGTGGAGTATATTTACTTTTCGAAACCCCCACGTACGTATATAGAAACATGGCAATTTCAGATATAGTGAATAACCATCTTCGAAGTACCAACCATCAAAAATCACAAAACACATTAAACATTTCAACATTTAAAAGAATTTGCCCTGATAAATGACCATTTCCAAATTGAAAATCCCACTCCACAGATTTCATCCATAAATTAGTGATAAAACGCTTCTTCAAATGAGAATCATCTCTTCACTTTCTCCTTCCCCCAAAAGAAGAGTTAATTTCAAAATTCCGTACAGGTACTCAAATACTTTTCTCATCCTGCCCAAACATAAGTTGCAACGTCAGATTGAGTGCGGGTCAATGGACGGGTCTATTTCATAGTCTAACATATATATATATATATATATTTTTTTTTTTTTTTTTTCAAGTTAACTTTGTTACTTACTTGTTGAGGATGAGAATGCAATGACGTAGGGAGTCGTACGAATACTGGTAGTAGAGGAAACGAGTGAAGTTTTAGGAATCATTGTTGTGCTACTGGTGGTTGGTCTGAAAGACCTATAGGGTGTCGTGAGATCTGTCGGCTTGACCGAGCGAGTTATCGGAATGATGATAGGAGGACGCATGGTCGTGGTGGAAGTGGTCGAAGCCGCAGTGCTCGTAGAACTTGTTGTAGTCATGGATTCTGAAAAGAAAGTTCACGTCAAAACAAACCTCTCTAAACAAAGCATAGTTTGGATTGAATGCAGCAGAAGGTATTTTTTAAATACATTTGATCAAGAGAACTGACTAATGAATAGATTTGTTGTAAGCTATTTTAATATGTATGAGTGTTCTGAAGCCTTTGTAAGAGGACTTACACGATTTAAATTCCTAATATTATTAGAATCTAGTGCTAATAGTGTATCTTGCGGGTGGAACGATGCAGAACAGTTAAAATAATTTTAAAAGTGAAAATGGATTTTTGTCTCTTTCCAATTTTGATGCTTCAGTTTTTATATATTTTTTATTTAATTTTTGTAATGCCTGCTACCTTATGAACCGGTATTGACCGTTCCTAAAACGACTTAAGTTTAGCAAGAAGCATGACCTACAATTCACAACTGAGGAGCATTTTTTTTTTTTTTTTAAACATTGTGTGTGCTTATTACTTAAAAATTTAGGATGGTCTCAGCTTCTTGAAAGAGAAAAAAAGGGAAATGAAGCGCAACGTCCCCAAAGTTCAAAATTGTTTTTTTCAAATATTCTGTTTAGTTAATCTTGCAGTGTTACTTGTAGACATACTTTCGACTTTATTTTCCCCTTAAGGAAACAGCTTTCGAAAGAGCAATTCAAACACATAAATTCATCACTTGATGTAATACTCAAAATACAAGCTTTGAAGATTCACGATCAGTCAGATCTCAGTTTTATCTTACATTAAGCATGAAATTTCATTTAACAGTATTTATCGACACCAAAAATATTCCCCCCCTCCCAATCCCAGGACATGCAAAAATGAGCATATATACAATAAAAGAACGTTATAAAAATCCGAGAAATTACCTAATACGCATTCATACTGCACTTCTAAGTACTTGAATGTACCAGGGCAAGGATCTGCGAATGTTTCGCTGCTGGCACTAACAATGCAATGAGACATATGATTACACCTGAAAAATAAACGATTCATATAATTTATTTCAACATGAAACATTCTGTTTGGAGGCTTCACAAGAAAAAGAAAAAAAACTGCTGGAAAGTTCTTTAATAACAATTACCTTTCATAAATAACATAATAAGACAAATGAGATGTGCAGTCGACACTCCAATCCAAGCTACCATGCTCGTTACAAATGCTTATACTAAAACGACCATAGTTAGCTCGCACAAGATAAATGACTCGCCCTGTCTCGCAGGTTATCTCTAAATTTCTCCCTTCGCATGCATAGTCTGTTCGCCGGTGATCTGAAACAAAAAAGTTAAGTATTAAGGACAATTACGTACTAGCATAAAAATTCATATCTGGCACAATTATTTATTGGTGATCTATGTGATCAATCATCTGGACTTGCATTGTCCAGTTGCGATATATATATTTTATGCAGAAGATAATATCACTTATTCATATACTTACAGCTAATATCATACGTGAAACCACAGTGATAATCTACATTCGAAAAGTTTCACGACTTCTGTTAAAAATTACATTCATGCATGTAAGTCTGTTATGAAAATTACTCAAATACTTAATAAATTATTTTTAAACTTAATACAGATTAAATGTCACAGATTTTCCTTGTGCTTTTTCAAGAGCTAGTTAACTATTTTTAATTCATTTGTATCATTTTCTTTTTAAATAAATTTTCAAGGAGATTTAAGAAATTTTATATTTTGGAAATTCAGGAAACAAAGGAATGCTCTTAATTTCAAGGATTTTAAAATGTTTACATTAAATGGAAAATTTCTTTTCCACGATGGCGCACTAGCTACAGTTAACATAAATGTCTTCTTGCCCGGATTGGTTAACTTTTATAAACTGCCATGTAGCGGATTTTTGCCTGTAAAGTATGTTCTGACAAAATAAGTTTCTACTAGAATCTCTAAAATTTCGAGATAAAAACGAAAGACGCAAGTAGTTCTAATGTAATTTAAAACACTGATTTTAATTTCCATTAATACCACAAAGTCTAACATTCTTTTGAATAGTTTTTTTTTTTCGGGGTGGGGGAAGATACGATAATATTAAGTTTAAAACAGGAAGCACTAATTCAGTGGAAAGTCTCGATGCTTTTATTTAAAATGTAAGATGCACTTTTTAATCACAGATATAAACACTCAAAAAGGTATTTTCCAGAATCCATCAAGAATAGTCACTCAACTAGTAAACGGGTAGTGGAAGGCAAATTTACGTAAGTTTGTCCAGATTAGATTTCCAGAGAAGGGGCGAGAGCTTTGGGTAGCCATCATTACTAATGGAACTAGTTTTGTCCTACAAGCTAAATTTTCTTCTCATAAAGTAGGTAACATTTCGGTCTTAACGTACGTAAAAAAAAATACCATAATTAAAATATTGATTTAAATGCAATATACACGATATCTCATGTAATTTGTCATTAAAAGATATAAGGTATTTCAAAAATCTGATATGAAATACTTGAAGAAAGGGCAGCATGTACCAAGCCGACATGGACAATGCGGAGTGATGCAGAGCCCCAACCATTGTGTTAATGGCGTCAGTTAAAATATTCATTTTAAAATGTATTTATAATCTTATGTACTATATTTTAAGAAATACTCTACATAAGATTAATTCACTCTATGAGATGTGAAAGTTAGAAGTGTGTTAATATTTAACTGTTAACGCAAAAATTTCGATGTTCTTTTTCGAGACGATCCGTGTAAAAAACCAAGTGTTCCCAAAAAATGTTTGAAATTGATATCTTCTCTATCATTCAAGGAGATTCCGTTGGAAAATTTTCCAAACGAAGCAAAATTCAGTGCAAACCGTGGCAAATTCTAACTGTCACACAAGGGAACTAGAATTGCAGAGCAAGACAAATGGGAGAGCATCTCGCCGATGTCATTTTGTGGTTAATCTGCGTTCCGGGTGTTCTAGCGCGATCAAACCATGCCAACATCAGATACAACAGACGTAGTGTTAAATAACTCAAATATAAATACATCAATTTAATTATAGCTCTTTTGCAAAGCAGCGGTTCACAAAAATATGAGTTTAGATGACTGGAATGCAAAAGAATGACCAAGAAAATGTTTAAAACTTTCCGAGATTCATTAAAAGAGAAAAAAGAAACAGGCGAGTTACATTTTTTCCAGAAAGTTTTTACATAATCCAAAGAAAAATATATATTTAGTTTAGTCATTTTAAAAACGCATTGTTTTAAAAATGGATCGAAGGAATCATTGCACAACTAATAAAGGGGACAGAGATTTGATGTTTAAATCTTCAACTTTCTTTCAGAAGTAACCGCTTGTAAACATTTTATTATTCTGTAACGCCTTCATTTATGACAAAACAAGGTATCTATGTTTGTTAACGCAGATTGTTTAAACGTAAAAGATGTGTTGGATGATAGTCTTTTTAAATAGAGATCCTGTTTCCCTAAAAAACACCAAAAGAGCGGAAAGTGAGCAAGCACACCAGCATTAATCGATTTCCAGTCCGTTAGGTACAAAAATGTTTCTGTACCTCTCAAAACTTATCGTAGCAATTCAAAACTTCAAAATGGTTATTTTAGAAGTTTTATTAGTTTTAACAGCTATGTAAAATGCTCGATAGCGCTGTTTTATTTATATACTACGACAGCTGCAAAATTACTCGGACTTTATAGTAAACTTTATATCAAGAGGTCTTCATTGTGACAGCGCAAAATATGAAACGACAGCTTTTTCCGCTGTAGGTGCCGAAAGAAAATATTCACTGCAGAAAGTGATTTACACTGTTTATTATAAATATTATGGAAAGCTCGATACGATGTTGTTGCATGAATGGGCATCTTTTTCTATTCATTCAGTCATGATGGGGGTGATCCCTTGAACTGAAAATTGTGCGAAAGATAACGAAAATGGGCTATCCATCATTTTGTATTATTTCGTTGCTTTACTCATACATACTAAAACAGTCGAGATACTCCCATTCACAAAGTGTTTTTAAATTTTATAACAGTTGAGTCGGGTTTCTTTTTCGCTGTGAAAGGTATTTTCCTTGGGTAGAATATACTTTTAGTTGGGAACATTTGTAAAGCTGGGAATATTTTTGAACAGCATTAACTTATTGACTCCGAGTTTATGAAAATAGAACTGGTACCATATCGCTAACAAGCGATTCTAATCTGAATTAGATGACAATATGGATCAATGTTTACATGGGTACTTTTGGTTTTGTTAAGGCAAAACACAGTAGAGCTATTTTACAAAGAGAGGGATGCCTTGGGCGGGCGACTTCAGGTTTTAACGCGTATTCACGTTACATCTGGAGAAAACCGCCAAAATTTCCAAGCCATTATATGTTTGTGTTGTGACAAGCTTACACGTGGGGCATCTCCCTACTGGGGGGTGGGGTAGCCTTCGACGGAGGGTATTTTAAGGGGTTCTACCGCAAGTGACATCTGGAGAAAACCACCCGAAACTCCAGATAGACAGCCGCGCGATAGGTCCAAACCCGGGCCTTCACAATTCAGCCATCTACCATGTTCGGCGTCTTAACCACTTGGTCATGGCCGGCACATGGGGGGGGGGACTGAGCCCCCCCCCCAAGTCCGTTAGATCGACAGCCGCGTGATAGGCCAGAGACTTGTACCTTTAAGCTTCAGCCATCTACCAGTGTCCAGTGCCTTATCCACTCTGCCATTGGTCGGCTTATATGTACTTGCAATAACTAGATCCGATTACTTAATTTTAGTTCTACATATATCATGTATCTAGTTCTACAGATATCTGCGAAAGTCCCTTATTTCACTTTAATGAAAATAACTTTCCCAGAGAGAACCGGAAACATTTTGATTAGAGGCACAAAAGAACTAAACTCTAAATTTTCAATTACACCCTAATGTAACAATCCAGTAATAAACCCCCGGTTTATTGTCACTGTAATAAAGGTAGGCTTTCCGGATTTCCGCATTCAGTCTTTCAGAAGGCAACCTGTTTATTAAGTATTCACCACTCATTTACGAGTTGATGAGGTCTAGTTAAATGTTCTCAAATGCTAAAGCGGACAGGTCCTTTTAATAACGAACGGCTATAAAACAAGACAACTTCTGCGGGGGGGAAAAAAGAAAGTACGAGAAGAATAATTTATTTTCACTTCTAAAGAAGCCGACTTACGATTCTTTTCGAAGAGAAACTTTTTAATGAAAATGCAAATATCTCGTTTACTTCTGCGACAAGGCGATATTTTTAACCGCGGCAAAACTACTTAGTCTCTGGCATACCCTTACGCTTTCTGCGAAATTCGGTTTTTGTTCCAGGTTAATACAACTTTTTATCAAAAGAATTCGCACTCGTTTTCTGGGGTTTGTTTAAACATTATAATTTATAAAGAATTTTAAAAAATGGTTCGGTTTGTAATGTATAAATGTTCCGCGTTTCTAATCTTAAAAGCAAAAAAAGTAGCCACGGAGTCAGGTGTTTTATTTTGTAAACAAACTAACAGTAAAGAGTTTGAGAATAATGTACTAGTAAGTATTTACAAGTCTGTTAGTCAACGTTAAGTACTTTTTTTTATCATAAATAAAACACTGACAATTTGTTAAATTACTGAGAGCAGTATAGTTTTCAATGTCTCTAATAATGTGAAGTAATAAAGTTTGAATATTTTTTGAAGCATTTTTCGAGAAAGAAAACACGCATTTTATCTACTTACTTTTTAAGGACTAGAGAAAAAAAATACAAATATAAAATATATAAAATGAAAAATTCCAATCTAACTTCCTTAGGGTTTACTGCATCTTCATACTTAAATATGCTCGAATTCCCCCTCCCCTCCTCCAGTGACAACACAATCTCAATTTATATTTCAAAAATTTAGTTCGTTTTAAATAAATTATTAACTGATTTCAACAAAGAATTAATGAATTATGAGCTTTCAAAATTTTCTGCCCCATTGTTAAGGCATTTTCTATAATTTATGTCTTAATATTCCTATTGGTATCAGGACCAAAACGCCCAAATAAAATTTGCTGTTACTATAATTTAATAAAATATTAATAAATTATTATATTAATATTATAAATCCTAAAATGACTTAGCTGAATTTTGATGGGAATTTGTCCAGAAAGCAATTTTACATGGCTGTGCAAAAATTCCAAATTTTTTTGCATTCAAATGGTTGATTTTATATCGAAAAGCGTTACTTTGGTGAGTAAAAGAGTTGTGCACAATATAAAATGACATTTTATAAATTTACACGTTTTTTCAGCAGACATCAGATTATGATAGAAGGTACCATTCATAAAGCTCAAAGAATTTCAACAGCGTCACGAAATTTATTCACCAAAAACATTATTTTGACAAACTAATACATCCTCGTAAATCCCTTTCACAGTACGGGAGGGACTTTATATTTCCACTTTGTTTCAGGTACATTTGTACAATCTTGTAATTAAGTTTCCCTCTTGCATTAAATTCAATGAATAATTTTAGATTCGTAACTGAAAAAGATGCAAAACTTTAACGTTTTCGTGCGATAAATACAAACGACATGTAATCTAAAATTTACGCATTTTCGAAACGTCGGATCGTTTTTACTATACTTTTTTGGCTCAGAATTTTGATTTTTTAGTTAATAATAAATACATCCTGGAAAACTGTTTGGAAAAATGAGCCTTGGTGTATGTACTTCTATTTCATACACCAAGGATTTAAAAAAAAAAGTGAATCCCACGCACTTTTAAATAAGCTTTTTTAGAAAATATTAAAAAAAAGCAGAACTTTTGGATAATTTTTTTAAACAAAAATATTTTAAACTTCAAGAAAAATAATTTCGTTTGAAATAAAACTTTTTTTTTAAAAATAAGTTAAACCGACCCATAAAAGTAACAAGTACCACTAAAAATGAGACGCAAAGCACGTTGTAAGAACTCAATTGCAAAGTAAAGATGCCCAGCCTTCTAGCTATTTTCAGCTAGATATACGCAGTTTAAATTCAGAAAGTATCAAAATCGCGATTTTTAAGAGCAATTCTTAACGGGTCTTTCATTTGTAAAATATCTCTTGATATATTACTTCCAGTATTAAGATGGATGCTGTCAGAAGATTTTTCGTGTAGAATTTATAGATTTACTTTTTTAAAAACACGTGAATTAACTGCGTAAGAAACACGCGACTAACATTGTTATATATCACGTGTTATTTCTATAATTGTACAGCAATTATTGGAAGTTATTTATACTTCTTTCACTTTGAGAAGATGCAGAGCCTTGCGATCACGTTTATGGTCCATCGGAGACAAAGCACGAGGATAGACGTTACTCATCTGGGGATGACTTATTTTTAAAAAGCGACCAAATTAATTGCATATGAGGATAAGAAATAGTAATACCACGATAAATTTTATTATATTTAACTTAAGTTCGTTTAAATGAGTCCTGCTTAAGCAAAAGTATGCATGTTAGTACATTTTATTATTATTTTTTTAATGAGAATGTATATACTTACTTAGTTTTTTGGCGGTCGCAAGAGCAAGTAGCAACGCCAAAAGAAACCAGACCTCCATCACTAAAAAAGAAAATAAAAATTATTAACACTGGAGATATGTATCACTATTATTAATGATACAAAACATATTACTACAAATTTAACATTTCACTATTTAAAAAATAAAGGATACATATGTTTAACATGGAAAAAGAAGCAAGAACCAGGAATCATCCATTCCTTAAGTTAAAATTGTCTTACCCAGTATTAGCCAACAATAGTAAGTTATAGTATATGAAATGGACTGTATATACTTAGATTGAATTATTATTAGAATACTAATTATAAAATATTGTTTACGTTATAATTATATCTAATTGTATGAAATAGAAATAGTTTTAGTACTAACTATTGAATTACATTTCTTAGATTATGCAAGGTATGACATCTTTTTCAGTTTTGGAAACATATTTCTCACTTGATGATCAATCTCTAGATTAAACTAAAAATACGTTTCAGGATACAATAATATTTGCTGTTAAGAGGCAAATCATACCTTTATCTATTTTGCTATTATTTATAATAAACATTAAATTAATAATAATTTAAATAATAGATAAACTATTAATTCAAATGCTACAACTCCATGATTTCTATGCCGGTACTTCGATTTCTTTTAATGGCAACAATCAGTGATATCTTCCCGTTGCCCTGTCATTTCTACCCCATTTTCTCTTTAATAAGAATCTGTCCCAGATGGAGAGATTAGCTATTTTGCCAAGGCACCTATCGAAATCTTTACTTTTTTTTTCTTCTTTTTTTTTTTTTAATTTGTGTACTTCTGCAGGTGGCACCTGGTAAAATATGTAGAGTATACAAACACCCATTTTCCTCTAATTTATTATTGTTTGCACAGATTTGTAACTGTGATATGTTAGGTGGACGTCGAATAAAAAGATGACTTGTTTTTATAATTCAGTTTGTTTGACAAGTATTGATATATTTATTATTAGTCTGAAATTTTTGGTCTAGATTACTGAGTGTTTTCCCTTCTTAAAAGTTTGGCTATTATCGAATTATCCAATAACTTCCAATAAATAAAAGCTAATTTGGAAAGATCACTTTCATTAGAAATCAAAAATGCCTCAAGGAACAAACCTTCAATTATTGAACAGTTTTGCCTTTGGATGAAAGGTGGGAAAGGGTCAAATGTTTACACGCAACGAGGTACCAATTTATCTGAACCACAGATTTGAAGTTGTATCGATTCATTTTTGGTTGGTTGGGGAAGAAATGGAGGTTCTGCCTATGTTAAGCTACACAAGAAGGGAAACAAACTTCTACCCAAATTGCGAGTAGTAAGTATGACTAGTAGGTTCACAAACGTCAGTCTATACCGCCTAATTATCATTACTTGAGGAGATATATTATAAAACTGAAAAGTTAAATAATTTTGCATTTTTATATACGACCTTCGAATTTCGTAGATTTTTAAAAATGTATACATGGATCATTCAGAAATTTAATTTTATGCTAGGGGGTCGTGACAGGTTTCTATAACTTTAATTGAAAAATCAAGCCAACTTATAAGACATAAAACACACTTTAGTTCTACTAATGATAATTAGAAGAATCTCAAACTACAGTAACTGTTACCTTTAACGAAGTAATAACATCCCCCCCCCCCTTCATAGATTACTAACATTCTTCTCCTTACATGAAATAAAAAATTTTCTATAGAAATCATTATTTTCTTCATATTAAAAGAGAATAATTTCGACCAGTAACTTTCCAAGTTGAATTCTCTAGTCTAAAGTACATCTCCTTAATATTAATGGAAATAAATAAGATACTGCAGAAACAGGCACTTTAAACGAATGTGATGTTATAAATAATGACTATTTCAAAAACAATTAAAAATTTAAACTCAAATTAACTTTTATTTTTACTTTTTTTAATGACATACTTAATTTTATATGAAATTCAGAGAGAATTTTAATTAGAAAGCAGGCTGTTAAAGCAGAGATTGTTGTAAAATCGTAAAATTAAATTTTATACTTTGGGAAGGGGGATTCTTGTCAGACTTAATTCTGGTAGTGATTGACGAAATACGAGACAATAAGAAAATTGAGCAATAACGGCAAGATGAATTTGGCTTATTTAAATATTGAAATTAATCAATATAATGTTCAATATATATCTTACAATACAAAAAACAAAAATTTATAATACGAGCCTTTCCTCATTTCGTCATAAATAAGAGAAGCAACAGCCTCGCAATGCTCCAACTGATATATTTGTTAAATCACTTTTCCTAAGTTTCTGCTAGATCTATGGATTCTTTAATCATTACTGGAAGCATTTAACAGCGCTGGAATGAACAACAAAATTCTAGTTACAGGCGAAATTACTCCGAAGTCATAGAAGTGGGGATAGAAACAAAATTTCAGATATTCGCAGAGAACGTGGGAGTTATTTTCTATTCCCAGAAATCTGACAAGTTACAAGAAGCATGCAATTACCCATATTAAATGCTAAAATGAATAAATAAATATTATGTATATAAATGCCTAAAGAGCATAAACGAAATTAACAGAACTGAACAATTACTCAAGAGAATATTTAATGCTTCGAAATTGGCTAAGATACATTTAAACCTTTCTCAAAAATAGCTTTATGAAAGAGCATGCAAAACCCATGCCTAGTTTATTACTCGCATTAATTATTGATCAATAGTTAATGAGAGACATTTAAGCTAAAGGACGAAATGAGGGGAAAAAAAGCACTTATGAGAATTACCGATTCAAACGAAATACCACGGCTGAATAGCAGACTTACTTTGGAAAATTAAGTCGTTGAAATTTTAAAGAAAATAAATGTAGAGTTGAGCTTAAAACCTTGAATTTTGGAAAAACTTAATATTTCTCCAAAAGAAATTAACATGGTTGCATTAAACCAGCTAATTGGCGTATAAAATGAAAATTAAATAATTTAAAGTCTTGATAAAGGAGCACGCGTTATAAAGATTTATTATATATATATATATATACATATACTGAAACTTCTTGGGAGCGACCACTCTCCATTCCGTAAAAAATCGGTCGTTAGGAGAGGTGGTCTCACAAATAAGTATAAACATTTGATAGAGAAGAAAAAAAAGACTGCTAAAAATTATTTGTCTTGTTATTTATGAAACTGTACACTAATACATGAGTAATAATACAAGCCTATTTCTAAAATTTAAATTTTAATAAAATTTTTATAATTTCTGACGATTTCATTTTTTCTCTCCTCTCCTCGAGAATACTTACCTCTACTTCATTTCTTACATCTTGACAAAAGAGCATTTATCTCGATATTCTTCATGCATTCTGAATTTGCGAAATTGAAATCTATTTGATTTAAAGTGAGCGTTTTGGGTTTTCCCCGCAACGAAAAATAACCGCTAATTTCCTCTCCGAATTTTCTTTATCGTGTGACTCGTTCACATCAATGCGCAG